>OZ025245.1:857500-885000 GCA_964019155.1 Osedax fenrisi
TTTACTTAAAATATTAAAATTTAATTAAAATGGGAGTTACAATTACATAACATGCATTTATACATTAGCAGGTCGAAATGCTCGGCTACAATTGATACAACAGATAGAAACAATTAGAGATTAACATTTATTATTAATATTATTACATATCGTGGTTGATTACGAATGTTTTCTAATATAATTATAATGCATTGATTGTATACACACAGTAAATAAATATTCACTTTTGATATTAACATTTTAATTTACAAATTATTAATAATGAAATATAGTAATTTAAATTATTACATGATAAGCGATGATTTACATGATAATAGCATGAATACATGAATACATGAAAGTGAGAAAGACTGTGTTAATTAAGCCGTCTAAGTTACAAAAATCATGAAAATTATGAACCTAAGATAAGAAAACTATAATAATTGTAATACTCAATAAACATATTCTATTCTAAAAACTTATTAAGACATGCTAAGCGCATGAATACATGATAAACACACAGAGTTACATGATAAGCGCATGAATACATGATAAATGCATGAATACATGATAAACACACAGAGTTACATGATAAGCGCATGAATACATGATAAACACACAGAGTTACATGATAAATGCATGAATACATGATAAACACACAGAGTTACATGATAAGCGCATGAATACATGATAAACATGCAGAGTTATATGATAAACACGCAGAGTTACATGATAAACATGCAGAGTTACATGATAAGCGCATGAATACATGATAAGCGCATGAATACATGATAAACACACACAGAGTTACATGATAAGCGCATGAATACATGATAAACACACACAATTACATGATAAAAATGCAGAGTTACATGATAAACATGCAGAGTTACATGATAAATGCATGAATACATGATAAACACACACAGTTACATGATAAACACACAAGGTTACATGATAAGCACATGAATACCTGTATGGTGTTCATTCTGGAGTTGGGGTCATCTCTTTGTACGAATATTGGCTGAGTGAATCTTGTCAGTGCTGTACGATAGTGGTGGTAGTGGTAGTATTAGTGTTAGTGGTGGTGGTAATGGTGGTGGTGGTAGTGGTAGTGGTTGTGCTGGTAGAGGTGGTAGTGGTAGTGTTAGTTTGTGATCACTGCACACCTACACACAAAACTTATTATGTATGTGTGTGTGAGAATAAATATTTGATATATATATATATATAATAAATTATATGTAAATTATATAAATTTATAAATACATGTATATGTATATGTAATTGATATATATATATATATATATGAATATTGTTTCTCAACTATTTCTTATATTAATAATGTATACAATACTTAATAGCTAGTATAGACTAAAAGTTTGATATGAAAAAACATTATATTGTATACAATCTTTAATTGTATAAGTTTCATTAATTATTATGCAGTGGCTTTACAGATTATTAACATAAATATTAAACTATTGCTATTATCAATGTGATACCAAACCCATTTCAATTGGAACATTTAATAAGCCACACCTCCAGTTGATAGCTAATAGTAAATGTGAGCATGGCTGAAATTATCAGGCTGAGAATATCAGCCATGCTCAGATTCAACACATGCATGGAGGCTTATAACTTGTCCAATGTAAGATGTATTGCTAACACAGTTCTCTCATTCACATGTACACAATAGATACACAATAGGGCTATTCTACATGTGATGCACAGAAATCTATTCATTGTATTGATCTAGATATTTTTTATATTATATTTATTATATATAAATATATATATATATATATACAATAAAATATCACCATATTTAATATATAGTATATCATATTTATATACATATATAAATAGACATAAAAATAGTGATAAAGCTTATTTTATTATTATATTTCTATATGAATTGTATTTTTACAATTATTTCTAATTATATTTCTGAAAATAACTCTTTATTTTATTATTTATATATATATATAAGTTATAAAACATTATAATATATGTATATATATTTATTGTACACGCTCAAAAAACTGATTTTTATATTATTAGATTGATCTAATGACTACAGCGCACATATATGTAGACATACCTAGAAGATATATCTAGGAACAGACTGACCCCCAGGGTAAGGGCGATCATAGAAAATTTAAAATTAACATATTAACATTGGACTATGTTTTTCTTAATAAATATACCATTAAAATGAAGCACACGCATTTTTTTTTATTTTTATTAATCTAAGCTCACACGACAGCCTCGTGAAGTTTAACATGTAGTTAGATACAAATTTTACATTGTAAAAAATAAATTATAAAAAAATAAGTATTTGAAACATTTGTTATGAATAATTTGTTATCAAATTTTAACACACTATTTATTTTATAATAATGGAATAGAAAATATAAAAAATAGAATTAAAAAAAAAATTCCTGGACATTTCTTGGAATTTTAACAGGACACAGTAAAATTTAACATTAAATTTAACAGTACATGTAAAAAATTGTCAAAAAAAGATTGACAGTATGTCGTGTTGTCAAAAATGAATAAAAAAAAATTGAAGTATACATATATTCTTAGAATTTCAATAGCTATAAGATGCAATGTGTCCAAAAAAACTTTTTTTTCTATGATCACCCTTACCCCAGGGTTAACTATGGGTTACTACAAGTATACAAGTGAGTCAATGAACATAGTTATAAAGTAACAGATCGGGTGGTTACGAATAAAAAGTGAAATCGGGTGAAATATTAAAAAGTATCGGATCGTATTATTAAACAATGGTACAATTTACATCTCTAGTTACTACCTGCTGGCATATACCCTGTAGTGAGTGGGTAATGGCTGCATTTCTATATATTAGCAAACACATTTGAACTATAAAAAGTACAATTATTATTGGCGAATATAATGTGTGACCTTCACCTTATAGCCATTAATAACTGTGTGACATTCATCTTATAACATTAATAACAGCATGACCTTCACATTATAACATTAATAACTGTGTGACCTTCACCTTATAACCATTAATAACTGTGTGACCTTCACCTTATAGCCATTAATAACTATGCGACCTTCATCTTATAACCATTAATAACTGTGTGACCTTCACCTTATAACCATTAATAACTGTGTGACCTTCACCTTATAACCATTAATAACTGTGTGACCTTCACCTTATAACCATTAATAACTGTATGACCTTCACCTTATAACCATTAATAACTGTATGACCTTCACCTTATAACAATTAATAAATGTATGACCTTCACCTTATAACCATTAATAACTATGTGACCTTCACCTTATAACCATTAATAACTGTATGACCTTCCGTTTACATCATCCAGCCTACTAGGTCAGTAGTACTAACTTCTAAACACAGGCATGGACTCAGTGGTAGGGTGAGTGACTACAGCACACATGTATAGGAATACCTTGACTACAGTTAGCCATGGGTGCTACTAATGGTGTAAATGAATATAATTAAGAACTAAATAATATAAAGTATCACTATATTCTCACAAAATACCTCTATCAGATCGGGTTCAGATAGTTATAAAAAGTCTATGATCGGGTTCTATATGAAAAAGTAGAGATGGTACAATATGCAGGATACAAGGTCAGTACTACTAACTGCCGAACACAGGCATAGTCTCAGTGTTGGAGCGAGTTACCACAGCACACATGTCTAGGAACACAACGACCAGGGAGTCGAAGTAACTGGTATGAGGAGCGAGGGTCAGGATGGGTGCTTCGTGTACGCTCGCTCTTTTACCGTGCACCGTTACCTGTGGGGTGAGGGTGGGGGTGAGGGTGAGGGGGGTGAGGGTGGGTGTATATGTGTGTGTGTGTTTGTGTGTGTGTGTGTAAATGTCTCATGATAATGTAGGTGAGATTGTATTTGAATGCTTTTCTATAATATAAGAATACATTTATATTTATGTATTGGTATTTAATGGAATTTTATTCATATGGAAATTTGTATTGAATTACAGACTTATTAGAAATTGTAATTTCTAATAAAATATACATACACTTTTATTATAATATGCAATATGTATATTATAATATAATAATAATATAAATAATACATGTATTGAGTTTATATGTTAATGTATATTGAATGGGTATAAGCATAGATTTATAGTTTACCAAATACAAATCCATGGGTATCACAAACAATATCTTTGTCTGATATAGATGTATGACAACTAAAGGTAACATGTATAGTGCAATAACAATGTGTAATGTTCTAGAAGCAATTAGAAACACAAGATATTAATTAGGTAATAGCAAGGAATGAACACATGAGCTTATAGTTGATATAGATCTAGTACATACTGCTAGCGTAAAGCACTCCGATATACAACAGTTGTGTGTGTAAGAGGGGGGGATCATATCAGTGTAGTGTACAGACAACTGTCGAACACGTGGCTTAATGATGAATATTAGGGTGCGTTTTTTGTAACGTACCACAGCACCACCTGTATGCTTATACATGTAAACTCAAGTGGGACTGTGGTACTACTTTTTAAACGTCCCACACCACAGTACCACAGTCCCACAGTACCACAGTACCACAGTACCACAGTACCACAGTCCCACAGTACCATCCTCGATATAGATATAGGAAGCGTTTATTTATATTGATGTTTCCAATGAACCATCTGAAACGCCCGTGAATTTAACTCGCGCGAGAATTTAACAAGTGGTACTGTGGGACTGTGGTACTGTGGGACTGTGGTACTGTGGTACGTTGGTATGTTACAAAAAACGCACTGACGTACCACAGTCCCACCTGTATGCTTATACATGTAAACTCAAGTGGGACTGTGGGACTGTGGTACTGTGGTACTGTGGGACTGTGGTACTGTGGTACTTTGGGATATTTCGTATGATTTATAACATACCGTTACGAAAAACGCTTGCTAACTTGGTACTGTGGTAATGTGGTATGTTACAAAAAACGCACCCTTAGTTTATATTAATATATATCAAGAAATAATTGATTATAACATGCTTGTTATTGGCTATGATTAGCCTATAGTAATAACACCATGTGTAGTGTTGGTTAATGCTGTGTTGTGTTTATATAAACATATGGACCTTGGTAATGGTGGGGGTGGTGGTGATGATGATGATGATGATGATGATGATGATGATGATTTTTGATTTGATTGTTTATTAAAACACCGTACAAATATAAAACGAATTACATTACTCAACAATGTGTGATAAAAATGAAACAGATAAAAATAAATAAGTATAACATGTTGATTTAAATAATTTAGATAAATAAATATAAAACAATATTAATGATGATGATGATGATGATGATTTTGTTGATGATGATGATGATGATGATGATGATGATGATGATGATGGTGATGATAATGGTGATGATGATGATGATGATGATTTTTGATTTGATTCTTTATTTAAACACCGTACAAATATAAAACGAATTACATTACTCAACAGTGTGTGATAAAAATGAAACAGATAAAAATAAATAAGTATAACATGTTGATTTAAATAATTTAGATAAATAAATATAAAACAATATTAATGATGATGATGATGATGATGATGATTTTGTTGATGATGATGATGATGATGATGATGATGATGATGATGATGATGATGATGATGATGGTGATGATGATGGTGATGGTGGTGATGATGATGATGATGATATGAATATGGTGATGGTGATGATGATGATAATGATGATGATGATTATAATGATAGTGGTTATAGTAATGTTGATGATTATGATGATGATGATGAATATGGTGATGGTGATGATGATGATAATGATAGTGGTTATAGTAATGTTGATGATGATGATGATGATGATGATGATGATGATGATAATGATAGTGGTTATAGTAATGTTGATGATGATAATGATGACACTAATATATCCATGTATCAGTAAATAAAACAACTACGTTATAACATTATGATTAATTTGAATAAAATATAAGATATATATGACAAGATATTATGTTACTACTATATTTATATATTAGTTATATTAATAATGTATGGGCTTCACAGGTTGGTATTGAGCAGTTATTTCAGTTCTGTATTACTATAGGATATTGAAAACACTGAATTCAGTGACATCAGAGTGATTTAACCATCGATGTAAAGAAAGTTGACCTGTAGAATTGACGCGGCACGCAATGCATGTAAAAGATAGATACGCGAATGTAACTTTTATCAATAAATTAACAAAATGGCATCAGTGATTTTGATTGGATATTAGTCATATTATATATGTCAAATATTAAAACAGTAGGTTTTTCGTCGAAATAAATTGAAGTGACTTCTATCCATATCAATGGATTTAGATTATAAATATTTATAAAATAGTATGATATCTTCAATTTAACTAAAGAAAATTATGAGGAATGTTGATATTATGTATTTTAAATATATAATTTTATTTTTAGTATATTAAATTAGATAGTACATTCAAATTGGTAGTAATTATCAATATATATGAATAAATAAATAATATTAATTTAAAATTTAGTAGATATTTAGTAGTAGGTTTCAACTACAGCGCCTCTATCACAAAATGCCATACACTACATTCAATTGCTTATCCACTTTCTCACTATATCGATGGATTAAACAAATCC
Source organism: Osedax fenrisi (assembly GCA_964019155.1). Classification (NCBI taxonomy): domain Eukaryota; kingdom Metazoa; phylum Annelida; class Polychaeta; order Sabellida; family Siboglinidae; genus Osedax; species Osedax fenrisi. The sequence continues at coordinate 864,151 of OZ025245.1, forward strand.
TTACCTACCTTCACACATTGCAAGCGTAGAGGTTAGGTGAGGGATGCTCTCACTCTTTAACCTCATAGGCTTTGAGTCATATCTCTCTATTTGGGGCTAATTTAGTAAGGTTGTAAATTATTAATCGTTTTCGAAGAAGCATATATAAATATCATTAATATCATAGCAGTTTGAATGACGGCGTTTAATGATCAAACTAAATGCGCAGGTAATCAAAAACTAATAGTTTCACAGCGTTTAAATAACATAAACATTATATAACACCATGATTTATTGAACTACAATCAGTGATGGGCAGGGATCGGGTAAGAAAACAAGATCGAGATGGCCGTTAGATGTTCGCGCATAAAAGAGAGAATAAATAGAGGATCGGTATCGGTATCGCTGATCCAGGAGAAAAAGGATCGGTGCCCATAACTGACTACAATATACATGTATATATAGTATGCTGTAGAAATAACATGGCTATAATAGGTTACTCAAGCTATCCGTAGAATGCTAAAGTTTTGATATGTGCGATTTGCCTTACGAAAGTTTTCGCGCGACAAAGCGAAGATTTCCTATGTTTTACATGCGTGCGGAAAAATTAGAACATGTTATAATTTGTCATGTTAATTCTATGTTTAACACGGTAAGCATGCCTATAGAGTATGCCTATGGGAACAATGCGTGCATCGTGTAGCGTGCATCGTGTTGCGTGCATCGTGTTACGTTCACTAACCCAATGAAAGCCGAAGAAGAAGTAAGTTAACCGACACCACCATATCACCAAGGGCCGCATTCTTCTGTTGGTGTAATAGTAGGGAGATGAGGATAGTTCTATTTATAGAATATGTATTTATAGGATATGGGCATGTGACGTCAATTTTAATATAGAATATTATTAATATATACAATCGAAAATAATTATATATAAAACGTATATTTATAAATATTAGTTTAATCAGAATCATAATTGTATATAGATTTCAAAAAGATTAAAATCCAACCCAAACCCCACTATGACCAATATTCTAGTAGACGTTACAATTGGAAAGCTAAAGATAATTTCAACCATTCTGAAATTCTCGGTTAGAAATTTAATGGGCTGAGATTTAACATGGAATGTATAATATATATTATATATAGTATATACCGTATATATAGTGTATACAATGAATATAGAGTGGTAGCGTATAACATTTCTAATTGAATGTCTAGTAACACATCGAACGTTTCCTTCGACTAAAGCAATAGAAAGATGTTCGGCTGTGTTCTGTTAGATTAGATTATCTCACGATAGTAGCCTGTAGTACAGTGATAGGTGACTCACCGCGTGTTGGGACCTCGGATAGCTGCCTCATTAGCTATTACCTAATGCTAGGTCGTACTGCTTCGTTGATTATATAATAGTAATACTACTTTTACATTAGGGATTGTGAATAGCTGTTGCTACTACTATACATTAAGTGCTGATATCGCCACTCACCAATAGATAATCTTTATAACGGATATATGTAAGTGTAAGAGTGTTGTTGAGATGGATTAATAAAGTAGACGATGGGTAGGTAGACAATCGGTAAAAGTATATGTGTATAGGTAATATCTTATATATAGGTAACAGTATGTGTGTGTAAGTGTATGTGGGTATATGTATGTATATATGATGTATATGTGTTTGATTGTTAATGTTTATATTCTAAATTCAATTATCTGTTTTTTATTAGAAAATTTTTTAAAAATAAAATAAATTATTTTCAATATGCATTTAAATATAATGCAGATTTGTATGCCTACAAATAAAATTAAATTACATTCAAAATAAAATTCATTGAATATGTATTATAAAATTAATTAAATATTGATAAAATAAAAGAAACTAATATAATTTATAAATAAAATATTTTATGTTTAATAAAGATCTGTAATTATTATTAACGATTCCGGTATTGATTATAAATAACTGTTATGTAATATGTGTTTGTTTTATTACAGTGTATAACAATGATTAATAAATAATTTATTTATGACATATAAAATTTACTTGATTAAAATGTAACGATGATTGTTATAAATTATATATTATGTTATAAGTTTGTTATTAAAATAAATGTTAACTAAATGTAAACAATATATTATAAAATATAAAATTAATATATATAAAAAGAATTACAATGCTGCGTTTCTCTATAGACTATATTCTGACATTGATCGCATGTTATAGTTCTATATACGATCTAAACATATTGGAAGATAGCCTGTGTTGCTACTTTGGTAAGGCGTTAGACGCACTAACACAAGCAGTAGGATGCGAGTTCGAGCCCATGTCCGGACTAATGGATATGAATGGATATTCAAATAATATTTAGAAGCGATCTTATATAAGTTGTATACAAAATAATCATCTCTCATTGAAACAATGAATGCCATAATACGAGAGCGGTTTCGAAGGGACATTAGGGAGATTTGGTTAAAATAAAATAATCAAAATAACAATAAACGATAAATGTAAAACGTTTTAGGTTATATATTATTGTAATGTCGCAATATTATTTGTTTAATTCGAGAACGTAAGTCATCGCTAATAAATAGTTAAACTTTACACATTCGACTACATATTTACTTAACTAAAAACGATAACGATATACGATAAATTCGAAGCGATGGGTCTAACCTCCTCCAACCGGTCATCGGCTGCTCCGGGTTATGGCCGAGCAGAATCACGGCCGCGGTGAACCAGGCGCCCGTGATACTGATCGCCATGGCTACGATACGTAGGGGAGCCACCGTCACGCTCATCACCGCCAACTGAAGCTTGTCGAGGGGGCTGAGACGCAGCCGGTGGTAGAACGGGTTGTCGTTCTCGTTAGACTCCATCGGACGGGTAGTATAGTCGACTAACTGCCAACACTCACTTTAATACTGTAATTATATGTTAGTATTAGACAAATTTTTGATACTCTGTATCTATAGTATAACTTATGATTCATAAATACTGATATATTTCCATTATCTACGTTTATTAGGTATTAGATACTCGATAATCGGCTACTAACTGCCAACACTAGGTTTAATACTGTAATTATATGTTAGTTATTAGACAAATTGTACTTATGACATAATTACTGATATATTTTCGTGATCTACGTGTATTAGGTATTCGATACTCTGTGACTAACTGCCAACACTAGGTGTAATACCGTAATGTATGTGTTAGTTATTAGATAACATGTTGTAACTCTGTGTCATACTGATATATTTCCTTTATTACCTCATATATAGATATACATATGTATATATATTTAATCGAACATGATATTAAATATATGCTAGTTACAGACTGTACGAAAATCGGCCCAAATTATATATATATATATATTATATATATATATAATAGATTCGGTCAGTTAGCGGGGAGAATTATGCGTTATTATAATACCTGAAATTACTAAATACATATTATATAAATTGATACACTCATTCTTGGCTGCCGAGTTCAAGTTGGGTATGATTAAATAAATATATATTACGCAAGATTATATATATCAATGATTCAACTCGACTTAACACTATTTACACTCATGTATCCACCCATCTCCAACGACTATTATGTACATAATATATGTGCCGGTTTTTGGCGCGTAATTATCTAGTTACTAATTTAAAATTAAACCAGTATTTTTACAATGTAAATTACATATTATTGATTGGTATTATGTATATATATATGATATCAATATAATTACATAATTATAACTAAACTGGTGAGTATAAACAATATGTTAAATATTTCATAAATGGCCCTAAGAACAGTTAACTTCGATTTATAATAATTTAAAAATAAAAATAAATTTAAATGTCATAATATTTACATAAAGCACCAAATAAACAAATTGATGTACTTCCGTTATTATTAATTTGAATATATTTATTATTTTAACATATATATTACATTATAAGGATGTAATTCACGTTTACATTACACAGAAATAAATATGTATATTATAAAAAATACATTGAATATACTATATATTTACATAATATATAAATTTACCTTATTCATTAATAATTATAAATATATCCGAAAATATATAAAATTATATAGTCACATATCTACATATATTTTATATTTCATTCTATAATGTTTGATAAATAATATGAATTTATATACATTTTTTTGTTAGTTTTAATTATTAAATAATGAATTATTAATTTTTATTTCACGCATATATTTTAAATTGTGATTTGGTAAATAAAACAATAATATTGTTAAAATTTCAATTTTGAAAATAAGTAACAATTAATATTTTTCATAAAAGAATATAGCTAAATGGAATATTATATTCAATATAAAAATATGTTAACAAACTAATACATATATATATATATTCATGGTTATATCAGGGTTATAGTATAGTGTAAGTTTCTATATATATATATACAGTTATATACACTATTTAAACATTCATTTGATATAATTATTACGAGTATCTTTTAAATATACTAATGGATGTTAATATTTGTTCTCTACACTTATTATATATATCCTACTTTATTAATAACGTGAATTAATCAGATGTATTAGTAGTATAGTATTTACTATATAACTGGATAAAGGAAATAATACATTTACATATAAAACATGGGAGTGAATCAGTATGGGAGTCTAATATCAATACCCCTAAGATCAATACATCATATAATAACGAGGTTATATCAAGGACCTTGTCCTTGGTTATATGAGGTATTTATAATATATTAATGTTAAATATGTTGGCAGATTATTTATTTGTAGAATCAATATAATTGTAAAAGGAATTAATAAAATGTAATTGAAATTTGTATAAAAAGAAGACTATAAAATACACGGAATTAGTAATAACAATTATATAGTAGAACATTAATTTAGACCAAGAAATAGTTTTATAATTATATTTATATATATATATTAGAAATATATATATAAATAAATATATATACTTTGTAAACATAAGTATGTTATACAACTGTGTCGTATGTTATACTAGGAGGTCTTAATATTATATAGATTATTAGTTTATAAATAGATAATGTTTTTATTTTTAAATAATTCGGTGTTTAGCTATTATTATATAGTTATGAAGCTTTTCCGTTATGTTTTACTTAATTCGTTTTATAACCGTAACATTTGTATTACCTATACTATATTATATAGTATATATATATATATCAATATATTCTTAGGATATAAGAATAGTCTTAACCCAAATAAAATTAAATGAATAAATTAAATAATATTTATAATTTATCAAATCTGTAAATAGTAGGGGCGCTGGAACGATTGTGTATGTAGGGGGACTAACCATTCAAAATAAATGTTGAGGTAAAAGTGGGGAGAGTTACCAATGCATAGGAGGTCCCCTATAATTTTAAAGTGGGGGGGATATCCCCCTGTTTCAGCGCCCCTAGTAAATAATAATTATATCTTTTGTTTTATTTATTTTTATTTGTAAGTGTATTATTGAATATTATTAAGGAATATTATTAGGAGATTATAACGATATATAACTATAGTTTGTGTATACATACCTACTATTTATATATATATATAGTAAGTATACTTAGTTATAACTGCGGTTACATGTAGGTAAATAACTATCATCCATGCATCATTACGAGATTTAATATTATCTGTATGGTATCTGTATCACATAATATATCTTAATAAGGGAATTTTCCGGCAACTTGCCTAATAAGAATAATCCTATAAGTATAGAAGTTATAACTTCTATAAATAGACATTAAAACCATGTAATAATAGACATGTATGACAACTTACAGATATGTACTCGGAATGCATTCAATTGAATAATCTAAAGTAAATTGTATGTTATAATTAAATTAATATTATACTAATTTATAAAAGTTTATATCCTTTGAATACATTTGGTGGAAATGTCAATGTAAATGATATAAATTAATGATTATTATTAATGTTGTCCATGGTGTTCATATTTTGAATTATTTTATTTTATTAATCATCTTATTCGATTATTATGGAAAGAGTGTATCTCACTACCAGTATTTCAGGAAATGTTTGCTAGAAAGTGATTATCTAGCAAGTTGTAGTGGGATACCCCCCTTTGGAGTTACTATATTTCCTGAAAGTTGTCAAAAAGTAAGGGAGAATCCCACTACAATTCTATTTAAACTGCTAGTAAATCACTTTCTAGAAAACATTTCTGGACATTATTTACAGAAATACTGGTAGTGTGATACCCCCTTAAGTCATACAAAATTACTTCATAAGTCTCCCCCAATTACTCTTTCAGTCATAATATATATAAGAGGGTATCCCACTATAACCTTGTAACCTTGTAACCAATTTTTTTAGACACTGCGATCAACATCAGTAATGAGTTTTCGGCGGTGTATCGTATATTAATTATTATAAGCTATATTAAATAGATGTGTTTTCAATTTGACTTTAAAGGTGTGGTCAGAAACTATAGATCTAATTGAGTGAGGTAGGGAGTTCCATAGTTTAGGTGATATTATAGAAAAAGAAGATTCCTGTTTTTTATTTAGTGATAAAGTTATTGGTATATTTAGTTTGTATTTATGTATTGTTCGTTGTGGTCGGGATGACTTGTAGTTCGTAAGTAGTTCAGTAAGATAGTCAGGTTTATTATTATGGTTGGCATGGTGGGTCAGTAGGAGTAATTTGTATTGTATGCGGTAAGGGATGGGTAGCCAGTGAATGGATTTCATATAAGGTGTGATATGTTGTCTTGAGTATTTTTTTATCCTGAAAATGGTTCTGATGGCTCTATATTGTAATTTAGTGAGCATTTTGATAGTATGTGCTGGGAGTGAATTTAAAGCATAGTTACAGTAGTCAAGTCGGGGCAGTATTTAGGAAGTAACTAGTAGTTTGGCAAGTTCAGTAGTTATAGAAGGTCTAATAAGTCGGATCGTATGTAAGGTGTAATTAATGGACTTCGATATATTAGTTATATGTGGTAGATAAGACAGCTTTTGGTCAAGTGTGAGGCCGAGGTTTTTAGCTTGGTTAGAGTATTCTATAATATGATTATTAATAATAATAGGCGGTATGTAATGATGTCCTGGGGATGTATTTATTAATAAAGCTTTTGTTTTAAGGCTATTCAATAGTAGGGAGTTATTTGAAAGCCATTTACTAATGTCATTAATGCATTTATTTATAGTATTTATGTTATTAATTGGGTCAGGTAAATTACAGTATAGCTGTAAGTCATCCGCATATGAGTGAAAGTTTATATCGGGGTATTCGTCAAGTAAGTAAAGTAAAGGGGAAATATATATATTAAAGAGAATTGGACCTAAAACAGAACATTGGGGTACACCATGAGTTGTGTGGCGGGGTTCTGTTATGGCGTTATCTATACATATAGAAAAGGATCTGTTAATTAGGTAGGATGTAAACCAACTAAGGACATAATCTTTAATACCAATGTTCTCTAATCTTCGAATAAGAATATTATGGTCTAACGTATCGATTATAAGTATTTCGGGCAACTTGCCTGAAATATAATAACTTTATAGGGGGTATCCCATTACAACTTGATAGAACATGGTTTTAAAGTAACAATATTTCCGGAAAATCTTGTAGTGGGATACCCTCAATATATAGTATAATATTAGTTTTTTAATCTACACATTTATTATTATTAATTATTATTATTAATAATGTTTAATATGTATTTATACATTTTACCGATTCATTTTATATAATTAAATTATAATAATATTTGTAAATCATTATTTTACAAAAAAAAAACATTTATAATATTTATAATGTTGATGCTATTCTTGGAAACTACAAATCTTAATCTTATAATCCGATTTTATTAATTATATACTGATATCTTTGGTAAATATAGGAAATTAATAAATTCGTATTTACAATATGAAAAACTGATGTTGATTTAATATGTTATATACTACGCTATGTAATTAATGTTTTAAAAGTTCATATACAACATATAGATATATCATAGTACTGTACTATTAGTTAAATACATATATAATTATTTAGATTTACAGTTAGTAACATTATATCATTTATATAATTTATTTGTATATATTTTTAAAATAATTTATACAATTATTAAAATATTTAATAATATATTTATATAAATATAATAACCTATACTATATAAATAATAATAATTAGTATGATAATACTTATTATATATTATATAATATGATATATGTAATATATTATATTTTCAATGTTATAGTGATATTACATTAGCATAATTAGTAAATGTAAGATACTAGCTTTTCTCTAAGAAATTCACAGATATCTATAATTCTTTAAGAATTTCTTAGTTACTAACTTAGTAACTTACTAATTTATTACTAATTATTATTAATCTAATGAATATAAATAATGGCGTTTCTTATTTATAATATTATTATAACATTAAATAATATTAAATTATAATAATTAATTTAGTATAATTATTACATATTTAAAAACTAATTAGTCTAATCATTAGACTAATGTAAAATAATTTTATAAATGTTTTATATTTAATTATGGTAATATATTTACGCTATATTATTCTCTATATATATATTATATTTTTAATTAGTTTACTAAGAAATCAACTATAATAAATTCTCGAACGAGTACTTCTAGAAAATAAACAAATACACATGTTATCATGACAGTTATGCCTATATATTTGTTACAAATATATAGGCATAACTGTCAAATTTTGTATAACTGATAGTACTTTACGGTTATTAATATAAACTTAGCGGTCATCTCTTTATTATCAGCAACTGTTACTTATTCATAATGTCGAGCTGGTCGTCTTTCTATAACATATTTACTATGTTTATATCTATATCCCATTACGTTCTTACGTTCTTCTCTCCTCCAATAAGTGGACTATATAGGTTTACTTTTGGGGCATCTAGGTAGGCATCTTCCGTGAGTTGGATTCCAGAGTAGCACCTCTCTAGCTAGCTCATGGAGGCTGAACTAATAGTTATACTAACTATAAGACATATAATTAAGGTATTTCATGATATTGAATATGTATAATAATAGCTTGATATATAACAGTATTATCAATATCCTATTTATACTATATGATAAATATATGATAACCTACTATACTATTTACTATGTATACAAATTATATAATACATTTATACGACTTACATTATGACAAAATAACATATATTTAATATTTACGTCTGTGAATCATACAACAACGTTTTGTTTGTTTTTATTGTGTAGATAAGAAATGTAATCTGTAATTGATAATATAAAATATTGTTATATTTGTAATTCATCTATTGAATATCAATATCACTATATCTATATATATATATATATATATATATAGTGTATGCAATGATATTATTGATCGCATGATAAAAACATAGACTGCATGCCTGGATTACAAGTCATTAGGTTACCAATGCATCAGTATATCATGATATGATATTACTACGCTATTGCTTTGATTGTTCTACACTTTATTATCATTTCTACACTGTAATTATTGATTATATATATATATTATATACAGTATATATTATACGATATATATGTGTGTATAATATATACACTGTATATATTAAATATTTAATTAACAAAGCATCTCATACCAGCCAATTTATTTTCTTGGATGTACAGGGAAAACAAGAGATATATTGCATTACCACTAAGTAACTACTATACTGTATACAGTACTGTACAACTGATTGGTATATTAACTTGATCAGTACAGTTCACATAATAATTTTTTATGTGATACTATTCTTTATGTACATGTATGTACATGTGTATATACAAGTGTATGTATATAAATATGGTCATTATTATACATATATATATATATATATATATATATATATATATATATATATATAGGTATTATATACAGGTATATTTAGAGTTATGTATACAGTTGTATATCATTCATAAATATACAAAATTATTAGTATATCAATATTGAAAGTGATTCATTCTGCCTTCTTGTATTGTTTTGTAGTGTGGTGTAATCCTCATATTGTTATCATTGTTTATTAGGGTATTAACAAGGACACTGATGTCCTTTGTATTAGCCAACTCACACCTACACTGTAGGTCCTACAGCCATACAATACTACTAATGAGGATATTTCAATGAAAGTCTAGCTTTGCATAATAGTAATATTTTAAAAGCAATACTCAATATATATATACATATCTTATATACATTTATACTTATATTAGAAGATCCCCAATAATTGTTTTAACATTTATAAAATTTGAATTGTAAATATTTTAATTGAATATTATTCGCAAAGATGATCGAACATGTATATATTGTTTGTTTATATATATATTGTTTGTTTATAACTATTGTTTGTTTATAATATATATTTAACAATTTAATTTGTAATTTATTTAAAATTATTTTATTTATTATAATTAATTTAAAATAAATATATATATATAGGTAATGATGGTTATAATGTTTTATTACACACATATTATAATACAGCATACACTATTCTCAAATGTTTAGATAATTAAAATATATTTGTGTGAATAAACTAAATCTGGAATAGTTTGAGGTAAGAATAAATACTCTACAATAAGATATGAATATACAATACTATAATAATATGAAAAGTAAAATAAAAATAAATATGAATATACAATATGAGTAAAAAGGTAAATAATCCAAAATATATCCTTATATTACCGTAAGTAATAATACTAAACATTATTTTAATATAGATTCTATAATATATACACATATATTATACATAGTATACTACATGTATATACGTATATATACTACATATATATAATATGTAGATGAAGTAGTTATGAATTTTTAAAGCGTAATGATTTCTATACTTGAAAATATAGATGTTATTCTTAATATTGATTGTAGAGTATTGCATATCATATGAACTGCATACCAAAAGTATTTTCCTTGCTGTTGTTTACGATTAACGTTTGTTAATGTCGAGTGATTTAAATTCCTAACATTCCTTTTACTAGCTTAATGTAAATTATTTCAGTTAGTAAGATGCCTTATTTTCATAAACTGATCTATATATTTAATAGTTATTAGAAAGTTATATCTATATTGTCAGACACACAAGCAGTAGTACACGGGTTAAAGCCCCGTCAGGAACATAACAATAGACCTATTTTAGACCTGTCTTAACATAATATTTAGAAGTGATATTATATAATTCTGTATACATAAATTATCATTAAAACCATGGATGCCTTAACATGAGAGCGGCTTCGAAGGGACATTGGAGCCATATATTTATGAGTGAAAACGTCATATAAGTTCCTGGATGGGATGAAAGGACTTTACCAAATACAAATAATAATAACAATATTAATTATATATAACCCATATTATTTAACCTATATTAGTATATACATAAAGTAGGAAAATATTTCTTCAATTTGTATGTATTAAATTATCAAGTTATATTGATTAAATCAATTATTATTTTGAAATCTTAATTTATTAATTATAATAATATATGACATTAACTCATGGTAAATATATAATATATTATATATATATATATACATATATATATATATATATATATATATATATATATATATATATATATATATATATATATATATATATACAATATTAACAAATTGTATACATATGTTTACTAATTGATCTAATTTCCTCTTTCTTAATTGACTTAACACCGTCGACTCTTTATTTACTTTCGTGTTCTTACTATTAGTGTAAACATACAATAAACTCACATATAATCAGGTGGTAGTATAGTATGATGCCATTAATCATATTTAGTATTGATCTCCTGCTAGGTAAACATATTATATACATGTATGCTTTGTTATAGAATTGCTGTATAGGTATTCCTATAATATTCTATATATATATATATATATATATAATACTCTGTATGTTCTTTATATTATTGTTTAATGGTTGTTATATAATAGATAAACTCCTACTCTACTACTCTAATAGTAAGTTACAACAGTATGTTCACATTTTAGTTAATATAGTTAATGCATTATATAAATATATGTTTAATTAGTTCATTAAATAAGGAATTTCTTATCAGACTTGTTCTTATCTTTTCTTTTAAGTAATTTTAAAGTTAGTCGATATCCGTTGATTTGTTCTCGTAAATCATTATTTATTAGATAATGAATATTACATATTAAATATCGTTATTTATGCGTTATTTCACTGTTATTAGAATTGTAAACTTAGTTTTAGTACATTTATATAATGCCGTAAATATGTTATTTAGAACACATGATCAAGTGCATCACTCTTAACAACGTGAATGTGCGGTACACACACATATCACACATATAGCTTTCAGTATCAGTATACGTGTATTATTTCATATTTGTTCTAGAAATCAATCCTTTAAACAAATCTAAACTATTATAGTATACATATATATATATATAAACTATATATAAATTATATCTTGTATATTATGTATTATAATATTATGGATCTTATATAAATATATTGTAATAACAGTGTGACAACACTAATAACACTAATAACTCAACACTAATCACATTAGAACAAAGAACACAAAGAACATAGAGAATAAAGGCCCCTACTACCAGTAGTAGCAGTAGTAGTAGTACAACAGCAGCAGTGATGGCTACTTTAGATAAAGATGAATGTGATCTGCTGGCAGACTCCAAATACAGGGCTTATTCATCTCAGGTAACATGCTAGTAGTGGTGGTAGTGGTACCACCAGTAGTACCAATATCAGTCGATCCAGAATCACCCCATCATCACTATAACCACCACCACCACCACTGCTATAATCTCTATTATCACCTATACCATAACCACTACCACTAGCACCTACATCAGCAACATTATTACCATCAGTACCACTACTAGTAGTACCGTCGCTTGTACCACCATTCCACCACTACCATCATTACCACCATAACCTTTAATACTATCACCATCACCACTACCACTACCACCACTACCACTACCATTATATGATCCTGTATCCATAGTATAACTAAATTCACGTGCGTTCTTATGCACTCTATTAAATTACTATATTAATTAAACAATAGTAAATTGCATTCTGAATGATATATATATATAGTCATAATAGTGATTGCACAGTATCATAATAATCACTTTTTTATATGTTAGTTAATATAAGCGAGGAGTAAATAAACAAACATTTGGTTTCTTACAAGGTTGATGACTTCTAGATCAAACTTTTAAGACTGTATTACTATATTACTATTGCTATTGAAGACTGTTGTATATCTCTATCATTAGTATTGCAGTCCGCATACCTTTACAACTATATTGCCATTGCGACAGATTGACAAGGCGCTAAGATCATTTGAGAACACCAGCGAATGGCCTGACTTGATATCGTCCCTCGCGAAACTCAACAAGGTAATGAATTCTTGGTAATAAAGTATCATCCAACCTATCTCATCTCTCCCTACGTCTATGTCCCTCCCCTCTATTACCTCACCTACATTATAAGCTTTATATATACCTATTCAGGGGTTTATTTAAATTTTCTTTGATTTTAAATATATTAAATATAAATATACTTATATACTAATTATAATGTAATGTCATATACTAAATAGAACTCTACTTACATACACTATGGTATACCACCACCACCACTATAACTATACCTACATATACTATGGTACACTATAACTAGACAAGTTTCAGTATATTTTATATATGACGGAAAAGCTCTTGTAACAACATAATATTATGCTTATTTGCAAGACCTACGTTTAGTTACTTCAAGTAACTTAATTGTAACCTGGTGGTTGTTTATACACTGCCATCAACTTCATTATAGAGTTTTCATTGGCTGTGTACTTGATGTCTAGTCACATAAATACATATTAGATTATCACCCCTTATACAACATTTAAATATTCTCATTACACATTGTATTTGATATGATCATTTGAATTTAATTTAAATTATTTTAATGACTCTTTGTGCCAGAGCAATCAAGCTTCATGCTAGTGATATTTTTTTCCTGAATATTAAATGAATAGATGGAAGGATATTAATAAGTTATAAGTAGCTTATATTAAGAATATCCTTATAACAACAATATCAAATATTGATAATATATTAATAAAATAAGAATATATACTAATAATAAGGGTATAATACAAGAATATATACAATAATAAATGTGTTGATATACTAATATATAACATGAATGTTTATTAGCAATGGTTTAGCTCTACACATATGATACCAGCCAGCAATCTATGTATCATCCACACATGTAGCTATTATGTAATCTGTTATGTTTCATTGTTTGATTCATTGTATTATGACAATGATTGTTTACAGCTTATGAGATGCTTGCTGGTCATTATTTCACACATACAGACACACACATACATACACACACACATACAAATACATATGCATACATATACATAATATATATTGTATATACACTCAATCATATAACTCATTAAAACTATTGATGATATATTGTGAGAGAGGCTTCTAAGTGAAATTAGAGTCATATGGTTATAAGTGAAAACTTCATCTAAGATCCTGGATGGGATGAAAGGACTCCACCAAAATAATAATAATAATACAAAGATATCTAACTTATATTATAACTAATATTAATACGAATACTAGAACTTAATGGCCATTATTGTAGTTCTGTGAGGTATAATACACCCACTAGTATAGCTGATACTGTACTATATGTTTGTGTTGTACACACATGTAATATCATCGATGTAGTGAGAAACTGGACGCTCGCATGCAATGCATGCAATGCATGTAAAAGATGGATATGCGAATGACACTTTTATCGATAAATTAACAAAATGGCATCAGTGGATATCAGTTTTTATTGGATATTAGTCATATTATATATGTCAAATATTAAAACAGTAGGTTTTTCGCCAAATTAATTGAAGTGACATCTATCTATATCAATGGATTTAGATTATAAATATCAATAAAATATTATTATATCTTCAATTTAAATACACAAAATTTCGAGGAATGTTGATATGATGTATTTTAAATATATAATTTTATTTTTAGTATAGATAGTATAGATATTACATTAAAATTGGTAGTAATTATCAATATATATGTATAAATAAATAATATTAAATTAAAATATAGTAGTAGGCTGCGACTGCAGCGCCTCTATCGCAAAGTTCCATACACTACATTCAATTGCTTATCCATTTTTTCACTATATCTATGGTAGTAATACTATCTGGTGACATAATGATTACATATAATGGAAGAACTAACACTAATCTCACTTTACTGCCTTGCATATAATTACACTATTTTATATTAGCATACCATGAAAGTAAGAAATGCATATTTTATATTTATTATATATAATTATGAAATAAATAATCATATGTATATGGTTTGTAAAAACTCTGCAATATATATATATATATATATTGTTATTTTTATTTTGTGGAGTCTTTTCATCCCATCCAGGAACTTAGATGAAGTTTTCACTTATAACCATATGGCTCTAATATCTAAAATATATATATATATATATATATATATATATTAGTTTATCCTAGTACAGTAATGCTACAGTTTACACTTGAATGTGTAGGATAATTGTTGATGTTTCTCTACTAGCACCTGACCATATATGTTTATTTATTACATCATCTATACACTTTAAGATATGTTTTATATATGTTTGTGTTTAAATAACCTGTTATAAATACAACTACATGTGTCACATGCCACAGTTGTTGCTTAGCAACAGTCCCCATACCGCACCCCCTAAATTAACCTGTCACTCACATTATCACATGCCACAGGTGTTGCTAAGCAACAGTCGCTACAGCGTGATACCTCGCCGTATTCTGCTGGGCAAACGTCTCGCCCAATGTCTACATCCCGCCCTGCCCAGTGGGGTTCATCTCAAAGTTAGTGCACACCTAGCTTGATGTTTGATCACCCTCTATTAGGGGCGCTGTAATGATGGTGTGTATGTAGGGGGTTGTACCAACCAATCAAAATAAATGTTGTGGTAAAAGTGGGTGGTACCAATACATAGGAAGTCCCCCTAGATTTTAAAGTGGGGGGGACATATCCTCCTACAGTCCCCTCCTATTGCAGCGCCCCTACCCTCTATCACTGTTGGTGTTAAGCTGCTTACACACTATGACAGCATGATATCGGACAGATTTGTATAGACTAGTATCTAGGAACATCTAAATCAGGCAGTGTGAACGCCTATACTTACATACAGATGCGGGCCAGGTCGATGTATACATAGATTAGCTATTATCATAATGTTACACCTTTCCTGGTATCTTGTAACTATTTAGTAATGAATAATGTGAAGCAGGCAATGAGGGGCTATACAACAGTGGGTGGTGAGGTGGGGGGGGGGCGGATTGTGTGTAAGTGTGTTTAGAGTGGTAATAGAACACCCAGTACGCAGCATAGTGTGTGTAGTGTAGTGTAGTGTGTGTGGTAGTGTGCCACTGTATATATAGCAGTGTGTCACAGTGTTAGGGTATGACAGTTGTAGCAGGATAGTCAGATGGTCAGATGTACAGTGGTCAGTTGATACAATGGTACTATGTCTACAGACATCACATCATTAGAGTTCATTCATTTCATTATAATACATTAGTTTTACTTTCTATTGCTAAATTAAAAATATATAAAATATAATTATTTTATATAAACATATATATATATATATATATAATTATTTATACAACTTAATATTGATGTTATTTTCTAGCTATATTAATATCAATAACACACACACACACATATTAGATAGTGTGGGTAATACATCAATAGGTAACACCCACACACCCACACACACACACACACACACACACACACACTTGCACAAAGAGATAGCTTCACTGCTATACATCTGGTATTATAGGTGTGTGTGTGTGTAGGTATTACATCACATTCAACTAAGATGCTCCTTAGCTTCTCTCTCATCATCATCATCATCATCATCCACAGCCTCCTCCTCCTCATCATCATTATTATTGATATCATCTCATAACCAGATGTACAAACAACCACCACCACCACCACAGCTAGGGTAGGGCAGTGATTGGATCAGTGATCTTCACCTTACCTTAGTTCACACTTATAGATTATAATACTACTGTAATACAGTGTATGTGTGTGTGTGTATATTTAATCTCCTGACTATTGTTATTATGTAATATACATGAGTTAATATAATACATATACTAATATTAGTAGCTTAAATCTACAATTATTTGTATGATTTGATTCCGTTACTATATTCTGATGTATTAATTACAATTTTACATCTGTAGCAATATCCATACAAAACTATAGTAACAGATGTATTAACTCTATATGCTAGTTATATGTATATATATATATATATATATATATATATATATATATATTAACAACTGAACTATAATAATATATTTGTATATATATATAACTTCAATATTATACAATTGTTATTGCTGAATTTAATGTGCTGATGTGCCAGAATGGGCTAAATGTTATATAACATATTTAAAAATAGACTAATCTATATAAATATCACAACATATCATAATAATGACAACTATGAATAAACAATGCTAGTGATTCACTCCTGTACACAAATGTTATGTAATACACTTCTATAATATGATGTAACAGTGACACACACTCTCCTGATGGCAGGAGAAGTTTGTTGTTAATTAATTAGATGTCAATCACTGAATAATGAACTAAGTATCTAGGCCTAAGTGCATACAATTACAACAACAATATTTGTGAATAATAAATATTTAAATTATCAACTTCTGTTTTCACATTAATAAACAAGTAGTACATGTGTATGTTTCACTGGTATTTGTATTGTTATTAATAGTATCATAGTGATGTCATTGTAACGTTATATAATAAATGTAATAATATACTATTATGAAATAGTATGAATATTTATTAATATTTATTACAAAATATTAAATTTTCACGATATATAATTTAATTAACAAGTTGTGTTTTAATAAAATACGCTACAATTACGATTACTATATAGGATATAAATAAATAACATAATATTAATCATAATTCGATGAATGGCGAAATGCAGATATGCCCAAAAATCCTTTAAGGGCGGGGTAGTCGTGTTTTTATCGTTATACTAATGGGGTGGGTTGGGTTTTGGGTTTAGCTATACAGTTCGTATACCCCGACGTTGTTATGGTTATGTTCTCCTCACCCATATAATAGGTCAGCTGTTGTGTCCTCGATGCACACACACGACCCGCCTATTGTTAGCCACACCAAATTGACAAGTCGCCTTCGCTGTATTTCGTTACCTAATTCGTAGAAATTAAATATGTATTGTTCAGATTAACTTTGTTGATGGCCTATAACAATCTGATACTATGATTACAGCACATAATACAAGCAGCTTTTACTAGCGATCTGCATTAAACTTACTATGATACATATTCTAGGATATTCACTCCATCTGTAAAATGTGCTTCTTGTGTCGAATACTGTTTTCGCACATCAAAAATAAAAACTGTTCTATTTTTGTTGTATGCTTGTAAACATAGGAAGTATGCACGTTGTCATGTGTACACTTTCACAAAGCAAGTTTCTCACAGAAAATATTACAGGGATCACGTGATTATCCTACCTCTTCAAATTATCTGAGCTTTAGTAACCCCCCATCTATGAATCACTTGCTAATGAATCACTATCTTATAGGTACTTGAAACTTACGACTTGATATTCAAATGTATCGGAACCCAGCGTCTTGCCTGTGACCTGTTCACCTATTGGTTACTAGTAATTATCCTTCCACACCCCCTCCCTCCTTCCCCATACCCCTATCTCCCTCTCCCTACCTAACCCATCCATATATCAATCTCTCCTTTTCTCTCCAATCTCTACCTCCATCTCTCCTTATCCATATACCATATTACCCATACTCCCCTCCATTGCAATTTCAACATATCCTTATTAATCTCCCCTATTAGCCATATCTCCCATTTCCTATCCCTATCTATTTCTTTATTTCCTGCCCAGACATTCTAATAAAGTTTCAATCATCGATATTCTCTCCATCGAACAGTGCCGGTTTATTCCCTCTTCTCTCCTATTCCGCGATAAACGTGAAACCAGCTCTATTGACGTTATTCGAGGCTCACTTCCTGCCCTTAGGACATGACCTTCGCACCGCTCTAAACGGAGCCATACAAGGTCTCCTGCCGGGTCTAGAAGATACTGGGGTTATCTATGACAGGTTTGTGTTCCTACTACCATTACAACTAATGGTTAGATACAAGGTATGCTAATAAATACTATTTATATATGTTTAATTATGTTATTTCTATATAAATATATATATATATACATATACTAGAATTTTAATATCAATATTTATATAATCTTATATAATTTATTTTTTATTATATTATATATATAGAGAGATTTTACTATTATATAAAATAAATTTTTTTATATATTATCAAATGTAATATTTAATATAATTGAATAGATTATAATTTTAAGTTTGTTTATAAATATATTTAAAATGTTTATCTATATATTACAATTGTTTTAATGTAATAGAATTAATAAAATGGAACATTGGAATGATTTTAATACTTTATATACTATGAATTAACATTGTGAAATTACATAAAATATCTGACTTATAATTCTTATGCTTTTAATCAAACAGTAACCCACAAAACATAATATTACTAGATATTTTAAATTGTCATTAAAGTCATTTGTTAATACTTTCCACATTTCATTAACAATAATATTTCTGATATATACAATCATTATATCAACCTATTATTACATCACATATATATAATCATTATATTCAGTAAAAAATTTATTATATTTATAAATTATATTAATTTATATTAATTATGGTGTTTTATTAAAAAAAAATTATTATAATTTTTCGTAAGTTTATTTTCGATTATTTAAATCTTTATTTTAAAAATATGCGCAAATAAATATTGTAATATTGAAATAAGTTATAGCTCTTTACACACCTGAATACTACTATTAATAATAATGATGATGATGCTGTATGTTTAATGATTAGTCATTCAATATCTTATGATGATGATTCATACAATCTCAACACAAACACAATATATCATATTATATGATTCATATACACATGAACATAACAAACATGAATCACAAGTTATCTTGTTTAAGTGTATATGTGATTATTCAGTGCATCATATTCAGTTATTAAAAGTGCATCATTATTGATATACTGTAATGAGTTGTTCACAAAACGTGGTGTTCTAAAGGAAACTGTTTTTCAACTAAATTGAGCTCAATTTTAATATTTACATTAACAAAATCCCAGTATAATTTTGATTTGAAATTGAACATTGTATATGATTAAGCTTTTAATATATTCATAACATCCATTTATTTGATCTCAGTTTTTATAAATTATTATAATAAATTTATTGATTTTAGTAATATATTTTTTTTAAATATTACAACGAATCATATATCCGGTATAATTATGTATTAATGTTTATATACCTCCTAATTCCCCCTATATATACTATAGATAATATCCAGTGGATATAGATGTTAAATCATCAACAAATATAACTCTGTATGTATGTATTACTAAAGGTATGAAGCAGATCGAGAGATATTCCATTACGATTTTATTGATACATTTATTTAAATATATTTAAAACCATTATATATACTGTATATAATATAATACTAGTAATATACTTCCTAATACCTCATCTATATATTGAATATAGATGGAAAATGATCAATAAATATCA
>OZ025245.1:890000-895000 GCA_964019155.1 Osedax fenrisi
ACATATTAATTAAGATTATTACTATGATTTACTGTATCTAATTTGTATTATACTGTGGGTTATTTTTAGATTTTTTAATATCAAGAATAAATTAGAGCTATATATTATGAATATATTATATATAAAATTAATTAAAAATATTATATATTCAGTGACTAGTAAATTTTATAAAGGACCATCTATTTCTACCCATATATTTACGTGTAACATTTAAATAAAAACGAGTCACGCATTCAAATAAAATAACTAACATAAATATTAAAATTAAATAAAATAACTCTATAAAAAAACTATACATAATATTATATAATAGAATTAGTGTTTACAGTATTTAGGTCATAGCCACACCCATAGTCCCACCCCTTTTGAAATCACCGGCTATAGTGTCTGGTAACCTAATATTTAGATAACTTTAATAGTTTTATCTATGATAATTTTTATATACATACTTAGTGCAAAATAATTATACAATCTATATCTACATGCATTATAAGTTGTACTTTAACAATCAATATGATAATATAATATTTTGATTTATATCATTTATATATGTTTTATATTTATCACAGATGTAATAAACTTCATATAGGTTATATATATATATATATATATATATATATATATATATATATATATATTGTTTTTGTTATTTTTACATTTATAATGTTGAACTAATTTATTATTATATTTATTTATTATGTTATTTTGTATATTATTTTGACAATAGAATACAATATTAATGTTATTTTGTGTAAACAATTAATCATTAAATCTATCAATATAATAGGTATATAAAAATTATATAGTTTATATAATAAATATATATATATATATATATATATATAATAGTATATTTAATATTTAATATAAGCAAATATTTTCGGAGGAAAGATATAACACTTATGGAAATCGTGTAATTCGAATTTATATACAAAATACCCCAGTGCCACCTATAGCGGGTTACTTTTAGGAACTATGTGTTGTTTATAATGTAAATTCGTATTTAACTATACACTTTTAAAATGTTAAATAATATGCTTTAAATTAATATTTATATAATGAAAACTAAGTGTTCATTACTAATATATAACAAACAAATATGATACGTATGTTTTAAATGCTATAAGTATATATTTAGTAAGTATAAGCTAATTTATATTGCATGTAATTTAATAGAGCAATGAAAACATTGTTGTATGCAAACAGAGCCGAACCTAAATCTATTTCAGTGATTTTGATACTACTGCTAGCAGCGGCAGGGGATATTACTAAATTACGTTGCATGCATAGGGAGTGCTATATCTTTGCTTCACAAAATCTTTGATATAAGTATATAATAGATGAAAATTCAATATGATATGTTATAATATATTTACAAATATTATAATATAATATATAGCAGATAGCATATAACAGAATGTAGATTTAAAAATAAATTAAAAAAGAAATGCTAATTTTATATTGATGTAATAAAAGATGATTTTATGAGAATAATAATTGTTACTAAAAAATATATTATAAAATAAAATTATCCAATAATATTTTGTATTGTTTACCCCAAATGCATAAATCTTAATTCTGTGACACCCCCCTCAAGGGGGAAGTTTCCGTTCATCAAAACAATGCTATTTTAGCTCTATCTAAAAATGCTAAGGATAAATAACTTATGGAGATAATTACTTCATTTTTTGTATTCAATAGATACATTCCTCCCCCATATCCTCCATCGGGCGACAGCATAGAAAAGACATTGATCTTTATCTGAAGCCCTTTAGAGGAAATAACAATATAATTAATTTATATACTTCATACGAAAAAAATGTACAACTTTCTTCTAATAAATATTTATTAGTATTATTATTATTATATAGGATCTGTCTTTATTTATATAGGATCTGTCTTTATATAAATGTAGTTAATTTAAAATGGTGTAAAAAATAGTCTCAATTAGTTAAATATTTATTTTTTATTTTTTTCATTAAAATGCAAGTTTATATCATTTATTTAATTAATATAAAATATAATAATAAATCCAACAGGATTCATATAGACGTATATGTTATAAATTTACAGTAACAAATTTAGATATAAATCAAAAAAGAAGTAGGCATTTACATGTGGTTACTACATGAAAAAGTAAAAACTTGAGAAAATTACATTCAAACTTCAATATATAAAATTTAAGTAAAAATAATACATACAATTTCTTATCAATTTAAAATAATTATTATATCAATTACGTTCATAAAACACTTTATAATTTGATACATAACTTACAACTTAATACAATAATTTTAGATATTTTACAAATTTATAAATAAGATATTAAACATGGAAAATATTTAATAAATTTGTATTGTTAAAATAAAAATATTAATCATATTTTAACTCCACCCTTAAATTTAACAATATCTACATTATATCTATATTACCTATTGTATTGTCTATATATTATAAGTATATTATTTATATGTACATTTATTTTACTGAAGTGAACATTATAATAATTTTGTTTTTTATGTTCATGAATAATTTTTTATATAAAATAAAAAATGTTTCATTAAATTATCTAATTTTTATTAAAATATGTAAGCATTAATTTTTCTGTTTACTATCGACTAATGATATCCCTTGTATTCACGTATATACAGCAGCCTTATCTCCTACTGTTATCTCCTTTATCTATATGTTATCTATCTGTTATCTATCTGTTATCTATGATAACTATAATACTTTTAATGTCTTATTTTTAAATTTATTATTATTTGTGTAACTATCTATTTGTTTTATTATTTCAACTTGACGCATATATCGTTTTCTGAGTCAATAAACCTTTCTTATTATTATTTATTATTTATAATGAGATCACAACCCGCATACAGATAACAGCACTATTTCTCTAACTATATCTATTTAGTATCCGTTGATAATGATAAGCTATCTCTATTTGTTATCTACAGCTGATACCATCACTCTCACCCAGATAACAGCCTTATCTCTATCCGTACAAGACCAGAACATTCTAGTACAGAGAAGTGCGCTAGACCTGGTGCTGGTCAGTCTACCTATGCATCGAGAGCTACTACTACCCGAGGACAGACAGACACTGGTAACCGCTGCCATACAGGTTTTGTCATCGACCTTGACCTGTACGCTGACCCTACATGTTGACCCCCATACGCTGATCATACCTAGACTACTACACTGACTACTAACTTGACCCCTAAGTTGACCAATACCTAGACTACTATATTGAAAACAACCTAGACCACTACCTTTATCCCTACATTGATCATACCTAGACTACTACCATGACCATTACATTGACCACTGCGTTGACTACCACTTCGGCCAATACATATACCACTACATAGGGTGTAATATTTGTTACATTCAAATGTGGACAGATGTCCGTGTGGACAGAAAGTTACCATTGTATCAGCTGACCATCCACCTGACCATCTGTCACCACACCATTATACCATCATACTGACCACTACTACTGACCCGTCCATACTGTAGGTAGTATTGAGGAGGGATATGTCCTTGAATCGTCGCCTGTATGCCTGGCTTCTCGGCACTGACTCGAGTGGAGCTCCCTTACAGGTAAGTTACCTGCAGCATAGCATACAGCATCGTCTTGTGGGTATAGTATAGTCTAGCATAGTGGATATAGCATAGTCGACAGTGTATGAAGCATACTCGACATAGTGGATATATTCTAAAACTGTATTCACATCAACGTACAACGGGCTACTTTAGAAACCTTATTTGTATAGCAAGTTATCGACTGCATCAAATCGTCACATTTGTTGAACATTTACTTATTATCTGGACGTAATTTGAAGCAAATTATAATCATGTTAAAGAAATAATATGAAGCAGTTGATATGCACAGGCTATAACAATTGTTATAGCCTGTATTATAGCCTATTAATAGGAGTCATGTGTGCGCAGCTAGGCACCTTTAGGTGTTGATGTGCATCTCTCTAGATATATTTAGATATTGTCAATAATATGTTAAGGGTATATGCTTTATAGGGGGACTGCATTGAGAGTGGCCTATTGTCCCTGTTAATACACATCATTTGTTATGAATTGCATTTAAAACATAGTTCAAAACCCTATGTTTTAATTAATTTTGTTATTTATATATCACCATAATTTTATTATACTTCTAATATGAACCCTACTTTAATATCACCATCCATAACTATCTACACGCACAATATTATCTCTCCCATGTGATGTTCGGATGCATCTGTACAATTTAATTAAAATTGGAGTTTGCCAATAAGTAATACTACTACATTACCCACCCACCCACACCCACCCACACACACCCACCCACCCACACCCACCCACACACACCCACCCACCCACACCCACACCCACCCACACCAACACACACCCACACACACCCCTACACATACAGAGTACGCTACAAAGACAAGAATCCCTATCCATCTCCACCCAGCTGCTAACCTCCGCCTACTTTGACGAACACTCTCGCGACCTGGTGGTGACCGCGTGCAGAACTTATATAGGCCGTAGTTCATACGACAACGAGGTGATTCACGCAGGAGATCAGAAGGCGGCTAATCTACGCCCTTATAAGGTAGGCACCACCCTACGTATAGTGTAGGTGACGAACTTATGGCAATTATTCTAAAATGTAAACTAATAATTTAAATTCATTTAAATATTCCTTAAATTATATATTACATTTTAATTTATTCATGTCTCTTTCGAGGCCATTATTTAATTATTAAGTTTACATGTAAACATTGTTTTACGGTTTATAATTATACAATTTTAAAGATACGTAGAATCTGTATTTTGTATCTATTTCACTATATATTTCGTTTGTTATTATTTTCGTCTATATATTCCAATATTTGTTTATTATTTTTTCTATTATTCTAGACTTGAATTCTCAAAAACTTAATTTTTATCTATCTTATTTATTTTATTTACAAATAACTTCTAAATTGATTTAC
>OZ025245.1:900000-970000 GCA_964019155.1 Osedax fenrisi
TATTTTCTTTTAACTTCCTCTATATTTGTAAATCATCAATTATTATTATATATGTATTATTTTTCCTATTCCTTATTTATCGTATCATATCGTTATGATTATCAATAAACTATTTACTACGACAGGTTATTAAAACTGCAAATCTTCTGTTCAACTCCCTGGAACCGGAATTCATTTGGGAATTCATCGGAAAGAAATTCCAGCAAACTTTATCTGGTAATAATAATAGTTTGTTTAACTTTCATTATTCTTTGAATGTTGTTACTGTGCATCTATAGTAATTACAAATGAGCGGATTTATAAGTGTGTAAATATATTATAATTAGTATAAGTATAATTCTTATAATTATCTTATAATTATGATTTATTACTTAATTATCTTATAATTTTATTACTAAATTTAATAAGTCTTAACAAAATTTAAATGATAACTTAATCAAAATTGTAGATATATATATCATAACATAATTCATATGCATACTTTAATTCACACATATAATACAGCCTTTGTATACAACACCTTTACCTGTTGCATGTCATATATATATTATATCTATGTATTCAAACACTCTGATATTGATACCTTTAATAACAATTACAATTCACCAACAACAGATCCAATAGATGGCGACACTGAACTCTCAGATCTCATCACTATTGTTGACTTCCTGTTGGATAAATTCCCATTGGTTAAACCACTAGCTAAGATTTAGTATATTTACGTGATTTCATTAAATAACTAATATATAAAATAATAATTTGTTGATAAAATAAAAATAATAGTATTTAATTTTGTTCCAGAATATATGTTTACTTATTTATTATAATAATATCATCAATCATAAAACTTAAATATGTCTAATAACGTATTTATTAATAATAGTAATCGGGCGATTATACTATTATTATTATGAGTTAACAGCTTATTACTACTGTTCATTACCTTTATTATTTATTAACTACTGTGTATATTAATGATAGCATACGAATCATGTTAATTATCACAATCTGTGTGTACAGTAGGTGAGATTGTTGTAGTAACTTTTATAGTTCCCTTCATAGAAAAGTGCCATCTATCTCGGAATCACTCCTCTTAACAATTCCACACTATACATATAGTTATTGTATTGTTATATTATATGGATAGTAACATACAGTTGATACCACGCACATCTTCATGTTTACAGGAGACCTACACTGAAACCTCCACCGAATATCTACCCAAACTGTTGGCGACCTTCATGTCGGCCTTGACCTCTAGAATAGACGACCTCTCCGATGTGGAGATTCGCGATTCCTTCCTGCTCATCGATAAACTCTTGCAGAAAATTCAGCCCAGTATGGCAATGGTTAATGAGCAAGTCTTTATTCAACTCTGTGTATATGTGTGTGTGTGTATGTGTGTGGGTGTGCGTAATTGTAATTGTAATGGTTTATTCAAACACTTAAATATATAAAATATATCTCAAAAGTATATGTGTGTGTGTATGTAGGTGTGTGTGTGTATGTGTGTTTGTATTATATTGTATTTTATTGATACACAAATATCTAGGTATTCTACACCTAATCAGGAGTGTTGAAATAATATCAATAATAATAACACTAATATAAGGGTATCCTTAGTATAAGCTAAACATAGCTTATTGGTATCCCTCCGATTATTATAGCCAATATTCGGTAAATAAATTCAATCATTCATTCAAGTAAATTTAATGTAATATATCATATTATTCTTTGTTTATTTCAATAACGTATGTTATCGTTAATAAATATTCCACTTTTATACTTTCTATTATATATTTAATGTGTCTTGTGTGTATAGTTATATATATATATATATATATATATATATATATATATATATATATATATATATATCTGTGTGTATTTATGTGTGTATACAATAATTCATATATAATGATTTATTTTAATATTTTTTCATTTAATAAATAACACATATATACATTAAGAATTTTTTAATAAAAAAATAAATAATATATTAATTTGTTTCAGATTATACGTTAAACTATTTATTATAATAATCGATATATAGATTATTTATTTATTAATCTTGGTAATTAGGTGATAATAATATTAATTATTATTAGTTATTTTGACATGTAAAATATTATTAAGTAAATTATTCAAGTAAATGTTAAAAACTTGATTGTTTTTATTAAATTTAATATTTTATTACCATTTGATGAATATAGAATTGAAACAATTATAATGATGCATAAACAATGATAGCATCTACCTCCTTTACATGCATGTTAGATGTTACCCCTGACCTGAATTGTATTCTATCACAATACCATTAAATAGACAATTAATACCTAAGGCACAAGTTATTCTGATTATTAAAATAAGATGACTTTATTGTAATCAAACTATTTAGCTATTTAAATGTTATAAGAATTATAAGAAATTCTATTAACATAACGTTTTAGTATAAATAGTTATTTATTTATACATATAAAATTAATTAATCATTGATAAAAGAAATGACAAGAATGTTATTAGTTTAATTAACGATTAATTATTACTCTACTTTTGTAAATCTTTATTTTAAAGTTCCGGTTAAATAATTACAGTAATACCTATATAAATCTAGTTAAAAACAAAATTAAAATGAGTTATAGTTATTTGAACTTTATTCTCTTGATTTTATCTTAATAGCTATCTAATCTTTACCTATTATATGATGAAACATATAAGTGTTCACATACCTCTAATACCCCATACTTATGTGTATCTCTCCTAATACTTTGTATATTGACTTATTACTATTCTTCTAGATGATTAATACATGATGATACTATATATCTCCTGTTTCTAATGCAGAGTCAGTCACAATCTAAATATTGTTATTTATTATATATGAACACTGTTTTTAATCTTGCAATTACTAGTAAAGATTTACTAAGTTTTACTATATCTTATAATAAATTATCTTTAAAATATTAAACCGAACTCAACATCATATGAATTCAAAATTTAGATACTTATTCAAACAAAGATTATAAGCCTTTTTAAATGTATAGCATAAAAGTAAATTTATTTAAGAACATTTTCATCATCAAAATAGATGTTATAAAATATCCTTGCCAATCATACTCAAATTAAAGTTTGACATTTTTATCTAAAGTTCTAAAGTCTATCGCTGTTCTTACATTAATCAATATATTAAATAATCAACATGTTTGCAAATTCTTTGAATTCGTTTTCAATCCTACTCCACTCTAAAACAAACCTAATTCCCAACCCTCATGCCCTGCTCCGTTTGTTACAGTGCATCAGTACGGATAACATCGATGGTCTGTTCAAGAGCTCCACCACCACCTCCGCCTCAGCCTTCTCCTCCCGATCTTCTAACCGTAAGAAGCGGTTTAGTCGCGGCGCTAAGAAGACCGTCTCCATAGAAGCTCCCGGAGATCATCCAGGCAAACATTCCTCGTCCTCCAGGCATTCCTCTTCAAGTAAACACTCCCCTCTCGTCAACAATAATCTCCATCGAGAGGACGATACTCGCGGAGTTAGGGATACCGAGTATGAAATAGTTGAAGTAGAGGATGCTAACGATAAGGTTAAGCGGGAAGAGGATAAGACAGAGGAGGAAGAGGAGGAGGAGGATGAGGATGGAAGCGATACTAGAGATTCGACGCCTGAAGTTGACTATACGTACGCAGAACGTTGTCAGTCTGCAAGTAGAACAGGTGCTGATGAGGATGGGGAGACTGACACTGCTGCTACTGGTGCTGGTGGTGGTGCTGCTGGCACACTAGAGGAAGATGTTACCTTTGTGGAGACTTGCATTCGAGCTTTTCAAAGCCTCTTCAACACTTTTGTCAGGACCAGAATCATACAGGTACATCTCTCTTTAAAATAGGGCTAACCTAAGCTCTATTATGGGGTTCACCCTTTCTCTAATACATATATCTAAATTATCTAATCGTATTTATATTTAATTTAAACATTAACTTCTCTATAAATATGGATAACCGATTGCTATATTAGCATAGTTTGCAGTCCTAACACTGACAAACGTAATACAATGTAACCTCTCACAAATTTGTGTATCTATAATACAGAGGTCACTTTATATATTTATATATTTTCTCTAATATAGGGTTCACTCTCTCTCTAACACATGGGTCATCCTATCTCTAATAAAGTTGTTACAGTCTTTCTAATACATGGTTTACCCTATCTCTCGGGTTCATCCCCTCTATCTGTAACAATTGCTAGTTTATCAATATAATATAGAACACACCAATAAGGTAATATAGATAGAACCACAGATATATTACCTACAATATAGCCAGGTGTAATGCTGTGATATTATACTTCTCAATAGGTAATACTATAAGTCATATAGCCATCATTGTGTTAATCTCAGCTATATTGTGAATCCTGTTATATCAGTTGGGATTAATATGACATGTATACATGGTTGCGTGTCTTATATCTCAGCTGATTGATAACTATAGTAACCACAGCCTAGCGTTAGATAGTGTTAATAGTGTTGCTAGTAACGACTATCTAGCAGTGACTCACCACTAGCCTATCTTCACTACAGGGTGACTCATTACCTAGTGATTCACCACTAGCTCACTGTCACTACTACAGGGTGACTCACCACTAGCTAACCATTACTACAGGGTGACGTGAACCAAGCGATCTCATTGGACGACGCCCTAGCCGGTTCTCTCGCCACACTAGAGACAGTCAGCTGCGCCCTATCCGAAGCCTTCAGTTGTATCTGTAGACTTATGACCGACTTCGCAGCTTTCCCCGTCTACAAGCGAGGCGTTTATCAGATGTCAGACAATGGTTTGTGTAGTGTAGTGGTGATTTTAGTGCAGTCTACACTGAGCTATATATGTATATATATATATGTTAGTTAAGTGCTGTTATACTAGTGCAGTCATTAAAAGGCTGTACACATCGCGAGCAACAAGCACTGCGACTTGTTGCTCTGCCTGTTGCTGTACTTGTTGCTCGATGCAAATAATTAGGCTGTCCACACCGCTAGTATCGCGACTTGTTGCTGGTTAAAAATTATGCATATGTTCAGATAACGAGAAATTGGTAGTTGTTTACATTGAAATTGAGTGTGTTGAATCTGGCGATTTATTGTGCGCTTGTTTGCCATGCTGTTGCTCGCTTATTACGTGTTCAGATAGCTAGCAGCTGTACCAGCCCCAGATGATAGACGTAAATAGAACTTGTCATGTATTATAACTTTATTGATATTATGAATGGTATGAATATATTCATTATGCATTGTACACACCATACACGATTGTTACAGACTTCTCATAGAATTACTATTAATTCATTTTTATAACATTCATTTTAAATATATATTATATTTAAATTTTTATAATTAATTATTAATATTATAACCACTTTGAATAGAATATTTTTCTATTAATACTATTATATACTATTATATAATGTATATATTTAATGTCTAAATATAATATATGTTTTAGATAAATATTCACAAGACTTTCATATCGTTTGTATAAATTTCTGTTAATTATAAGTTTATAATAACAATACGTCTATATAGGTGTGTATATATATATAGTACAAATGTAGTATTACAATATAGTAGTACTGTATCATTGAAATACTCTACGATACGTCTAAAGGGGTTTCCCAATATCTCAAACAATAAAGTTTCATCGAATTATTCGAGTTCACCTCACTTTCTCGAGTAGATTGATTGAACTTCTTTGTTCGAGACAGTAAGAAACCCCCTTATAATACTGTACTGGTGTAGATTAGAGGTGTATTATATAGACTGATTAACCCTGACAAATCCTGTAAACATACATTACTATGCATACTTATGTATGTATATTTGTGTGCTCGTGTCTAGAAATTGTACAGCTATTTACATTATCACACACACCTATGCATGTAAAATACGATAACTGAATGCCTTCACTATAATATCATCTCTCTCAACAGATCTGCTCAATGATTGGCTGATATCGCTGGTGGTGTGCTGTTGTTGCGGGGAAGACATCGGCATTCAGTCTGTTGCCATAGCAACCATCCTCGAGCTCATTAGTTTGTACCCTTATACGATCAATACACATACTGTTATTATTATTGTTATTATTATTATTATTGACTCCATAAATCGAGAATTTGTAGCGGTACAAAATATAAATAAAATCAAATTAGACGTAACAGAAATCTATGTAAGATATAATTAACTAGTTTCAAAGTTTAAATGAAAATATATAACTCATGTAATAAATTCCAAGTTATTGTAAATGATTTCGAAAATGTATTTTCACATAGACTGAGTTGATGTGTGATACTTTCATATATATATATATATGTATATGTATATATATATATATATATATATATATATATATATATATATATATATATGTATTTTAATCGTTTTTAAATAAAAGCCTGCTCAAGTTGTATAACAGTAATTTGTATTCACTAATGAGTATTTATTATTTATTACATACTTAGGACTTAAAACCACTGATATGAAAATCATAAAAATATTAATATCTCTTCAAATAATTTCAAATTACTATTATAATTTTTGAAATAATAATAATTTTCATAAAATGTTTGCAATTTAATATACTATATTTAGACTATTTACCAATATATGAACTCATACTAGTATATCATTATGATCGAGATGAAAACGGCTATGAAATGTGATGCTTTAATCATTCGATACTGATTTAATTTGCATTTTGCATTTAATTTAGTTTATTTTCAATTTAGGGAATGAAAAACTTTCATAACTCATAGAATCAAATGTATCTATATATTTATATATTAATTATATATAATAATTAATACTTACACTCCCAATATCTCAGTATCGATGAAACAAAATGTTGATGTCGACTCAGATTTTGTTTAAACTTATTTATATTTGTAGTATATGTGAATTATATTAGTTGTTTTACACATTGTCAGTACCTACTATTATTATTAATTTAAGTTCATTTCCATATCGCTGTATACTATACAGTAGGGGAGCTGTTTTTCTCTCTCAGTTACAGTAGGTCATACATGTCATAATAAACATATTTTGAAAGTTTCATCACAACATATGTAATATTGGTAAAGCGAAGTGTACTTTAATGAAGAAATATTTCATTTATTTTACAATGTAAATTTCTATAAATAGACATTTTTTCTTATGTATTTTATATATTTGTGCAAGTGCGCGTTGTCATAAAAATAAAATATTTGGCAAATACGTGTATAAATATATTATAATATTAATAAAGTAAAAATTATTTAAAAATTAAAAATTAATTTAATTTTTTTTAATTTTTTAATTAATGTAATTTATTCTACTCTTTTTTTGATAAATTATTTTAATTAATAATCAAACTTTGTTGTGAGCCTATAATTGATATTTACGAGATATAATAAAAAAAAAATACTTATAATTTTAATTCATATAATGATGATAGACATATATAATATATATTTTTTTTTTTTATTATTCCATTATTAATTTTTTTTTTCAATTTAGAAAAAATTTAAAAATTAAATTAAAATTTCCGAAATATTTTTAAATATTTTTAATGAGATTGTTATATACTACATATGCTAATATGAAATTTGTACTTGTAAACAATGTTGTCTTTCATATATCTGTAATTTAAATTTTTCATAAATTTTCAATGTTAATTCCTATCTATTTTTGAATATGGTTTCGCTTTCTGAATTTTTGTCATTTTTCAATTATTATTTTTTTATTATATCTGGAATGATTAACAGGAGTTATTCCGAGAGAGATGGCACTTTTTTATGAAGGGAACTAAAAAGTTACCAAAACGGGCTCTCCTACTATACAGTGTATAGTAATATTTACCATATATAATAAGTATATATTTAATTATTTTGATATAAATAAAATTCTATTTATTAATAATATTAATATTATTAATAATCAAACTATACTTATACATTCCATTCAATAATACATAATAATAATAAGGGATAATTATTGAGTCACACTTAAACTAATTACATTTATAATAGTCTCTTATAATTATATTATAACATACTGGCAGTTGAAGATTAATAGGCAATTGGGATTAAACTACTCGAGAATATGCGCTATAAATAGATCTAATATACACAATATCTTACTTTTATAAATTAAATTTATATATATAATATAACTTATCATTAAATCCTAGTTTCGAGTATACTAGATATAGTAGTACTAACTATATATTAATGAGTACTATATATATATAAATATATATATATATATATATATATATATATATATATTACATAATGTAAAGTAATATACACAGTTAAAAAAATCCGATTCCTACGACGATTTTATTTTAGGAATCGTATTCAAATTGGAAAACAGATTCCTGTAAAGTTTGTTTAGGAAACGGTTTATAAAATCGATTCCTACTATTATCGTGCAGGAATCGCATTATTATCGATAAAAACGATTCCTAAACTAATTATTAAGAATCGGTTTTTAAAAACGATTCCTAAACAAATGATTAAGAATCGGTTTAAGTTATTAATGTAAGAATTTCTTAAATTATAGGAATATTATTTTTTTAATATAGAAAGAATAAAATATACCTTTTAATTATTTTAATATATTGATTTAATTGTTATCGATCCAAATTAATTATTAATTATTATTTTAATTTTATATTTAAGTTAATATACTGATTTTAATAAATAAAATATTATTTAAAAAACTAAAATTATGTAAGTAATCCTTTTTATGTATTTTTCTAAGTTATCATAATCTCATTCAAGTGACACATTGAATTACAATTTTAATCATAATTATATTGATAATACAATTGTAATCATTTTGAACTAATTGCTCAATATTGAATATAGAAGTTGGATATTGAATTAAATATTATAATGTATTATTATTGAATTTAAGTTTTAAATCTAACTTAAATGAACTTATATAATACATTATATAATATATGAGTTAATACTTTGCTACGATACTAATATGTATTTTAATATTATATTTTACATCTAAACTTACGTTCAAACTTACATCAACAACTTACGTTAAACCGATTCCTATAGTATTAGTTTAGAAATCGGTTTCAAATAAACCGATTCCTAAACTAGAATTTTAGGAACCGATTTAAAACCGATTCTCATTAAGACACTCAGGAAACGATAATAACGCAAATAGGAATCGGATTTTTTTAACTGTGTAGTATATTATATATTCTACTATATACTAATAATATATTGTATTTAAGTAATTTATAGTAATATGAAAAATATAATCAATAAAGTCCACTTATCTGATATATATTAACATGTAATGAATAGACTAGTTAAAAAACACCTTAAATAAAATAATAAATAACTTTATTAAACAATGTCAACTTATGTAATGTATCAAATATGAATGTCGAGAAATTATGTTTTTATTACAATGGAAAATATATGATCCAATCAGATATATCGAGCTATATGTATATTATTATATAATTAATTTGAAATTATAATTCAACTCAGAAATATATTATTATTAGTGTATATATTATTATTTTTAAATTTTCTAACTATTAAATATAATAAATCTCAATTAAATAAATAAATGTGTCATTAACTGTTATCATTTCTTTATAAAATAATATATTATACCATAATATATAAAATATCTGATTTAATAATCAATAATTTGTATTCTCACTATGTATACCTTTAAACAATAATATGATTAATAATATAAAATTAAAAATGTCATTATATTATTTATCTAAATCATAATGAAATAGAGTTTTAATAATTAATTTAATTTTGGACAATACAAACAATATTTGTTGTTATAAGAATTGTTAACACATGCCACATTATTAATGTTGAAATTAACTTCTAACCAAGCCTATTTCAACACTTTCATGACATATAGTGATAATGTTATATTCACAATTCATGGCAGATGTGTTCAAAAGTGGATATCACTATAAAGTATATTCACTAAGTGTATAATAGAGATTATTTCATTTAATTTTATATAAAATATTAAATTTGTATAAACTATAAATAGGTAATACACAATATCCACGTATACATTATCTATCAATGTTCTCTAAACACATAGATTACTTACATATCATCTACTACTCGATAGACTTGGGTAGATCTAGTGGCAGTACCCCATCTCAACACGATCTGCACTCCACTCCGGAGACTGTGAATGTCGTAATAGGGGGCGATACCCTCTCTAAAAGTCAGTTCAGTAGACTGTGTGAGAGATCTGCATTCTTCAAGGTTAGGCTTAATATCATGTTATGTATAATCAATATATATAATTTAAATATTAAATATCTTGTAAAACATAGTATAGATTAACTCTATGTATTTATTTAAATTTACAACTATAGAATATAAAAATAATGTAAAATAATAAATGAGATGACGATTACAGTAATAACTTCATCATTAATATTGTCTGTACGTCATACATACTATACTATCATAGCACTAATGTTACATGTATACGCGTGACCTTGAGTACACCAGCGCACATCACTAACACACACGCGCATGACCTTCAGACTATAGGCCTAAAGTTGTGGTCTAACATGGAACATAAGAACTGTTCCACTCTGTTCTATAACCTTCACAAGCTTACCAACAACTCGTGGAAATGTTGCGAAGATATCATAGGATACAGTCTTCTCTCTGATAATGCAGTTAGTGCTGGTGGTATGTGTGCTGGGGAGGTAATGATAGGCAGGGTTGGTACTGGTAGGATACAGTCTGCTCTCTGATAATGCAGTTAGTAGAGAGCAGTGGAGCTACTGGTAGTATGTGAACTGGTAGGTACTGGGAGGTAATGATATGTACTAGTTTGGACCCTATTAGTACTAGTAAATAATACACTAATATGTACTTATTACAATATTACTAATTATATAAAAATGATATATTTAATAACAGTTTTCTACTTATTGTTATTGTTATTGTTATGTTGGTGGAGTCCTTTCATCCCATCCATGAACTTAGATGAAGTTTTCACTTATAACCATATATATGGCTCTAATGTCCCTTCGAAGCCGCTCTCGTGTTAAGGCATCCATGGTTTTAACTAGAGACGATCATTTATTTATACACAATTATATGAGATCACTTCTAAATACTATTTTAAGACCTATTTTAATGGTCCGGATGAGGTTCGAATCCATGTCCTACTGGTTATGTGTCTGACGCCTTAGCCACTGAGCGACACAGGAAGTTATTTATATCTTATACATTATTATATTTACAAACTTGTAGTATATTTATAGGGTAATAGTAGTAGTAGTAGTAGTAGTAGTAGTAGTGGTAATACAATATATACACTGGTGCATGCAGTAAGATACATACAAGCCAGTGCGTTCACTTACCCTACACATATAAAGTTCAGTACACTGCATGACATGTATATTACAGGAGGAATCAATGAAGGCACATCGTAAATTCTCTCTTCTCTGGGAACACCTAAGTCATCAGGCTGATGAAAGCACCAAGATATTCGATAGGTATGTGCTGTTGTCATATTACTATATTTATAGTATTTAATTTATATTGAAACTTATCTTGGTATAAATGTGTAATTATCTTAATAAGCAGTAATATTTCTATAATTTCCTGACAATAATAATAATAATAATAATAATAACACATATAAATATATATGTATTTATAGTTGTGGAGGAGTATAATAATTTCTAGATAGCCTATCATTTATTCATTATCCTAAACAATAAAACCCTATTAATAAACACATGTACAATATAAACTGTAAACAACTAAAGAATTACCTCAATGTCATAATGTTATTCTCTGGTTATTAAGTAGGCAGTTAAGATTGTATCAGTACAGTTGTTGAGGTCATCAAATCACAAGTCAGACTCTGTAACATCTAAATAAGGCACTACATTACCAGATAGTAGGGGCGCTGGAACGATTTTGTGTATAGGGGGGGGGGCAACCAATCAAAATAAATTATGTGGTAAAAGTGGGGGGGGGACCAATACATAGGAGGTCCCCCTAGATTTTAAAGTGGGGGACATATCCCCCCCGTCTCCCCTGTTGCAACGCCCCTACCAGTTACCCTAATGATAGTAATAATTACCTTCTTATATATTATATACTATACAATATTTATAATTCTATATATACACCATATAATACACTCTATTATATAATTACCATGATTAGATGTAGATCATGTAGTGGAACAGGAACAATTTTTTTACGGAGGGTAAATTTACAAATAAATGGAAATGTGATATATTACAACAGTGATCTTTTACGATTAAGTATTTATTTATAAGGTATACCTTAATTATAAATCACAAATCTAAGATATATTATTTCCCCCTGGTTATTTGTTTAAGTGGAAACTCCCCCCTTTTAAACTTTCCCCCTCAATTAATCTTGACAATAGGCTCTTTCTATATTTATTTAATATTTATATAATATAGATGTCAAAATAATAATAGAATTAATCAATATAAGTTGGTAATTAAATTCATTGCATCTTAAATGAAGGAAATAATGTACAAAGTATATACAATGAGTTTATCAATATTAATTTAGAATTATTTAATAATTAAAATTAAATTTCTAATATTTATATAATTAACAATATGTACATGTGTGAATATTATAATCTTGCAAATAATATGAAATTAATTATTTATAATTAAATTTTATATAATGTTAAAATGATTCTGAAGTGTGAAAACAAGATGTTTTTAAATAAAGTTCATGCAATATATAGAATATACACATTTTACCCATGCAACTACAGTATGCAAATAAGTATGCAGCCTAATTTATAGCTATGCTTTTGGCAATGATACATAACTAATACTGTTCTATAGTAAATAATGAACATGAGGGAATATATTGCCTATTATTTGTAGTATATATTTTGTGAACATTTTATCAATTAACAAAATATATTTTTTCGCATTTTCAGTGCATTCTACTAATAATTGTACCATAATTGGTATTATTCTTTTCTATGTTATAATAAAAGTAACGAATACCTATATCTTAACACATCACCCACACCCCGTCTTACCCCCCTACCCACACCCCCTTCATACCCCCCCTACCCCCCCTACTCACAGATCAATGCTAACTGTGCTGTCGAGTCTAAAGAAAGGTCACGTATGTTACGACCTTACCGAATGTTGGCTGAACAAGTGTTACCGTCACGGTGACCTCTCAAGGTTACTCGGACCCGTACTGGTTATACTTCTGCATTCGGACACCGCCAGGTCAGTCGGTGGTAGAGGTCAACTAGGGGTCACTAGTTAACATGTGGCTCATGATAACAATATATTCATACCTAGTAATGCCTATTGCGATAGATATTTCGTATTCAATTCATATTTTATAATCTGACATTGCCTTATTTTAAAATCTCACATCCCACAATATCATCAGCATCATCATCAACATTATCAGCATCGTAGTGCTAAAACAATGAATTCACTACAATAATCATGCTATTTCTATATAGGGTTTCAATGGAGTACAACAAAACTCTGATAAAAGATTCAAGCGTTTCCGATTTCAGCGTTAGCTTCAATGTTAACATTAATACAGTCAATAATAATACGTCTTAAATCTCTAATATATGTGTGTGTATTTTGTATCACTTTGTATGTTGTACATATTGTTTGTATTATTGTGGTAATGAGGTATTTTATTTATATATAAACAATCACTATAAAATATTAATCAAAATAAAACAAATTAAGAAATAAAAAATGGCAAGCTTAACATATTTTATACAAATAGATACCTTTAAGGGCCGTCGTTTTTATTTTGTAGGGAAATTTTTTTTATATTGAAATATTAAAATGTAATTCATTATCTTTAATATGATGTATAATATATCACATAAAATTATACATAAGTGCCTCAAATACGAAGTTTAATCATACACCTATTCAAAATGGTGGGATTTAATAATTAGAAAACATGCAAGTAAAACTTTAGATGCCAATATCTCTGGTGTTTTTTTTGTTGATTTTATTTGTTTTAAATGTCTATATTTTGAACTCTTATATGAATCTTTATACAATTTTACCTAATATATAGTTATTATTATATAGGTTTGTAAGCTAATGTAAATATAATCAATTAATATAATTAATTGAAAAATAATAAAAAAAATCGGTAATAAATTTATTTTTAAATAATTTTAATATTATAATTAACTTTTATTTAATTATTATAATTTTATTATTTCATGATGTACCTATATAACTAGAGATGAATGTTATCTCGATAATTAAAAACAAATTAGATAAAAATACTAATAAATAGAAAAGATATAACCTGTTAAAAAATAGCTATTTTTTCCTATCTTTTACATGTAAACGCCGGCAAGGTTACGCCGGCCCTTAATAAGTATTGTATTACACACAAGCATAGATACATGTATATATACACTATATAAATGTAGTTGTTGTAACATTTGTTATAATAGAACTGTTATTTATTTTAAATAAATAGTGAATTAGTATAAGTGTTATTATATAATTTAATTATTATGTAACATCAGACTGATTTACTATATTTTATATGTACATCCCATCGATATAAAGAAAGTGGATAAGCAATTGAATGTAGTGTATGGCACTATCCGCTACGAGCGCTGCAGTCGAAACCCACTATCTGGACCACTACTTTTTATTTATAATAATATGTATTTATCATATATATAATGATAATCACTACCAATTTTAATGTACTATCTATACTAAAAATAAAATTATATATTTAAAATACATAATATCAACATTCCTCGTAATTTTGTGTATTTAAATTGAAGATATAATACTATTTTATTGATTTTATTGATATTTATAATTTAAATCCATTGATATAGATAGAAGTCACTTTAATCTATTTCGACGAAAAGACTACTGTTTTAATATTTGACATATATAATATGACTAATATCCAATCAAAATCACTGATACCATTTTGTTAATTTATCGATAAAAGTGTCATTCACGTGTCTATCTTTTACATGCATTGCGTGCGTCAATTTCTTATCCACTTTCTTTATATCGATGGTACATCCAAGTAATTATATAAGTGACATTTAAGCTTGTGAATTAGATAATTCTATTCAATTCTATGCACTAGAACTAATTTATTTAAGAATATTTAAAATGTATTTCCTTACTAATGTAATATGGCAAAACCTATTAAAAAGTTAGCTTACTTTTAAGTTTGATATATATATATATATATATATATATATATATATATATATATATATATTACTATGCAAAATCTAGTATACATATTAGTATATAATATATATCAAACTTAAAAGTAAGCTAACATATTATATAAAATTTATATTTTTACAATTATAAAATAAAATTCTAATAACATTTTTAAATTGGATAAATAAAATTTTACGAATAATTTTATTTCTTAATTGAACATTAGTAAAAACCCAAAATGAATACTATCGGAAAAACAAAAACGAACACAATCTGTTAATACGATATACTAACATTTAATGATTATAAGACTGATATAAATACTACCAAAGGAACAAGTATGTCCTTACATTACTGAATAAAAACATCTATAATACAAGTATTGCTTTGTTCATAAAAACATACCAATTATGTTTAATGTTGAAATATTCATTAAATAATGCAATATCTATATATATATATATATATTATGTCACTAAATATATATACTAAATAATAAATAATGAACACTGAGTTTGTTGGACACACAGTTTATTGCATGAACACGTATTCATTATCTTGCGGATAACTATTTCGCTCCAACAACATCTCGTTGATCAGCTTCCTATTGTAACTAGCCACCGCGTTGCTCCCGCTATCGTCCTCTTGACCTCGCTCAGCGACCTCTAGATGTTGCGTCGACAGCTTATCGCTACCGTCCAGTCTATCTCTATTGATGACCAGCGTTTCTATATGCGCGGCCGAGATCTGCTTATAAGATGACCGCTCTGACAGACGGACACTCGCCCCGGTGGGTTGTATCGCTTCGTTCGTGATGGCTAGTCGTCGCTTTAGAACCATGGCTTCGGTGTAGCTCGCAGCGGGGGTAGTAGACATTGCCGGTCTGGGCGTACGTCCTCTTATAGTGGACACCTTGACCATTCGGACACCTTGACCCACATTGGAATAGCACGGACGTAGTGCGTTGTCTCGTCTGAACTGTAGTGAAGGTCTCGTGATCTCTTGAAGCCGTATCACACCCGGCGACATCACATAGCTTGACGTCGAGCTACCGTAAGATTGGAGTGCCGCATTGCCCGCGTAGAAGGAATGAGTGTATTGGGCTGCGGAGTGGAATAGGCTGGGTGGGTTCACAGTTAACAGACTTGTTCCGACGCTAGTGTTTGAGCTCGCCGGTAATATTTGTAGTCGCTTAGAAGTCGTGTGGATGTCTTCGCTGCTGTCATCTCTAGCACGTTTACCACCGATCATAGACTGGGTGTTATACACCGGACTGAACAGCTGCTCATTGGACCTGTAAGCCATCATACGTTCCTCGTACAGAGTCGGTTCCTCTCTGATACTTCCCTGCAGTCTCTTCCAGCGTCTCTCCCTCTCCTCGTCCCCGTAAATATTAGCCCTCTCTTTCTCCTCTTCAACCTTCTTCTGCTCCATGGAGCTCATCCAGTCTCCGACCCGCTTCATTTCGTAGAACTCGACGAGTCCTTGGTTTGCGATGTCGAGGTGGATCTTGCCGGCTGACTCAAACTTTGATACTGTCATCGACGTCTCCTTTTGTTGCTGTTTCAGACTTTGCTTCTTTTGCTTCAGTGTTCGTTTTGTTCCTCTAACCATGTTGTTAGTTGTTGTTGTTGTTTGTAGGAGTGCTTTAGATTTGTGTGTGTGTGTACGTTATGCTTGAGATTGAGGTTTGTTGTTGCGTGGTTTCCAGTTATTGAATTACGATTTGGTTTGTTTGGTGAATTTTATATTTCTTATAGCGAAAGGGTTTGCGATCTTTTGTGTTGTTGTTCGTTTGGTGTTTATTTCAATAATGATTTGTTTAGTTTAGCATTTGCTTCATTATTAACAAACGTTGTTAATTAGTGTTTGCAATTTTAAGTGCTTTTTAATTTAAATTTAAATATTTTCAATTTATTTATTTAACAAATAATACAACATTTTACATATACAACACATATACATACATATGCATACACATAACACCTGTTAACTCATACTTAAATTGAGTTATACAATTTGTCAAAGATAATAGGGTATCTACAGTTAGTGGGAGGTGGTATATTGTGAACAAATTATGAATAAAAACTTATTAAATATTGTTATTATTGTATATTAGACTACTACTACTACTACTACTACTACACCTCT
The DNA here is from genome assembly GCA_964019155.1 of Osedax fenrisi. Lineage (NCBI taxonomy): Eukaryota > Metazoa > Annelida > Polychaeta > Sabellida > Siboglinidae > Osedax > Osedax fenrisi. The sequence continues at coordinate 917,433 of OZ025245.1, forward strand.
ACTACTACTACTACTACTACTACTACTACTACTACTACTACTACTACTACTACTACTACTACTACTACTACTACTACTACTACTGCTGTTCTGTCCTTTCTCCAATTCTATTTTCTATATATCTACGACCTTTATCAAAATTACTCCAATCATATACTTTACTAAAATATAATATATATGCAGATGATATTGTATACACACATTTGCAACTAACTCTCCACAAATAATTATTTTCAAAACTGTATTAATTCTACTACTATAGTAGTTATAACTGGCTTACTAATAATAACTTACTAATAAATTCAAATAAAACTAAACTAATTAATATTTCTAGAACTCGCACTGCATTTCCAAATATCTATATCGGTACAGATAATATTACTCCTATTACTAGTACAAAGTATCTTGGAATAACTATTTCACAAAATCTATCGACTGAAATACATGTAAAAGATATACTTAAGTCTGCATCATATAATGTTTACAATTTTAAAAAAATTCGCCCTTTCATTTCACTAAATACAGCTAAAATATTATCTACTTCACTAATTATTTCTAAACTAAATTACTGCAATTCTTTTCTTTATAAAATTAATACTACACTACTAAAAAAATGTTATTCCATTATAAATAGGTGCATTCGAATTATATTTAAAATTCCTTATACTGATTATTCTACAAGTATTTCTGAACTTCGTTCTGAAATCAATTGGCATAATATTAAGCAATCTATTATAAATAAAATACTCACTATAACGCATAAAGCTATAGTATTTAAGAAACCTATGTATATATATATAATATGCTACAGTTATCTATTAATAACTCGCAATTGCGATAAAATTCTACAATTAACTTTGAACTACCTAAAATTAATTCTTCAATATATGGCGATCTATCTTATCGGTGGTATGCCCCTTACCTTTGGAACAAACTTCCATCCAACATTAAGAATATTATTAACCATTACACATTCAAGAAACATTTACTTCGTTATATATTAAATAACTATTGATAACTTGTAATAATTTTATAATAATATTCTAAAGTTTATAACATATACGAAAATATTGTATTTATCTGTATATTTATGTATATTTATTTATATACGTTTATATATTTATATACACATATATGTATGTATATATTTATCATGTTATGTTTTTAAATGCTAAAAACAATTAGTAATATTTGTTCTGTTTAATTTGTTCGTTCACACTCTAAGAATGTTTATAAAACATTAATGCAGTGTATAATTATGTATAATAATTATGTATAATAAACTATTTACTATTTACTATTTACTACTACTACTACTACTACTACTACTACTACTACTACTACTACTACTACTACTACTACTACTACTACTACTACTACTACTACTACTACTACTACTACTACTACTACTACTACTACTACTACTACTACTACTACTAATACTACTACTACTACTACTACTACTACTACTACTACTACTACTACTACTACTACTACTACTACTACTACTACTACTACTACTACTACTACTACTACTACTGCTACTGCTAATGCTAATGCTAATGCTAATGCTAATGCTACTGCTACTGCTACTGATAATGCTACTGCTAATGCTAATGCTACTGCTACTGCTACTGCTACTGCTACTACTACTACTACTACTGCTACTGCCTGACTACTACTACAACTACTACTACTACTACTACTACTATTACTACTACTACTACTACTACTACTACTACTACTACTACTACTACTACTACTACTACTACTACTACTAATACTACCTGACTACTACTACACACACAGGCAATAGAAGCAGAGAATCGTATAATGGTGATATCATCAGAGAAAGGACATGTAACCTACCACGTGTCCCCTTCAGCTCACAGACCTCCTAACACCCTTAACCTGATGACGGTGCCAGGTTAGTGAGCCCTTACCCCTCTCAACCCCTACCTTCATTATGCCTTATGCCTTAACCCTCTGTCTTATGTACCTACCTTATGTCTCTCATTGCTTACTACCTACCTTGCTTACTGTTTAATCCTTACTACAAATGCCTACTCCTTATATTCCTTACTACTTACCTATCTTACTCCTTATCTTCCTTATGTCTTCTCCTATATCTAGTAGATAGAATACAAGCACAGGTATATATTCACTAGCAACAAACACATTACAATATTTGTAGTTTTAATGTTGAGAGAAACTAATGACAATTATTTATAGAGTAATTTATATATTTCCAATGTAAAGTAATATATGTAATATATGTAAATTATTCATGATCTCAGGACAATTAAATTTATTTTATAATGAACTAATGGAGCCAAATTTGTTACATAATAATTACTACCACATACACATACACATGCACACCAATACACCTCTACCTATCCAGCAAACACAATGATCTCAATGCAGAACTCTCATTCTTCCCCTGTTCAGTTAACCAAATCTGTAGAACTTCAAGAGATGGCATTTGATAAGGTTTACAGCTGTAACATCTTTATCAACCTTTCTAACCTATCTTTTATACCATAAACATATATCTTAAATCTTATATATTCGTTATATATGCAGGATTACTTCTTACAAATAAAAATACAATTTGTTAAAAGTTTTATTAATTTAATAAATACTGATTAAAATACTAATAATTTATACTAATCAATATTTTTTATATTTAAAATATTTTACAAATATAATATTATAGCTATACAAATATGTCTTTATATATATTTAGACATATGGTGTATATATATATATATATAAATAATTTTCTACCAGTTATGTAATTCATGAGTGAATCCTCCTAGTTTTAACATTGTTATCAATTTACTCTGTTACTAGGAAATATATAACATTTATACATATATATATATATATATATATATATATATATATATATATATATATATATATAAATAAATGTGAATGAACATGATACTTGAACACGTTACTATATTATCTAACCTATAACCTACACCCCACACCACTAGGTGGACAGCAATGATGTTTGTCTTACTGTGAACCCCCTGACTGGCTCTAGTAGTGAAACTCAATGTTAGTGTGCATCACTACACTCATCACTACCTGCATCACTACCTGCATCACTACACGCATCACTACCCGCATCATTACCTGCATCACTACCTGCATCACTACCCGCATCACTACCCGCATTAAGCTGGAGCGGCTCGGTAAGTTTTTTGTGAAAATTGCTGCACTTTTTTTTATATGAACTAGATAACATAATAAATTGAATACAAAAAAAAAAAAATTTTAAATTAATTATAATTATTGGAGATGTGCCACCTCATTAAAGTTTAACATGAAGAGATAGGAAGTTTAACATGGAGGAGATAGGAAATATTTGAAACTTCGATTTAACATCATTACAAATTTTGTTTGTAGTTTTATCTGCAATTATAGTTTGAATTATATATTTTTGTATAAGATAATATTTGTACAATATTTTTACAGGGTTTTTTAAAGAATTTAAATCGTTAGAAATTTTTTTAAATATATTTTACTTTTTATCTTATTTTTTTATAAATTTTAAATTATTAGTTTGTTCTATCATTTTTTTTCTTTTGTAAATTTGTAAAAACCAAGATACAACTTATATTATAGAATTTAAAGAGCTTTGTAAAAATATAAATTATATTAATTTTAGATAAAAAAAAATATTATTAAAATAAAAATCCCAATTTTCCCCATATTGGTCAGAAATGCTGATATTTTTTTTATTTCTATAAATATTTAGATAGCTATATTTATAATAAATATATTATGTTAATTTCATTATATAATATTCATTATTGAATGAGTTATGTTATAATATGTATTATAAATAAATTAATACATTCATAATTTCTATCTACAAAATTTAACATTTTTACTAATTTTTTTTTCACAATTGTGGTCATAACTTTTTTTTAAATAAAAATTAAAAAAAACTAAGATATGACTTCTATTATAGAATTTGATAAGCATTCCAACTATACAAATTTTATTATAATAGCATAAATATATAAAATCTCATTTTAGTACCAATATCCCATAATCGAATATCTTTATAGTTATTATTTATACAGTAAGATTAGCCGATTATATCCATATATGTTGTTATTTGTCATTTAGTAAATGGTTTGGGGTTATATAAAATATAAAAAGGTGTATTAGTGAGAAGGTTCGTGGTTAAAAAGTATAATAAAAATGAATATAAATTTGAAAATTAGTTGTTTATAATGTAATTTTATAATAGTATAAATAATCAATGTAACTATGATAATATACCAAACCAAATACACACGAATAGTAATATATCCATCATACACTTTAACGCACGTAGTCTGATAAAAAATTTTAATTCTATTACTAATTATTTATATTCTTTACACCATAAATTTGATATAATAGTTATAAGTGAAACATGGTTAAATGAATATAATAAAGATCTATATTTTATATTAGACTATAATAATATACATATAACCAGAAATCATAAACGTGGTGGAGGTACCTCAATATTCGTTAAAAAATCTTTTAAATATATAACTATTGATACACTCAGTACAACATTACCAAATAAATTTGATATAGTTACCATTAAATTAATAATTCCCAATTCTAAAGATATTATAATAAGTGGTATATATAAATGCCCCGAATTTGATATCATTAATTTTTCAAATGAAATATATAATTTATTTAATACACTCTCTACTGATAATACAATATTTCTTTGCGGAGACTTTAACATTGATATATTAAAATTAACTTGTCCTAAAGTCTCTCATTTCATTGATATACTTATTTCATTAGGTCTACATCCAATAATAACCAAACCCTCACGCATTACTAATATAACGTCCACCTTAATTGATAACATATACACAAATTATAATCATGTACCAATATCTAATGGTTTATTATATAATGATATTAGTGACCATTTAACCATTTTTTGTATTTATAAATTAAATAAATTTAACAATTCTATTAAAAAAAATAATGAATTCATATATTATATGACACAGAATAATATAAGCGAGTTTAAGCTCTATCTTCTAAATTATAATTGGTCAGCTTTATACAGAATAGATAATGCGCATCATGCTTTTGACTTATTCATTTCTACTTTAGAAAACTCTAAACAAAAATTCCTTTCTAAAAAAAAAATATATACAAAAAATTCTTATTTAAAAAAACCTTGGCTAATAAGAGGGCCTTAAAAAATGTATAATTAAAAAAAATAAACTTTACCAAAACTTAAAAAAAAAACATTCTGTATCTAATGAAACTATTTATAAAAAATATAAAAATTGTCTTTCAAAAATCATAAATAAAGCTGAACGCTATTACTATAGTCAATATTTTATTACTAACAGAAACAACCCTAAGCAGATATGGAATAAAATAAATACTATTATACATAACAACAAAAATGGTAATATAGTTCCTAATGTAATAGAAGATAATAAACGGTGTGAACAATTTAATGATTATTTTTGTAATATAGGTGAGAAGTTAGCTTCTAAATCAGAAAAAAATTGTAATACCAATAATACATCTAATTATATACATAATAATTATACAAATTCATTATTTATTACTCCCACTAATCCAATTGAAATAACTAATATTGTTGAAAAAAGTAAACCAACAAATAGTACTGATTCTCATAACTTTTCATTTAAACTAATTATTCAAATCATTTCTTCAATAAGTAATATATTATCATATTTAATTAATCTATGTATACAACAGGGTATATTTCCTAATTGTCTAAAAACTGCCAAAGTCGTAACTAAATATAAATCTGGTAATATTGATGATCCTTCTAATTATAGGCCAATTTCTCTATTATCATCTTTCTCAAAAATTTTAGAAAAAGTCTTAAAATCTAGATATATAGATTTTATGGAAAAAAATAAAATAATTAATAAATCACAATTTGGTTTTAAAAAAGGAGTTTCAACTTCCGACGCATTGACTGACCTAACCGGAACCATAGCTTCAAATAAAATGAAATATTGTGCAGCTATATCTATAGATCTAAAGAAATCATTCGACTCCATCAGTCATGATCTATTAATAAATAAGTTAGAGAAGTATGGTTTCAGAGGAGTTGCTTTAAAATTATTAATATCTTTTCTTAATAATAGAAATCAATTTGTAATATTCAATAAGTCTAAATCACAAATAAAGAATATTAAGTTTGGTGTCCCTCAAGGATCTGTCCTCGGTCCCCTATTATTTTTAATATTTATAAATGACATAGTCAATATTAAAACACAAGGCCATTTTGTTTTATTTGCTGATGACACTTCTATTATATTCCGTGAAAATAATATTTATTCTATGGAAAATTCCATGAATAAAACTTTAAAAAATCTTGATTTATGGCTATCATTAAATAAATTGACAATTAATTTAAGCAAAACTAACTATTTAATATTTAATAATAATAAAGCAAAATTATCTATTATATTAAATAATATTGTCATTATTCAAAAAAACTCAATAAAACTCCTTGGTGTAATTATTGATTCGAACATGAATTGGAAACTACATACTAATATGGTTAAATCTAAACTTTATTATGGATTATCAATTCTAAGAAAACTAAATAATATTTTACCCATCAATATTTTAAAACTAATATATTATTCTGTATTTCATTGCCATCTCATTTATTGTACACATATATGGGGGAATAATTATGATGCAACATCAAAACAAATAAGTATAGCTCAAAATAAAGCTATAAGAATATTATATCGTCAAAAAAATAGAACTAATGTGGATAATATTTACAAAGAACAACACATTTTAACTTTTAAAGAAATAATATTCTATAATGCCTGTAAAATTATGTTTAGGATTAAAAATTATCAAATTTCAACAACAATTATAAATTTATTTAAATTACAAGACTCTACTTATAATATGCGCGATAATAACAAATTTAAAATACCTTTAGTTAATACCAATGCAAAAAAGTTTAATATAACTTATTATGGACCCATTTGCTGGAATAATCTACCGATAATTATAAAATCATACAATAGTCAAACCACACTTAACCAATTTTGTTCAAAAATTAAATATTTAATATCATGTAATCTCTAATCTATATTAATAATTCATATCTTTTATAATAATTTTGTAATATATGTACATAAGTATTATTAATATGCGCACTATTATTATTTATATTATTATTATTATTATTATTATTACTTATTATTATTATTATTATTATTATTATTATTATTATTATTATTATTATTATTATTATTATTATTATTATTATTATTATTATTATTATTATTATATTATTATTATATTATTATTATTATTATTATTATTATTTATTATTATTTATTATTAATATGTATATTCGATATAAATATCTTGTATTACACCATTTTTGTTATTACATTTTCTTATTTCATAAATATTATTATATATTAAATATTTAATATTGTTGTTATAAGGATATTCTTAATATAAGCTACGTATAGCTTCTGAATATCCTTCTGTGTATTAATTAAATATTCAGTAAATAAATAAATATTCAATTGTCATGTAATTTCAATATAGGTAATAGCGGTATTTTTTCTATAGACAAATATTTATAGGTTTTTTTAAAAGCTCTGGCGCACAGTGAATACTACATATAAAAAAAAAAGTATACCATTGTGACAGAAATACTCCAAACATTAAATGCTAGAAGGTGCAGCAATTTTCAACAAAAAATTACCGAGCCGCTCCAGCTTAACCCGCATCACTACCTGCATCATTACATGCATCACTACCCGCATCATTACCTGCATCACTACCCGCATCACTACCTGCATCACTACCTGCATCACTACCTGCATCACTACCCGCATCAAAACCTGAATCACTACCTGCATCACTACCTGCATCACTACCTCCATTACTACCTGCATCACTACCTGCATCATTACCTGCATCACTACCTGCATCAATACCTGCATCACTACCTCCATTACTACCAGCATTACTACCTGCATCACTACCTGCATCATTACCTGCATCACTACCTCCATTACTACCAGCATCACTACCTGCATCACTACCTGCATCACTACCTGCATCACTACCTCCATTACTACCTGCATCACTACCTGCATCACTACCTCCATTACTACCCGCATCACTACCTGCATCACTACCTGCATCACTACCTGCATCACTACCTCCATTACTACCTGCATCACTACCTGCATCACTACCTCCATTACTACCTGCATCACTACCTGCATCACTACCCGCATCACTACCTGCATCACTACCTGCATCACTACCTCCATTACTACCTGCATCACTACATGCATCACTACCTGCATCATTATAAAAAAAACAACATAAACTAAGAACAGGTTGTCATTAACTAAATTTCTTATTTAATCAGATTAATACATAAATAGCTGGATTATTATGAGCGAGCTCATTTCTAAAACGCAGCCTATTTTATTTTATTTAAAATTAGAAAAAATGTCTTTTAAAATGGCTTTAAATTCCAATATAGAAATTATTAATTATTCAAATTTCATATTATATTATTATTATAAGAAGAATTGTATAGAATCATATATTCTGACGTGACTCCAACACATACAGTATCCAGTCTTCCCGCTAAAGTAAACCGTATGAAAGGCAATAGTTTTGATGAATGCATGGATCGTCTTACATCTAAAGGTAAGGCCCCAGCTTACACTCTACCACCAGCTAGACTGACAGAGTGTTTAGTGCCTCCATTCACTATTGCACTATTAATAACACTAGTCTTGTATTTAATTCATTATTATTATCATTTAATTTAAATTTAATCATTTATATTTAGTTAATATTTAATTATTATTCTCCTCCTCCTCCCCATCCTCATCCTACTCCTCCTCCCTCTCCATCTCCTCCTCCCCTCCCCAGATGATGAAGATAAGCTAAATGATGAGAGCAACCTAGGCAGCCACGGTGAGGAGAGTAACCTGTTGTCTTCAGGTACTACAGGAACTGATGGCACCGTTACAGATACTGCTGATAGTGGTGATAGCACTGATAGCAGTACTTATGGTAAGTGGTGATGGTGGTGGTGAAGGTAGTGGTGATGGTGGTGGGGGTGGGTGTGGGGGTGGTGAGGATAGTGATGTGGTAGTGGTGGTGAGGGTGAGGGTGGTGGTGGTGGTGAGGGTAGGGATAGTAGTGGTACTAGCGGTGATAGTGTTATCGATACTAATGATAGCACTGATAGCAGCATGCATGGTTATTATCAGTGGTGATGATGGTGGTAGTGGTGGTAATAGTGGTGGGGGTTGTGATGTGGTAGTGGCAGAATTAATATTAATAATGATATATCAATTTATTAAAAATATTCATATTTAGATAATTAATTCTATTTGGAAATAATTAATTTCTAATTTTACATCTGTAATATATGATGACATATAATAAAATATTTTCAAACGGATAATTGTAATATGTTTTATATTCCTTATTTTTTAAATTGTGTATTAATCTTTTTTATTTCAATAACATATATGTTATTGTTATTATACATAGTATAATATGACATATATGTTATTAATATTTCAATTTTGTAATTTCGATAATATATTTTATATTAAAAAATAATAAATTATAGTATCATTTTTATATATTATGTGCATAGAAATACTACATATAGTATATATATATATATATATATATATATATATATATATATATATATACTATATAATTAGTTTAATCTAAACATAACATCATACAATAAAGCCTATCGCGTATGCTATTATTAAACAGATGATGCGGATGGAAAGGCTGTCGCCGGAAGCTGCCCCGAGGATGAGGGTGAAATCTACGTGACGAGCTTCACAAGAGAAACCACCCCCGCTGAAACCCATGGTAATCACCCCCATCAGACTATTGCGTAATCATCATATGTAGCTGTGTAGTCGATGATGTAATTATGAATTTATGTGGAGTTTAAATTATAATGTATCACTCAATGGAAATCACACAAAACAATGACTTTACACAATATCTTTATCTGGTAAATGACTTTATTAATTATTTAATCGAGTATTTAATAAATATTTACAAATTAATCGAAACAATTAATTAATTAGATGTAATGCATGTTCAATAGATTTCAGTGAAATATACACTAACATGGAGGCTGAGATAGATGTGTCGCTGAAATCTTACAGGCTAATCTATCACAAGAGGTTCATCATCATCATCATCAACATCATCATCAACATCATCACTACCACTATCATCGTCTTAATTATCATCACTATCATCATCATCATCATCATCATCACCACCACTATTATTCAATGATTATCTATATAATAAAGAAGTATAAATTACAATACTCGTGAGAATTATATCTATCACTAATCAAGCATTACAAATAGTTTATATTATCATCATCAAATGTAAGTTTTTCATATGTGGGTAAACCTAACACTATGTCCACACCCCCACCCTCACACCCTCACACACCCCCACACTCACACACCCTCACACACCCCCACCCTCACACACTCAAATACACCCCCACCCTCACCCACCCACACATATCCTCACACTCACACACCCAAACACCCTCACACACCCCCACACTCACACACACACACACACCCTCACACACCCTCACACACCCTCACACACCCCCACACTCACACACTCACACACCCACACACACCCTCACACACCCCCACACTCATACACTCACACACACACCCTCACACACCCCCACACACCCCCACACTCATACACTCGCACACACACCCTCACACACCCCACACTCATACACTCACACACTCACCCCCACACTCACACACTCACACACACACCCTCACACACCCCCACCCTCACACACCCTCACACACCCCCACACACCTCCACACTCACACACTCACACACACACCCTCACACACCCTCACCCTCACACACCCTCACACACCCTCACACACCCCCACACTCACACACTCACACACCCACACACACCCTCACACCACCACACCCACACCCTCACATACCCACACCCTCACACACCCCCACACTCATACACTCACACACACACCCTCACACTCATACACTCAAATACACCCCCACCCTCACCCACCCACACATACCCTCACACTCACACACCCAAACACCCTCACACACCCCCACACTCACACACCCCCACACTCACACACACACACACCCTCACACACCCCCACCCTCACACACCCTCACACACCCTCACACACCCCCACACTCACCCCCACACCCCCACACTCATACACTCACACACACACCCTCACACACCCCCACACTCATACACTCACACACACACCCTCACACACCCCACACTCATACACTCACACACACACCCTCACACACCCCCACACTCACCCCCACACTCACACACTCACACACACACCCTCACACACCCCACCCTCACACACCCTCACACACCCCCACACTTACCCCCACACTCACACACACCCTCACACACCCCCACCCTCACACACCCTCACACACCCACACACACCCTCACACACCCCCACCCACACCCTCACACACCCCCACACTCATACACTCACACACACACCCTCACACACCCCCACACTCATACACTCACCCTCACACACCCCCACACTCACACACCCACACACCCTCACACACCCTCACACACCCCCACACTCACACACTCACACACACACCCTCACACACCCCCACACTCATACACTCACACACTCACACACACACACACACCCTCACACACCCTCACACACCCCCACACTCACACACTCACACACCCTCACACACCCCCACCCTCACACACTCACACACACACCCTCACACACTCACACACCCACACACACCCTCACAACCCCACACTCACACACTCACACACACACCCTCACACACCCCCACCCTCACACACCCACATCCTCACACACCCACACACACCCACACACACCCTCACACCACCACACCTACACCCTCACACACCCCCACCCTCATACACCCACACACACCCTCACACACCCCCACACTCACCCCACACTCACACACTCACACACCCACACACACCCTCACACCACCACACCCACACCCTCACACACACACCCTCACACACCCCCACACTCATACACTCACACACACACCCTCACACACCCCCACACTCATACACTCACACACACACCCTCACACACCCCACACTCACCCCCACACTCACACACTCACACACACACCCTCACACACCCCACCCTCACACACCCTCACACACCCCCACACTCACACACACCCTCACACACCCCCACCCTCACACACCCTCACACACCCACACACACCCTCACACACCCCCACCCACACCCTCACACACCCCCACACTCATACACTCACACACACACCCTCACACACCCCCACACTCATACACTCACCCTCACACACCCCCACAATCACACACCCACACACCCTCACACACCCTCACACACCCCCACACTCACACACTCACACACACACCCTCACACACCCCCACACTCATACACTCACACACTCACACACTCACACACACACACACCCCCACCCTCACACACTCACACACACATCCTCACACACTCACACACCCACACACACCCTCACAACCCCACACTCACACACTCACACACACACCCTCACACACCCCCACCCTCACACACCCCCACCCTCACACACCCACACCCTCACACACCCACACACACCCACACACACCCTCACACCACCACACCTACACCCTCACACACCCACCCTCATACACCCACACACACCCTCACACACCCCCACACTCACACACTCACATACACCCCCACCCCCACCCTCACCCACCCACCCACACCCTCACTCACCCCCCACCCCCACACACCCCCACACCCTCACACACCCCCCACCCTCACACACCCCCACACCCTCACACACACCCACCCTCACCCACCCCACACACATACCCTCACACACACACCTACACACACACCCACAGCTACGACTACAGACGAATCACGTATGCATTCGATACCCTACAGTCGCTATTCTCCTACCGCATGGTGATGAACCTAGTGAAGACACCCCTCTCACAGAAACATCTCCGTATGAATGTAGCCCGTCATCGTAACAGTATCAACGGTTAGTTTATCTCTTATCTCTAAGTATAGTATCAACGGTTAGTTTATCTCTGTGTTATCTTTTATATCTATTGTGTTTGTAATCTCAAAGTATAACCTTCTCTATATTTAAGTATCGTAATCAAGTATCAACAGTAATATTATATTATCTCTCTATGTTAACTATATTAGTTCTTATCTCAAATGATAACCTTATCTATCTTTATATAGTAATAGTATCAACGTTAAGTGAATCTTATCTCTTATCTATGTTATCTATCAGTGTTCTTATCTCTCTACTATAATATCATCACTCTATCTCTTATCTATTGGGGCTCTTATCTCTAATTATAATATCAATGGTTAATGTATATCTATGTTATCTATGTTATCTATTGGGGTTGTTATCTCAAAGTTGTTATATATATTTAAGGATCGTAATAGTATCAACAGTAATAGTATCATTTGGTGATATATCTTTATATATAGTATCTACAGTTTTCCTTTATCTCTTCACTATCATAGCATCATATCATATCATTATGTTGGTTCTTCTTATCTCTGAGTCTAGTGGCTCCACCTTTATCTCTCCACTATCATCTCATCTCTAACTATCCTGTATCTCTTGTGTTTGTTATCTATAATGTATATTATCTTATCTTTCTTTAAGTGTGATCTTATCTGTATTACTCTTGTATTATATTGATATTATATTCCTGTTTTAATTAATAGTAATATTTTAATTGTCCAACTTTTATCTCTACAATGTTTGTATCACTATTCAATATGCTTATCTATATGTGTAACATTATTATCTCTAATTAAATATCACCATTATTATCATTATTTCTTACAACTTTATTATGTATTTACGTTTACTTATTTTAATGAAGATAGCCTCAATAGAATACATTATCACTTAGATTAGTTAAAGCATTGTATTATAATAATTGTGTGTGCTTTACTCAGGTAAGAACTACTTTGAAGACTTGAAGAATAGAGACTTGAGCAAAGGTCACATGTACCTAGAGTTGACACTGATGACCTTGCTGTGGTATCTTAGAGGTCATTCAGAGGTGAACCCAGCTGATTTAGAGAATGAGAAGGTTATTCTCGGATTTGTTTTCCTGACAATTAAAGAAGTAGTTATATGTTGAGAATTTTAGGTATCAATATTTTTATCACAATTATTATAATAAGATATAAACAAATATTGTATTATTAACTTATTATTAATTATTGTAGTTAATTATGTTTGATACGAGATTATTATGCAAATATTATTTTATAAAGCATTATTAAGTTTAGATAAATGAAAGCAAATTATAGTTATAAGTAATCTATACAATCTAATTAATATGTCATGAATTTATTATTTACGAACTAATATAATTAAATAGTTATAGTGTATTATATGTAGTGATATTGATAGTAATAGTGCATGATATGACTCTATCACCTATCCCTCACCCCTACAGGTGAGACTAGTGGCCTGCAAAACTCTGAATAACCTCATACTAGAACTGACTGCAATCATTAATTCTTCAGCGATGGCAAGGTACAACATATCTCTGTGTGTATGTGTGTGTGTGTAGGTGTGTGTGTGTGTGTGTATATGTTAATTATATTATTACCATTGCCCAATATACATGGTCGCCTATTAAGCCTATGTAAATTGTTATATGTCACTTCACCCAAGCTTATAGGATACATGGGTATTTAATTATATCATAGATATTAATAATATGTCTGGTAAATAAAAACCAGATACAAATTAATTTAAAAATCATATTATTATTTTATGTATTTATTACAATAGAAATATCAAATGTATGCATACATTTATTAATATTATTAATATTATTTATAAATATGTTCATTATTAATTTAGTGGAAATTCAATAGGCATATTTCTTGTTATAATTAATTCTATTTTTCATAATAATTATAATTCATAACAAATTAAATATTGTTACTACATTTTTAATCATAACTTTTGTTTAATTAAAATTTAACAATCTTTCCAATGATACTAATTTTATTATTATATCATCAATATAAATAAATTGCTATCTAATATTTCACAAAGTATTTGCACTATTTAAACTTATGTACATAATATTATATATTGTATGCTTACTTTGCTTATTTCGGGATTCTTTTTATTGATTCCCGGACAAAAGAAAGACATATTATATATATATATATATATAAATTTACATATAAATAATATAAATGTGTTGTATTCAAATGTTTAATTTTAAAATTATTTTAAATTAATATTTAAATATTTATACTATAATACATTATTTTAAGTATTTAACATTATATGAATCTAAAAGTAATTATTTTATCTAATAATGATTATAATATTAAACAATAAATGTACTAAATCAATCTCTAAATTAAGTAGTTATATATGTAATTATATATTATATGACAAATTTAAATAAATTGTATGTAAATAACAAAAATAATTATAAATATGACCAATTCAAGATGGGCGTGTCTAAATAAATCATTAGACCGTAACTAAAATGTTTGACAGTTATTGCTTGACTATGTATCTTGGGCTTTGGTATTACTATTAGTAATGTATTGATGTATAGAAGGGGAGGGGGTTAAGTAAATAAGGCATAGGGATGTTGTAAGATAAGAGTAACAAAAGGAAAAGTTAGGGTTGTTGAGAAATGAGGAAGGTAGCAGGGAAGGGTTGTAAAGAAATGGGGGATATGATAGAATGTGACAAACAGACAATCTATATATATATACCTCATTACAACTACTACCATTACTACTACTACAGTTATGTTCAAGACACGTTCACCATGGTACAATGTTCCAAGACTTTACTGCAATGTTTGGTGTCTACAGTTTACACTAGCAGTTTCTACCACTCTGTGTCTGGTTAGTTGTAATACACACACACCCACCCATACACACACATACACACACATACACACATGTACTGTGATGTATAGGAGATGATTCTCAATATATGTACTATTAAATAATAATAATAATAATAATAATAATAATAAATATTGATTATAAGAAAGTTGTACATTTTTTTCGTATGAAGTATATAAATTAATTATATTGTTATTTCCTCTAAAGGGCTTCAGATAAAGATCAATATCTTTTCTATGCTGTCGCCCGAAAAATATACCTTTTTATTTATAATCTGTTATCAATAATTATTCTTTAAAGTCATTGAAATCTTCTGATACCCCCATTATTCTAACATTCACCCCATTATGACTAACCCCACAAGAGCTAACCCCCCACCCCCACTATAGATCAAGTCAGCGTGCACAATGAACAACTACAGATGCAGTTACTGAGAACTCTTCAGACACTTATACGTATGGAGTATCAAGTACGCATGAAGACCCCAGGACAACATCAACCCCCCGCTCCTAGTGCCTCATGGCTTAGACAGAATGTCTCTACTAAGTTAGTGCTAGTGGTATTATGTAGAAGTTATGATTTATATTTCATTAAATACAGTAGTCATACATATACATGTATCTATATATATATATATATATATATATATATATATATATATATATATATATATATAGTTATAAATTGTATATATTATGATTATTAAATCAAGCACCTCATACACTAACATTATTAACCTTACCTCTCTAACTCTCTCTATCTATATTGCTGTATATACCTTACTTCTCTCTCTCCCTTGCAGTATATACCTTACCCCTCTCTATCTCATTTGCAGTATTAACTTAACCCCTCTCTCTCCCTTACAGTATTAACTTACCCCCCCTCTCTCTCTTGCAGTAACAACCTGACCTCCCTCTCCCTTGCAGTATTAACTTACCCTCCTCTCTCTCCCTTGCAGTATTAACTTACCCCCTCTCACTTGCAGTAACAACTTACCCCCCTATCTGTTGCAGTAACAACTCACCCCCCCTCTCTCTTGCAGTAACAACTTGACCTCCCTCAACTATGAACTGAATGTGATGACAATCTGCCAAACCATGCTGACAGGTTCTATTATCGCGATACTGAAGCAGTCTCACCATCGGTTACTGTTACTGTGATGTGTGTGTGTGTTGTTCTAGATAAGCGCTAGTTAAGCACTATTTGCTAATTAACGAGGAACAATACCACATTAACTACGTAATACACAACGTAAAACTTTTACAGTTAATATGAATCATGGTATTTTTACAGTTTTTAAAGTCAAACAGTTACTATTATATTTGAACAGCTTCAATGTCAATGAACATTCACATTATTTTATGAATTCTATTATCATATATTGTACCACAATATAATGGAATATATATATATTTATATTATATATAAACATGTTTTTCATCTATTATTAAATATAATTTACATTTATTCATTATATAAATTATTTATTTAAAATTATAAGTAGCCATATTATAATTCCGTGCTAACAAACACTAGGAATGTATACCACCAAGCCTTAATAATCGACACGTAAATATTTATATTTTAAATATGTTCCTATACAAATGTCTGTCCGTTATTGAATAAATCCCCCCATAATAAGTTTATTATTTAGCTGAGGCTGTGCTTGAGAATATTCTCGCGAATGTATGAACAATAATCGCAGGATTCATAGATGTTAAATCTTCGCGAATGTTTTGAGAAACTGCACTTTTTCGAGCAAATATTCGCCTGAAGTATGACCCCATCTTTAGTGTTATTACCATCAGATATATTTATTCTAAACCTCGGTAATATAGAAACAATATTGATCTTATCGAGCCTTCAGCGTATAGCCGTCAGTTCAGCTAACTAACTACCTTACACACCTACCCACACACGCAGAGAGATGCACATAGTAGTGGTGGGCATAGTGAGCTCCATGGTACCCTACATGGGGCGAGCTTTAAGCTCCATCATCAGCTCCCTACTGGCCCAGCTCTGTCGTAACGTTGAAACCATCACTAAAACACCTCAGTTCAGGTTTGTATGTATGTTTGTGTGCGCGTATGTATGCGCGTGTTTGTGTGTGTGTGTGCATAAGTAATGGTGGTGGATATACATTATATTGATAATATCATTTGCAAATTAACTTTATACACGTGTTATTATTATTATTTATTTATACATTAATTAATTTTTACGAATTGTGATATTTTTATATAATATCTATTATTGTTACAGTTTACAGTGCACTCTTCATTATCAGTTGTACTAACTTCTCTCTTGACCTTTTAACATTGAACAATATCACATGTTGTAGTCTGAGACATAACAACAATCATATATATATATATATATATATATATATGTAAGTATCATATATATAAGTATATTATATATATATATGTATATATATATATATATATATTATATATATAATATATATATATATATAAGTATCATACATACATATAGTTAATATCTTCATTCGCTACCATCACACACACACACACACACCTCCCTGATACTAGCGGTGTTACAACTACTACCCACACAACACACAGTCTAGGTCAGGAGAACTACATCCCCGACAACTACGTGATCAAAGTCCTCGAGGACATAACCTCCCTAGTACATTACTGTCTCCTTAGCGATGGAAACCCAGGTTTGTAGTAATACCACTACTGGTGGGGTTCATTGTGGTGCATTAGCGATGCAGTAAATGATGCCAGTCAAATCTAAAGCATGATGCAGTCTCAGTCTCAGTTACCTAAAGTCTCAACTCGGCTCGGGCCGGTTTTTTTTTCTCATAAAGTCTCATCTCGGCATCAATAACAAAAGTCTCGGTTCAACATTAAAAAGCTCAGCATCATATACACCACTAGTGTACACTAATCCTTAAGTGCATGGATATATTATATAATATAAGCCACACATACAGCCTGTGCTAAATCTCCGACTGACTAATTTTTTAATCCGAGAGTATCTGTCAGGCTGAGATTTAACATGGGTGCGTGGCTCTATATGGAGGCGTTCTTATATTATAAGCCTCTATATAGAGATATAGAACAATACATATAACTAGTACAGTTCAACGTAGGATAGGCTTTCTATATGTACATGTATATATACTAAATCTGTATTTCTTATAATTGCATGAAAATATTTCAATAAACTTTGATAGCTCTTTTCTCAGAATATAATTTTTTGAATATCACTTTACTAAAAAATCCAGAACTTTTTTCTATTTAATAAAAATTTCGATAATTTTCAGTATATTTAGATAACATTCAATTGCATAATAATTATGTTTTTTTTTTAATATTATCTAATGATATAATTTTATTTCTGTTTTTCTTCAATTTTTTCATTTTATTTTTGAATTATTCCTATAAAAAACCAAATATATATAATTAAAAAAAATCGTAATTATGATAGAATGAAGTATTATTATTACGCAAAAATGATGTACAAATATTTAAAATATTTCAAGTTGGAAATTATTAAAAACTAGTTGTTTTCGTGTCTATGTACATGTGCCCGTGTGAAGGTAGTGCTTCCAAGATAAGCCATAACCCACGCATAGTACTAGTATGCCATTCAATGTAAGCTAGGCTTTCTCTCTGTATCAACCACCACTCTACTGTTTATATATCTGTTAATAGGTCTATATCATGATTAGTATGTCTGGTAATACCCCCAAGCCCCACTACTTCCCTATATCTGTTTACATTTAGACCCATATTATCATTCCTATTTATTCCATCGATGATATTTGTATAGAATGTAGCTATTTATAATCAACGTTGATTATTTCAATAATTTCGTATATTTGTTAATGTAAATATTTCATTATAAAATACTAATATATTAAAACATATTTTTCAAATAAATATTAAATATTATTAAATACAAACTATATATTCAAACAATCTCTGGTTGTGGGCCTAGATTAATACCAGTAGAATTAAGTGTAATGTACGATTATATATACTGCCTAATATTTACATTATTAATACATATATATAATCTATTTAATTATAATGCTCACTTTTAAATAATTGAATACACTGTTTAATATGACACTACTCCTTAAATTGTATAGACCATAAGCCACGCCCCCTCCATATGTTAAATGTCAGCCTAGCTGAGAATGTCAGCCAATCTGAGATATGTCATCAGGGAAGTGTATATGGCATTACAGTCTATATTAAAGTCTGTTTGCATATTGACCACATCACCAATATCCACTTAGATCAATTCAACGCATTATCTGAGAATTATCCAGTCATCAATATCGCGCCTGGTAAAAATGTTTGTATAACTCTTTATTTAGCTGTTTATTATTTATATATTTAAAACTTAAAGAATTTAAAACACAACGAATTTTAAATTTTCAATAAGTTACTTATTGATTAATGCCTAAAATTCATATGAGCAGGGGTCAAATATTATAACATTAATTAATTTGTAATTAAATTTACTGTTTTATATTAGAAATAGTATTATATATTACTATATTTTATTATAAAGGTAAACAAATAAATATATGTATTGTACACTAATAGCAAGGACAGAATATTTGCATACATATGTTGGTAACTTTTAATTTTGTTGTTTGATTATGTAATTATATTGCATTATTACCAATACATATTTGAATTTAATATTAAAATCAATTCAACCACTTGTTTTTACATTCAGTTTACTAATTTTAATATCTATACATTATAATATAATTTAATACACATTATATTATTTAGAACTTCTACAAAAATAATGTGAAGTATATATTTCTATTTTAAACTATAAATCTAATCTATAAATAAATTTGTATTCGTAAAGAAATATCAATTAAAAAACAAGTATATATTTTTTATTTACAAATAAATACATATTTTTTTTATTTTTTCTAAATTATTTAAATATAATTAAATATACAACTTATAGTATATATTCCGGAGAGGCACAAATTACCTTTTCATATATTGGTATCAGATATCCTATTATTGGTTGTAGTAAACAGTACTTTTAAGTAGTGAACCATTGACATATTCTCTCATATATAAGTAAGGACACATGTCCTCACAATACATTAGGAACATGCAGCACACTTTGCAGAAGCTTGTAAGTCTGTCCTTGCATTCTGTCCTCGCCTCGTCGATTGCGTGTCTCGAGTGTGGCAGTCTCTCGATGAAGGTCATCCACAGATAAAGGTCAAATGTCGTTATTAAGGCTGGATCAATACCGGTGAAACTATATTTAATATATATATCTAACCTACATATATTCATTGTGCCTACATTCTCTCTCTCTCCTATCTCTCCTTCTCCATCCTCTCTCTTACCCTCTCTCCCTCTCTCTCTCTCTTACTCTCTCTCTCTCTCACTCTCTCTCTCTTACCCCTTCTCTCTCTATCCTACACAGCCTGTACAGAAGTTAATACTAGAGCTGCTGTCGCCCCTCTCACGCCGTCACTCAGCCAGTATTCTCGCGAGTATCGCAGCGGTTTGGCTAGACTCCACCCTCAGGAACCCTCCAGACCCAAATAAGGTAGTTGTTACCTCATAAAGTGTAGGATACATACGTACTATATATCTAATGTATTCAATGGTTGAGAATATTCACTAATGTGGTTGTTTCGTTTTAATATTAGTATGAAGGCCTCTGCATTACTCTCAGCAACTCTCTCTAATATTCACTTACTTTCTACTCTGCATATGTGTAATTTATTTTAACGCACATATAACTTATTTAAGAATATTTATATTTATAGTTTTTAATAATATAAACTTATTATAATATTCTTTTTTTATTATTGAAGGATTTAAAAATAGTGATATCTATACTAATTATATTCAAAGTGTCTAATGAACACTTTTGACAACGTTTGACTGAATTAGGTTAAACTAAATTTATATTATAGTATAACATTTGTACATTTCGCATTGTATTGATACCCGTATTAAATAGAAAATGGCTGTAATTCCCCTAATCTGAATATATTTCTATCTAGAGTGGTGTGAGTGTGTGGGTGTGTGTGTACGTGTATGTATGTATGTGTGTATATCATATCATTACCTAGTACAATACGCAGTGGATTCTAATGTATTAGGCTTGCTACATACCATACACACAGTGTGTAGTATACTGTAGACAATACAGACTATGTACTATATACACAGCTGTTGCTTACCATTGCAGGTGATACCAGATGCTAATGCCGAACAACTCGTTCTAGTGGAAATGTTCATCTCCATCAACCCAGCCTCCAGTTTCATCATCACCGTCAAGCAGTTCGTGTTGAGGAGACCTACCACCGTACAGGAGAATAATGTTTGTGTAGGGCTATCTACCACTATCATGGGGGCTAACTCCATCTATAGTGGGGTTAACTCTATCTCTTGTGGGGTTAACTCTATCTCTTGTGGGGTTAACTCTATCTCTTGTGGGGTTAACTCTATCTCTAGTGGGGCTAACTCTATCTCTAGTGGAGTTAACTCTATCTCTAGTGGGGTTAACTCTATCTCTAGTGGGGCTAACTCCAGGTTAGTGGGGCTAACTCCACTTTAATGGGGATAACTCCACTCTAATTGGGTTATCCCTGCTAGAGTGGGGCTATCTTTCACTATAGTAGGGATATCTACTAGGGCTAACTCCCACAATAATATAGTTATAAAGAGACTACCCCCCACTATAACATTGTTAACTCCACTCTTTGGGGGTTATCCCCGTATATACCAATGTAGAATTTTTCAAACAATATTAAATAATATTCCTTTATTCCATCTCATTTAAAAATAGACCCTTTTATATCAATAAACTCTATTTCAGATATCTCTTCAATATAATGAATATTTATAAGTATGCCAATTCAATACACATTCAAATCGTGTCAAATTAATCAGTTTTTCTGGTATATTATCATTAATATTAGTTTTTATTATTTTTATTATATGCACAGGTTTATAAATATTTAGTTTTCATAATCGTTAATTATTTGTTGATAATTTTTAGAAAAGATTAAAATCATATTTTGGAGCCATTTAGAGGAGATAATAGAAATGGAATATTTGTATTTAAATTAGTTTTATTATAGAAAATAAATATATAGTTAATTGTTATTATTATTATTATTATTATTATTATTATATATTGATACATTTATTATTATTAATTATTCATTGACTGATGTTTGTATTGTATGATTATATTGACTGTGTATTGTAGAAGAGAGGAAGTTTGATTGTGAGCGCTCTTCAGTTCTGTCACTGTTACATCGGAAGCATAGCAAAGACCCAACTATTAGGGGCGTGGCCTTCTCTGATAACCTTGCTCAGAGATGTGTTCACTTCTACCACTTCCCCCGCCCACTTTATACTTCTAGGGTTAGTGGAGCACACTTCTATGATGGGTGCATTGTAGGACTTTTATATAAGTATTGGTCTTTAGTAAGCTATACATTAAACTATTCACTTTTTTAAATATGGTAATGAATAGATAATATGTATTGAGTTTTTTATATTATCATAGTTTTTATATCTTTTATTTTCATTTTATTATCATTTTTGTTATTCACATAACTCAAATGGCAAATTAAGATGCTTGTATTTTCCTCATTGTATATTATTCCTTATTAATATTATGAGAAAGATATTTCAAATTTAATGCATTATATACTTTAATATAAAGTGTAATATAGTATTTAGTTTAATAGTTAAATGTTATATAGTTAATTATTATTATTTAGAGAAATTCTTAAAACATCTTACGTTCATTACATAACACCCCATTACATCATACAGTATACTTCACATCTATGTGACGCGCATACCAACTTTTGAGAATATCAAAGATCTGAAAGATTTGCAGGTTATAATTCTACTATGCTTCAATTGCGGTATATTATTTCAATATTATAAATTATATAATAATAATAATATTCATTTATTAGAAGTTTATTGTTTATAACTACAAATAAAAATGATGCAATATCTTTTTCCTTCAAAATGGCTTCAAATTAAGATGTATATCTTCTTATTATTGTCGACACGTAAACATAATATTATTAAATACAGAATATTACATAATAATAGTGTATTACATTACATATAATAGTCACACCTATTTACAATTAGTTAATACATTTTATTTTAATATAATTTAATTACTAATTTACCCTTCAAAGTAATTTATTAAATTTAATTTAAGTCTTATCACCAAACAATGATGACACATAACATATACGCTTACCATCATGATAGGATGTGACTCAGAAGTACTTGGAATCATGTAGCAATACTGCGGGGGAATCACTAGAGAATACTAACTGGCTAAGTAAGAATCTGGCAGTGAAAACCTATGGCTCTGAAAGGTTCCTTCTCTAATAGCTGGCTGTCTATCACAGATATTAGTCAATTCATCAGTATTCACATGTGTTATTGAAATGTTGATTCATATAAAATGATTTAACTTAAGATTTATTAAAATAAATCAAATGAAATTGTATTCATTTATTTACAATAGTAAACTATACTAATTTAATTTATTAATTTATTGATTTTAAAATATCATATAAATAATTTATGCTTTTAACATTACATTATTATATATAACATGTAATTTGTATATTATAATGGCTTGAATGTGTAGTAATTTAATTCAAATATTAATAGAATTGAAAGTTTATTAACAAGTCAACAATTATTGATAATATACTGGTATATTATCAGTATAAATACAAATACATCATTTATTCATGGATTATGTAATAATGTAATATTAAATATTGCAAAACAATAATAATTATTAAAATATGTATCAAAGTTTAAAAATAAATAATAAAGATTAATATTAATATGATTCTGTATACAAATTTCTTCATGATTTTTTCATAATAATTATTTATATATAATTGAAATACACAAATTATATAGAAAACTACATTACTCATTTCTCATATATTACTCTTGCTAAACGAAATCTACAATATAGATATCCACAACTGACATATACATTACTTGACAGTCTTGTAATATACATTGACATATATATAGTAGTAAATTACATCCTACATTATACATTGTACATTGTACAACTAACATGTATATAGCTTGACAGTTATTCACCCACCATACATAGCAGACTACTATTAATAGTTATATATATTATATATGGTATATCTAAACAACATATCGCCAAAGATTTTGCGAAGCAAAGATATAACACTCCCTATGCATGCAACGTAATTTAGTAATATCCCCTGCCGCTGCTAGCAGTAGTATCGAAATCACTGAAATAGATTTAGGTTCGGCTCTGTTTGCATACAACAATGTTTTCATTGCTCTATTAAATTACATGCAATATAAATTAGCTTTTACTTACTAAATATATACTTATAGCATTTAAAACATAAATATCATATTTGTTTGTTATATATTATTAATGAACACTTAGTTTTCATCATATAAATATTAAATTAAAGCATATTATTTAACATTTTAAAAGTGTATAGTTAAATACGAATTTACATTATAAACAACGCATAGTTCCTAAAAGTAACCCGCTATAGGTGGCACCAGGGTATTTTGTATACAAATTCGAATTACACGATTTCGCGTAAGTGTTATATCTTTCCTTCGGAAAATCTTTGATATCGCTACAACAAACACATGTGTATACTGCTTAACAATCGTTCAATGGACACATACATTCAGATTGTATAATATACATTATTGTATAATATATGATGATTATACATTGCTATAACTAACACATGTATATACCCCCTTGCCAGTCGTTCAATGGACGTACAAGGTATTTATAGTTTACATGCGCTGAAGATTCTAGCTGAGTTTGCTGCTTCAATTCTTGACGTCGCGTTCAGGTTAATGTCTCCTCCACAATAGATGTCACATGTCTACTATCACGTGTCATGTGACTTGATATCATACCTATATCTATTAGTGGTGAAGTCAGCTTGTTATTGTCTATACTATGTATTGTCTCGTATCTATTGTCACATGTGTTTACTTGATATAATCCCTAAGTTGATCTATTACCCTAAGTTTCCTGTTTCAATCAGTCTATAGACTGATTGTATAGACTGATTGTACAATACTCTATAGAGTATACTAATTTATTATTCTAATGCAGTTTAGACTATAATATGATTGTACAACTAAATGTTATTTACGAAGATAACAATAGTTCTCTAGACCTGTGTGTGTGCATACATGTATTATTATTCCTCAATATTGTAACTTATGCAGGTGAAATATTCTGCTACAACATATGATTAAACGTTACAAATAATCACATCGTGTCCTCCCGCACTTAAATCAGCATAAACATATTAATAACCGTAATAGTATGCCATTGTTTCATTATAGCTATTACTGTATTACTTCTATGTATGTTAATACTTCAATTATTGGCCTGTTAATATTTGTATATGCTACAGTGTGTCTGTATTACATTTCCAGCAGGGAAAACGCATTCAAACATTATTTATAAAAATCATATATATATATGTATAGATATGAAATAATGAAATAACTATATATGATCAATTTAGGTTTACTTCCTCCATTACATCAGTCATGTTATATACCTCTCGGACATGCCAAATAATAATCACATTATGTCCTTACATCATGAAAGTAGCATGGGTGTTGTGTATAAGAGATCTATTAGTGTTGTTCAATAATAAATAATATAATTCACTTTGATGAACACTTACTGTGCAAGTAGTATAGCAAACGTTCATTATATTTCTTTAATATTCTAATACACGAATACATATATACCATCGTACACAAACTTTGGATTACATTCCTTTGATAATATTGATATTCACCAGCCCATAATTCAGCCCCTACTTCACCCCTACTTCGGCTCTACTTCGGCTCTGCATACCCTTAATTCAACCCTATTTTAGTCGCTACTTAGCAACATTTCCCCTGCCTACATGCACCATTAAGCAATTGTTTTTATTATATTTAAATAAAATGTAAACGATTATTATTATAAATTAGAATAGTTAAAGTTAAAATAATAATTTCTATTATAATAATAGTAATATTAATCCTTGATAAGTGTATATTTATCAATTTTGTCATCCATATAAACTCATATCTAATAAAACTGACATAACAATATACTCTTTCTAATAATGACATTTCATTGTTTTAGTCATAGATACTACAATAGGTTACAATTGCTTTCTCATTAATGGTACTTAAGGTACAATAAGGTACATCGAGGTACATTAAGGTAGATTAAGTTACACTAAGGTACAATAAAATACATTAATCTTCTTAATCTCTCATCTTCATCTTATTTCAATTGTATCTTCAATTGTTATACTATCTTGGTTAATTTCACTATTTCTAATATTTAAAATTTTCTATACTATATATAAAGATTGTAGATTTTATATAATTCAATAATTAAATAATAATATTATATATATATATATATATATATATATATATATATATATATATATGTATATATATATAATTTATATAATATTTAACTATGAAATATTTATTATTATATTAACTTGCTTATAATTAATTATTTACTCTATGATTTATAACTTATAAATACTTACTGGAATACTGAAAGTCGTCCAGCAAATGTATAATGATAGTATTATAATATAAGTATACAATAATAGTAAATGAATGCTTCAGATCATACAACTTGATTACTAACATATAGTAATATTATTTATTAAATTATAATAAAATAATATAATATATACATATTATTAGTTATTATTTTTGTATATGCATTGTATGAAATGCTCATTTTTATAAGATATATTTTAAAATACTACGTTAAAAAAAAAAAGACAATATTTTGTTATGTAATTTTGTCTACTATTAAATACTTAAATTACAAGTTAGATATTTATTATCATTCTCCAAGTATATTATATATATATTACGTATATACATTTATTTAATATATAATAATCATAAATAGAGGAAATATAAATGTACATGTAACTAAAACCAAAATATTTTAGTTTTTCTAATGATTTTTTGAATTAGTTGCTACACATAAGAAATACATACATGTTATATATATATATTATTCAAGTAGGTTATTGTGGTGTCATACAACAAATAATAAATAACTCTAAATATATCTAATTGTATTATATGGTGTACATTTCGTGTATACAGTTAACTGTATACACTGTATGTTTGGTATTATATTTCTATCTTCTAATAGTCTTTCTTTCCTGGCTCTGGATAAACACTATAGAATAGTGTTGATTCTACTGATGTACTACTTCAACCTCTACATTCACAACTTTAATGGGGGGATATTTCACTCGAACTGGAAATAATATTTCATTTTCTCTACCTTCGCTTTTGCTTGACGATTTCTACGCTGTGTCTTTACATGTCCTTTACAGCACGCCCACCACTCTATGTATCATACACACGTTACAGAAGTGATCAGAAAGATAAAGTGCTTCCGTTCCTGACCACAATCCTCCAGAATGTGTTCCCCTACCTCAAGAATCACAGGTTTGTCACCCACCTCTCACACACCTATACCTATCTATATCTACCTACCTATACCTATATCTGTATACACCTCTCATATCACATCTCATTTATCTAGCCATCATATTGCACTTACCTAATTACTTAATAGAGTTTGTACATTGGCTATATCATAGTAAATGAATATAAATATAGATATCCCCGTTTTAGGTAGCATTTTTATATTGTTAAGGGGATATTTATAGTTGTAATAACTACCTTACTAAATACTCATCATTATCATTCTATTTCTTCTTAATATTGTACCTTATTTATCGATAATATAACTATGCAAGTATTACAAGTATAACTACCATTAATAATTCGTTAAAAAAGTTAAAACCATCTTCACAACTACTTGTTTCAGTGAACAGAACTATGCAAGTTTCAGAGCTTGCAGTGAAATGATCAACAAGCTTAGTGGTCACATCTACACCCGTAAGGTTAACCACCCCACCACCCCCAGTAGTCACATAGTAGTTGTAATAGTAGTAGTTAAATATAACACATATTATAGAGTATAAATAAGTTATTCATATGTATAGTAGACCACCATGACCACTATTAAATACATGTACAGTAGGAAAGCCCGTTTTGGTAACTTTTTTAGTTCCCATCATATAAAAGTGTCATCTCACTCGGAATAACTCCTGTTAATCATTCCAGATATAATAAAAAAAATAATAATTGAAAAATGACAAAAATTCAGAAAGCGAAACCATATTCAAAAATAGATAGGAATTTACATTAAAAATTTATGAAAAAATTTAAATTACAGATATATGAAAGAAAAAATTGTTTGCAAGTAAAAATTGCCTTTTAGCATATGTAGTATATAAAAACCTCCTTAATAAATATTACAAACATTTTTTTTTAAATAATTAAATCGATCCACGGAAATTTTAATTTAATTATTACATTTTTTCTAAATTGAAAAAAAAAATTATCAATGGAATAATAAAAAAAAAAATTATATTATATGTCTATAATCATTATATGAATATAAAATTATAAGTATTGATATAAAAATAGCATATATTTATTCAAAAAATGACTTTTATTGAGAATTTTAACAAAAAAGAAATTTTGGGGTAAACCTCGTAGATATCAATTATAGGCTCATAACAAAGTTTTATCCTTAATTAAAATAATTGATCAACAAAATAGTCGAATAAATTATATTAATTAAAAAATAAAAAAAATTTAAATTAATTTGAAATTTTTAAATAATTTGTTACTTTATTAATTTTATAATATATTTATACACGTATTTGCCAAATATTTTATTTTTATGACAATGCACACTTGCAAAAATATATAAAATACATTAAAAAAAATTCTATTTATAGAAATTTACATTGTAAAATAAATGCATATATTTTTTCATTCATTTGTTGATGAAACTTCATAAATATGTTTATTATGACATTTATGACATACTGTGAGCGAGATAGCGAAACTTTCAAAAACGGGCTCTCCTAGTGTACAGTTCTATTTATAGACAAACCATGTTGTGCCTATCATTAATATCTGATGTACATATTTACACCATAGCCCATATTTGCATGTATTTAGGATTCCATATCGATATAATAATATATCTCTTATATGTTATTTGTATTACCTTCATTTTATATGTAGTTTTTAAAATAAATTTATTTATACAGATAAAATATTCATAATTTTATATACGTCTGAAATATATAATTTGTTTTAAAATAATTTGTTATAAATTATATTATATCTATATATTGTTTAATATGAACTAATATATATTGTCAACATCTATATACATATATAATTATCTATGTTTATATTGTTTACTAGATTAATAACAACATACACAGGTGTGGAAAAAAGATGTGTTTGACTTATTTCTGGACAGCAGTTTCTTTCAAATAGACGCAGACATATTGATTATATGGACTATGATTATTGACAATCTGATGTCACATGACAAAACTAGTTTCAGAGATCTCCTACAGGTTCTATATCACTATTCTATACCCAATTAGCTACCCATGTTATCTTCCACATAAATATATTTATAATAGTTATTATTTGTTATTTGTAAAAATTTCAGTTTATAAGTTTTTAACATTTTCTGTAATCATATTTTTCAATTGATATCGTACGATATGATATGTATACAAAACTAAGATTTAATCTATTTAAAAATAAATATTTATCTATTTATTAAATATAAAATACTTAATCATTTAATCATACGATCATTTATTCAACTAATTATTTATATAATATTTTCTAATTATTTATTAGTATATTATTCAAAGATAATGTATACTAGTTCAAATTAAATAGTTATATGATATATAATATCTTAATATTATTACACGATAATTAAATATAAATGGAAGATGTAATCAATATTTTCTGTGACACATATATTGACCACAAACATGATGCAACCTGTATTATGACCTCTGTATGTATACTATAACTTATATGACCCCTATGACCCCATCTGTTGCACCTACTATGGAACCCCTACAATACATGATATAGAGACTACTTGACATTAATTACCCCATCTGAAGAAACATATTACCCATATATAGAATAGCTATTTAATTATAACTGCCTGTGTGGCTCAGTGGCTAAGGCGTCAGACACACAAGCAGTAGGATACGGGTTCGACCCTCGTCCGGACCATTAATTAATTTTATAAAATGGGTCTTAAAATATTATTTAGAAGTGATCTTATATAATTGTGTATAAATAAATGATCGGCTCTCGTTAAAACCATGGATGCCTTAACATGAGAGTGGCTTCGAAGGGACATTAGAGCCATATATGGTTATAAGTGAAAACTTCATCTAAGTTCCTGGATGGGATGAAAGGACTCCACCAAATAAAAAAAAAAAAAAAAAAAAAAAAATATTTATATAGTTATTATTAAACTAGACAATTGAGTAATAATAATAATCGTGTATATTCTCAATTAGCTAGTAGTAAGTTCATTACGTTACCTATATAACCCCTGTAACCCCCCCCCCATAGAGACTGAACATGACACCTGGTGGCAATGCACTGAACTTATTCACGAGTCGAGAAAGTGAACTTGAAAGTAAAGCCTGTCTCCTGAAACGGCTGAACTTTGCAATCTTCTGTAGCGACACAGGCCAATACACCCATTACATGCCTGATATTCAAGGTGACTTTAAATAGTATACAAGTATTAGGAACCTATACAGTTACTCACTATATTTTGTTGGTAGAATTAAACTAATAGATAATATATATATATAGTAATACAAGTATAAGCATACATATATGCTAAAACTCATAAAAACATGCATACATTTATATATTTACTTTAGATGATAAAAATGTAATGAGAATTTTATATTTAAATTTATATATATATATTTTAACAATTATATTATTAATTAATTATGAATAAATTATATTATTATATATTATATTTAATTATATATAATATGTATAATTATATAATTTACTATATAATAATGATAGAATATACTGTCAATATTATATAATTGTCCACTATATAATATTTATAAATCAGCAAAATAATTATATGTTTACAGTGAAATTCTAAAATCTGATTTTCCTAGTATCATTATATGTTAAATATCTAAAATAAACAATAATAAGAAATAAATAAAATTTGTATTCAATAATATTAAATAATACCATTAATTGAATTAGCCGCTCACCTTAATCTTCATTCAATGGCTGTGAATAGTCCACCCTGCATTATCATCTATAGTGCGCTAATTAATAACTGACCACTGAACACAGAGAGACTATCCGACTACCTAAAGAACAACAACTCACCTCTGATTCAGTGCCAAGTATTCCATGCGTTCAGGGTTCTCATCCTCAGAGTTTCCAGTGAAAGTCTTCTGTCTTTGTGGCCCGCTATCATCTTTGAAATGGTTTGTATCATCTGCCTACTTCTGCCTACTTCTGCCTACTTATGACAACTAACAGTATCACTTGCCAAATACTGCCTACTCTGGAATTTCATGCCAACTATGAAATTACCTTACATCTCCAACCTTCTTGTCAACTCTTGCCTACTATTGTCAATGCTAGCCACTCTTGCCACATTCTTGCCCAGTCTTGCCAACACTTTCCCTCTCTTTCTCTAACCTAATTACATTATTCTTCTGGTGAAACTTCTTTATTTGTGGCTGGCAATTATATTATGGCCAAAATATTTGAAATATTTAATAATGTTAACTTTAATGTTAATTTGTATAAATCTGCTTATAAATTATTGCCATTACAAATTATAACTTATAATGAATTATACATTTCAATTTCATTGAATTAATCATATATTATATATATATATATATATATATATATACAACTCAGTGATTATTCATTGATTATTATTGAAAATATCATATTTAAATATAACAACAATGTCAGATTTTCTTTCATAGTGATGAACAGATATTAATTCCAATAACTCAGTTACATAATGCTAATGAGTATCCCCTATAACATTATTCTGATGGGAAATATTATATATATCTGTAATCTAATTGTATCTCACTCCACTTTCTCTCAGACATGTATAATATTTAATCTCATATATAAATTCATAATTTTAAGTTTACGTAAGATATCAGCCCACAGGTTCCTGTTTGTTATACTATTGATATATGTTGAATCAAATCTATTTCCTTTATATAGTAAATATATATATCATAATAAATGCAAAATGTTAAAATTCTGAAATTTACAGGGAGAAGTTTTTGTAGAAATTGAACGAAATTTAATCCCAAATCTCCACGAAATAACAAAGTTAGTATTAAATAAAGTTTTGTGGCCAAATTAAATACCATATAATCTATATATATATATTAAGTAATAGCCAACTATTTAACTATTATTATAATTATTAAATATTATTATTATTAATTATTATTACTAATTAACTATTATTACTAATTAAGATTAACATAATAAATAATCTACACTTTCACCGAAACAGTACTAAAAGGTAAACAATGCTTTCAATGTTTTCATTGTGTCCGTTTACAGTTATCATCATCACTATAAATAGAATAACACATTTGTACACTGTACAACACACCTTCACTTGTACATGTACACACCTACACTTGCACATCTGCACTGTCATATTCTTCTAAAGTGTTCAATTTTATTATTTTACCTATACTTTTTTATTACATTTATATTGTATAAATTTTAGTATTCTAATATCATACAAGAAAAATCAATATATATTTTAATCCCTTTCATAAATTGATCATTAAGTATTATTTATAACGGCAGCTTTATTATGTTCTGTTTCTACATGTTTTCTATATCTCACGTTGCAATAACCAGTTCACAATACGTTAACGACCTCTAATGTTTACTAGAGGTCACCTCACTTATTCTGTTTATCTGTATGTATAGCCAAGTCAATGTTAAACTCTGCAAAACTTTCATTACATATTTGTTTATTTAAGATTAACTACTTTCTTCTATCGTGTCAACTCTACTAGAATACTATATATTTCATTCACTATTTTCCGAATATTATACCTTCCATACACAATCCTATCCACAAATACTTTTTATTACATTATTTTCCAACCATGAATCCCCTTTCAATCTACTACATTCCGAATCTTACCTTTCAATACACTTAGCAATCCCTACATCCTTTTTGATCCATTTTTTCCAATCCTTATATCTTTTCAATCCTCACTTTTGCAACCCTGAATAAACTATACTCACTATATAATCGTATCGCCCTCCCCTACTACCCCACCTCCATCACGACTACTACCGTTACTATATCCCCCACCCCCCCCTAATAGAGCTCAGCTAAGTAGGTCATCAGCTAATGTGGACGCGACCTTCGCCCTCGGCATCAACACCACATCTGGATGCTTGAAGCCTCGTACGACCTTGAACCTTTACTTATCCGCCTGCCGACTTCTAGATCTCTGTCTGGTACTCTCCTCCGAGGAACTGCCACAGTTTCAACTGTACGTACACCCTCAGTACTAGGGTTCTTCTGTAAATGTATTAAAGAAGGCATAGCTGCCATAGGATACCTTAACTCTAGAGCGGCTTAGAAGGGACATTAGAGCAATATATGGTTATAAGCAAAAACTTCATATAAGTTCCTGGATGGGATGAAAGTACTCCAACAAAAAAAACAAATTGAATTAATTTAAATAAACAAATATAACTAATTACAATACTAACCTCGACTTGTAAGATTTACGAAAGATTGTAACTCAGAGTTAAGATGATTAAAGGTAAAAGTTAAAGTCATAAGTAGAAGTTTAACTAAAATTATTTATATTTTATAATCGATAAAATTACATTAAATATTTAATGATCACTATTCTCACTATAAATGAACCACTTATTACAACTATATATCAACTATAGCGGATAGCATTGATCTATTCTTATCCCCGTAGCCACACCTATACCTATAGTTATAGCCATACCTATACAGCTACCCCATACTCTACTACCTAACAGATATAGGTGGTCATTCCTCAGTGACTCAGGACAAACTGCCGCCTACATTCCTCATGTTGTTCGCATAGCTAGACTCATGAATACCGCTGTAAGTCTACGATCAGTGTGTTTACCAGGATGTATACACTATTGAACGGCATTCTTTTAATCTTTTTAATTTAATTTAATTTTTTTAAATGTTTACGCCCTTATTATAATAATAGCAGAATAATATTTTAAAATTTAGTTAATATATTGCTATTTTTGCGAAGATAAAATAAGATAATAATTTACATAATATTTATAGAAATATATATATAACTATTGTACTTCAAATAAATCAATAAGTTACAGAAATCATAATTATTCTATTTTTAAAATGTTATGAAATAATAATTTTATATTAGTTTTCTAAATTCTTATACATTTTCAATCTGAAAATCTTCAACTACTTAGTATTATGATATATTTATATAATAGTGTTTTTATCATTGAAGTAAATTATTGAATATATTCAATTTGATATTAAAATAATTTATTAAATACAAATATAATACCTTAGTATTATTAATTTGTTATTCTCCTTCTTACATTAATTTATAGTTTACAATTTTATATATTTATTATTAGAATATTTGAAATTCAAAATTGATGAAATGAAAAACTATAAATTATATAATTAACTTGTGTGATTTTTTATATAACTTACTAATTATGTTCAAGTTTCAAAATAATTATTTTATTTATTAATATTTTATAAAAATGTGATTTATATTTTTTAATAATTATTTATAAATTTATAAATTAATTATAATATTATATAGATTATTAAAGATCACATATGATAGTAACTATATTCATGTACTTCTATCAAATAATAATAATAATAATAATAATATCCAAAAATTTAAATATGTCATACCGTTACTGACATAATTAATTTTAATGAAAATCACAATATTTGATAAAAAAAAATATAAATGTAAAGAATCGTTATCCATATTTGACCTGGTATCAATGTATACATCATACATATTTAGAGTATTCTCTGAGATATACTGTGGTATCAGTATATCAAGGCAGCCATTAAACAGTAGTATTATTTTCTGGTAGTCAATTTCAGACTAGAGGAGAACTTAGAAAGCAAACGACTATTATTTGTTTACTATAATCAAATATATCGCATCAATATATATCTATTAATAGTGGTAGAATAAGCCTGTGACAATAGCAACAAAGATAACAATGTGTGATTATTCACAGTACGGTAAAGTGGTTCCCCTGAAACGATCGCAGTCCGGTCACCTGATGTTGACGTCGTCGCGACCTCTATCGCATATCAGCGACCTTCACGCTTTCTTTGTCGGCGTCGTCTGCGAAGAACTCGCCGTCTCGGAATATACTGAAGGTTGCGACCTTGACAATGTTGGAAAGTCTACCACATCAGCGATGTGTAAGGTTGTTACCTAGCTTTAGTTTCTATCAGCGAATCAGCGAGAGACCGAGTTCTAAAACTTGACGATCTTAAAACAACTCAACATCTTTACTTATTGAGAATAATATAGATTGAGAATCCATATCCACCTTACGCAAACTGCGATGGTGCTGGTGATATTTCAAACTCTTATGCAGTCTTTCTAACAAATATATATTATCATTAATGTATATAATAACAAAAATAATTATTATTGTTATTCTTTAGAAGTTTTTATTATAATATATTAAATATTAATAAAAATAGTATGTTTCATTTAGCTTCTAGAGGGCTTAAAGTTAGCACTTTAGTATTATCCATTACGGTCGTCAGTAGTAGAATATCATGCATGCCAGTGTGACTCCGATAGCCTGTGTATACCCACTATATCATGTGATCTCTATCATTGTATCTATAGTGTTGAGATTTAAGAAATGCATGCAATTTTATTTTGTGATATAATTTTTCATAATAACTACATGATATTTCTGTAATTTATTTTCATATAAATATATGTAATCAATTATATTTGATAATTAATGCACATATTCTAACTTTATTAAATATATACAACTTATAATAAACTAAATATATATCACTACAATTACTGATAATGCCTGACGCATGACAAGCGAATTATCTAATAGATTAAACTATATTGTTTGTTACCTCACCTAAGCCACCTGCCTAATATATTAACATCGCTAATACATTCAGAGGCAGCAGAGCATGGTGAAGTGTCCCTCCTTTCCTGAGATCAAGTCCATTAAACAGTTCAACGGATTCTATCAGTCGTGTTAGAATCATCAGTAGCTAATAGCTAACGATATTTATATAGCTCACTTTTATTTTAGTTAAACGTTCTAATTTTCATTCTTCATCAAATAATTAATCAAAATTAAATCATTAATAACTCATCAATATATTATAATATACCTTCATTGATAATAAATGATAAGTTGTTTTACCTAAACTGCATTCATAGCGATAAGAAGGCATATTGAAAGTATCGTGGCCAATGACTTCATTGAAACCATACTAAAAGGTTATTCAGTCTACGCTATGCATAAGCTTGTGTAGTCTTTAAAGTTACCTCCTCTCGTGGCTTCATCACAAGGGAATGCTTTGTGTATCAGGACATTTGTATCTAGGTCATGTATAAACTGGCTATCCAACTGTCCTGTCTTCATTTATTGTGGACAGTGTAGCTATTGCTAAGCCATACATGCTGAATGATGCCACATGCCACATGCCAGATAACAATACTATACATCAGGATAAGTCGTGTGATTAAATCTAAAAATAGATTATTAATATCATTTTATTTCAATAAATATTCAATTAATTCACTATGTGATTGAAAATATTACAAAAGATGTTAATTATAAATATATAGAATAAGTGGTACAAACACTGCACATTATTAGTGTGTGTGCATAGATTCAATATGAATGTTGCAATTCTTTCATTATTATCTTGAATGATATCATTTATAAAATTTTTTTTTGAATTGATGCAATTAAAGTTAAATTCCATTTTTTAAACATATAATTATTGTAGAAAAATAATTACTACAGTGTTTGATACAATTATAACTAACTATTCCTATTAGTTAATGTAACAAAACTAAAATAATTTAAACAAATAATATAAATTAAACAATTTAATGCTAATTATTTATTTTTATTTATATATATTTAATAAAAATTGACTTTATCTGCCTATTCTAAATCTTATTTAGATTAACTTTAAGACATCATGATTCTACTAATACTCGAAATAGTCAATAATATAAAACGTTATTTTAAATAAATTGCAAATAAATTATAATTATTTGAATAATATATTTTTATTTTTTTTTCAAAATATACATTTATTTGTTTTTTTTATATATTTCCTATTGTTTAATTTTTTAATTTTATTAAATATATTTAAACAAATTTATTTATAATTTGTATTTTTATATTTATTTTACTTTTTATAAAATAATTTGTTACTTTTAAAGTTATATTATATTAGAAAATATAATATGAAGTTTAATTTTACTAATTTTTTTTTCAATCTACAATATTTAATATTATATTATAAATAATTTTTAATTTACAATTTACCTTTTTAAATAATATACATATAGTGTATTCTTATTAATTTGATATTATAATCAGATATATTTTTTAATTTAACTAACTTTCTATGATTTAAAAACAACATTATGTTGGGTATTATTTATATTTCCAGGAAAACAAAATTTATAATATAAATGATATTTTTTAATTATAATATTTATATTGAACAACTCTATACAATTTGTATAAAACAAGCTCACATATCTAAGAGTGTAGTCTACAAATGTTGCTTTATTTAAATATATTCCAAAAGCATGTTTTTCTAAAAAAATATTTTTTATCTTCGGCTACCAAAAATATATATATCGTATATCTGCTTTAACCACAAGTATGTAAATAATGTTTAAAGCCTTTCGTATACGTATATGATAAAGCGAGTCCTAAATCATCGTCTAGTATAATCTACTAATTATGTGAAGTGTAATATTCAGTGTTCGTTTATTATATTTTTCTAATTATTGCATAATATTGCATAAATATTTATATTAATACATCGAATATTCATATAGATTAATCAAAGACTCTAGAAAAGAAAGGAAAATAAGCATAAAGTCCCAAATATGCGGATAAATTATTATATCAAATTGTATTATTATTATATAAATAGTAGCCATGATTGGAATTTGTTTCTTTTGTACTAATTATCTATAATAAACCTTGTATATTTATTGTCTAGGTTATGTAATATATTATTTATTGTTTTAAGTTATATAATATATTACCCTATTATGTAGATATATTGTTTTTAAATAATCATTATCGTTGATTGATGTTTCGATATATATATAACTTCAATAATATTTATAATGTGATCCCCCTACATACGATTCAGTATATTTTATCGTATAACGTATCAAATATTGATAAGCGTATTATTATTGATCAATATCGTACAGCTTTCCTATCCTTGTAACCTATCCTTTATGTTTTCAAGTATTCAAACTTTGATGTTACTATATCGTTTATTTTATTACCTAGTTTTTTTAATCTAATTTTAACCTGAAGGTGCAATAATAATACCAACCCAACTGAAATAGTCCATATGCAGATAGATCTACTGCAATAGCTCACACTTTACACACACACTGGGTCAAAGTTCATCGCGTCCCCGGATGCTATCGTATTATTCGTCGATTTTAATATCAAATCAGTAAATCACTTTAATTCGTTTATGTCGCGCGTTTATTTTAAAGATTATATAATCATTTTAATATTCATCTCCAATTATGTAATAAATTGTGTTTATAATGTTTTGTGAATAATTTATTATTAATAAATATTTTGATATTAATATTATACATACAATAGCTATATATATATATTTAATAAGTATTACTTATATATCAATTCGCAAATCTTTATGTAAAGGAAGTATTGGAGAAAGATTTCAAACTAAATCTAGAAACTTTTAAAATAAATGTCGTACATAAATCAATGTAATAATTATGTGTATATGTATTCATAGATGCATGTAATGATTAACTTATGATTAACTGCCTGTGTGGCTCAGTGGCTAAGACGTCAGACACACAAGCAGTAGGACACGGGTTCGAGCCTCGTCTGGACCATTAATTAATTTTATAAAATATGTCTTAAAATATTATTTATAAGTGATCTTATATAATTGTGTATAAATAAATAATCGACTCTCGTTAAAACCACGGATGCCTTAACATGAGAGCGGCTTCGAAGGGACATTAGAGCCATATATGGTTATAAGTGAAAACTTCATCTAAGTTCCTGGATGGGATGAAAGTACTCCACCAACATAACAATGTATGATATCATGTGATTATAATCGTATATAATATATATTATGTTTTATTTATTGAATAAGTATGCATATATGATATCATTGAATATGATCATATATATTGTCTATTTATAAATTTATTAAATATAATTCTAAATATATGTCATATGTATGATAGCGTTATGCTATCATTAGAATATCATTTTATATAATTTTTTCTTCAAAATAATTTTATTCAGGATTTTTAGGTAGACAATTATTTGTATATTTTACACTAATGGAAATTCCTATTAGTTAACAATATTTAAAATATATTAATTAATCACGTTATAAAATTTCAAATACTTAATAATAAAATATTAAATGTATAATATTAATTTGTATTGGTAACAAAAATTCTATAATTATATTTTTAATTAGTAAACTAAGTTTCCTAAACGTATACTGTATACAACAATATGTATACATATATTAAACTTTGCGAGAGCTAAGTTTATTATGATTACAACTAATTATAACATAATACTCATTAATGAATCTAGTTTCTTGTTATTTATCATTTAATTATATATATAAACTTATTTATTAAAATAAACGTCAATATTGTTTTTATTATTTATACTGTTAAAAAATTAAAATAATTAACATTTTCTTCATCATCCGTAAGTATTTTCACAGTATTCGTATTTGTATTCTTCATTATATTGGCTGAATCACCTTTCCTTATGCTGAAAATGTACCCGTATCATTATTTATATATATATATAGGGAATTATAACTAATATTAAGTGTATTTAAGTTGACAGACGTCATTAGAATCTAATGATGTGATTTAATTCGTGCAACTGTGTAAATTGATGGCACTACATGAATATTGGGTAGTAACCCAGCAAACAGTAAGAGCTGCATAATAGCAGCATAACAGCAAATGCTAGAGCCTCAAATGTTTACATTGTGCTATTATGCTGCTATTAAATGTATATTATGCTGCTATTATGCTGCTATTAATTTGTAATGATATTATGCTGCTGTTATGCTGCTATTATGCTGATATTATGCTGCTATTCATTTTAAATGTCTATTATGCTGCTATTATGCTGCTATTACAATAATAGCAGCATAATAGACATTTAAAATTAATATCAGCATAATAGCAGCATAACAGCAGCATAATATCATTACAAATTAATAGCAGCATAATAGACATTTAATAGCAGCATAATAGCACAATGTAAACATTTGAGGCTCTAGCATTTGCTGTTATGCTGCTATTATGCTGCTATTACTGTTTGCTGGGAAGTTAATAATAGTTATATCTATAATTCAATATAGGTAGTATTATAATTGTGTATATTAATTATATTGTACTATAAAACGTCAATAAGTTATTATTCCAATATTTAAATAGTAAACCCAGAATATTACATTTTATATTAGGTAACACTTGTAGAATTGCATTTTTATTTTTTTTAAACAAAATAATCTTTCATATTTACCATTTATCATATCCTGAATTACTAATATTTTAAATAGACATAATTGTTTGATATCTCATATATGATATCCTATATAACTATAGTTTCAGAGATACTAGAGGTGGTCGTAATTTGGAAGGGGTCAGTAATTATAGACTTTCCCCTACCCTACAAGTGTATACATACATATACTACACATAGGTAGGCCTATCAATAATATAATAAGTTATAACCTATATATATATATATATATATATATAGGTTATAATTAAGAAATGCAATAGTAATAACTTTGTTCTTGACGTTTTCATGAGTTTTGAAAGTTGTTTAGGACTGTAAATATTGTAGTTTAAATATCGATATTATAATGATCATTATTTTATACCTATACATATAATAGTTAAATTATTATCTAATTACGCCTATAATCACCATGGGTTTTTGAAGTCATAATAAACTATATTTTATTATATTATAACTATATATATATATATAGAGATATATATCTATATATATATATATATATATATGTGTGTGTGTGTGTGTGTGTGTGTGTGTGTGTGTGTGTGTGTGTGTGTGTGTGTGTGTGTGTGTGTGTGTGTATGTACGTAATTTACCTTAAATCAGGTTTAACTCTATAAACAATATTTAATGTATTTTACATACCTACTTAAGTATGGTAAAGTGTTATAACATCATTATATAGATACATTATTGATATATTTCATATGATGCAGAATTGTCATATAGATTAAATTGCTATATAGGGGAAAGTAACCGAATACGGATACTCTGTATCTCCAAAAACCATAAATCCTACAAACAAATGTTTAATCTATAAAATATTCATAATTATATAAATAGTCTAAAAAAGTATTTTTTATTTTTTTATTATTCAAAATATTGCTGATATATCCAATAAACTGATTTTTTTATTACTTTTTTAAATTTATGAAAAAAAATGTCAACTTAAAACCTTCTCAAGAATATACAAATGTATCGATATAACATTATATTAAAAAATAAATCATTCTAAAATTATATATAATTTCTATATTTGTTATAAATATTCATTAAGTTATAAGTATATATCTATAGGTAATATAAGTTCCTAATACGGACACTCTAAATGTCTTAATACGGACACCCTATAACCAATCAGCGCGCAGCGTATGAACTATTCTGATATTCTTAAAAATCGCGTGCGTTATAATATTAATACCACCTAATATAAATCTAAAATGTGTATTATTTAGATACTTAAATTGTATTATTAGTTAACAAATAATAAAAATAAATAAATGATTAACTAATTAAATTAGAATAAATTGTTCATAAAATTAATTATAAATAATGTAATTGTAATTTATCTGATTTATTCATCAATAATATATAGTGTATCTAGTGTGGATTATAACACAGGGTATCCGTATTCGGACATGGGTACCGAATACGGACACCCCCGTTATCTATGGAATTAAATAATTAAATAAAATTTTAAAATCACAATAATATCTATAATATTAATATAATGTAATTTTTGAATACAAATAATGAGTCATCAAATGGTTAGACCATTTATTGTTAAATTGTCCGTATTAGGTTACTTTCCCCTACGTAATTAAAATATCGCTATAAATATCTAAATTGTATTTAATTAAACGAAGAAATGTTTCACTACATAGAATAAATACTATTATATGATATAAATATATATATATATATATATATATTTATATATTTATGCCTATAGGCATATGTATGTATATAAATATATGCGTATTGTATACATGTGTATGTGTGCAGGTATACATGTGTGTGTTATATTAACAATTGAACATAGAAAGTACCCAGGACAACTATACTGCACGTGATGATTCCTGTTGTAAGTTATTCATAATTATAATATATTCTAATGATTATATCACTAATCTAGAGGAGATATTATATAAATATTAACAATATATATGAGAAGTATAATATATAGGACGTAGGACCTATAGGACCTACCTGAACGTTTATTTGTATATTTAGCTATAAGTGAATATATAAATAAACTTGTGGGTATCAACATAAAATATATGCTAATCAAAGTTATAAACATATACATATAAATCAGTAGTATCATAGTACACATATAGGTGTATACTACCTACATAAGTTTAGATTAAATTCAGTGTTACAAAGAATAATACCGAATATTTTGCCGATCAAAAAAATCAAACTTTGACAAATCTTGAATAATATATACCAAGTATAATGATATATATCTCATCTTTCTATATATATATATATATATATATATGAAGAGTGCACAATATTAATTGTTCATTGAACACTGTATAATTGTACAATGTGCATTACTCATTATACACTGTACATTGTACAGATGTACATTGTATAGTGGTGTTTTTACAGTGTATGATTA
This sequence comes from Osedax fenrisi, assembly GCA_964019155.1. Classification (NCBI taxonomy): domain Eukaryota; kingdom Metazoa; phylum Annelida; class Polychaeta; order Sabellida; family Siboglinidae; genus Osedax; species Osedax fenrisi. The sequence continues at coordinate 961,853 of OZ025245.1, forward strand.
TATAGATTAGTATATATTAGGCTACACGTGGTAAATGACGTTATAATGACGTAATCGATGATATAACCGATGACGTAATCGATGAGGTAACAGTGTGTGCTATGCTAACCCAGTACGATTGTCCAGAAGTATATCCGTGCATGAATATCCATATTGTGAATAATTTATATTAATATATAATATGTATGTTAATATATATATATGTGTGTGTGTGTGTGTGTGTGTGTGCGTGTGTGTGTGTGTGTGTATGTGTGTGTGTGTGAGTGTCGTAAACAAATAACAGCCACTATAGTCTATAAATAAGACCTTATAAGGTATTATTTTAATTCCTTCTTTTGAAAATAATTATAAATTAAAGCAATAAATAACGGTAAAAACGAAAACGAAAACAATAGTTAAAAACTCAACAACGCATGCGTTATATTCTATTTCATAGAATATATGTTTGAATACATCGTACTACATCGTGGATAACACGTGGGGTTTTACGTGGTGTAGGTATGCTATAGTACCAGCGGGCAGAGCTGGGCACGATACTCAAAAAATGTATAATAGATACAATTACAATTACACACTTTTTTCTTATAATAGATACAACTACAATTACTTTAAAAAAAATAATAGTAGATACAATTACAAATACAGAATTTTCTTAGTAGATACATCTTAGTAGATACAAATACATTATAATTATATAAAATATATATAAACATATAGATTTATAAATTATATAGATATATATTATATCATATAATATATATGTATATATATATATATATATATATTCATCGATGTCGAATTTGATAGTACATATCAAGGTATAATACACACGGAATAATATCCCGAAATGTTTGCTATAAAGTGATTTTCTAGCAAGTTGTAGTGGGACCCATTTTAAGTCACTATATTTACCGAAAATGTTCGGAAAGTAATGGGATAACTCACTACATTCTCCTTAATTTATCAGCTGCCTTTTATACGATAGACCATAATATCCTTATAAATGGACTATCCTCTATCGGAATATATGGTACTTCACTAGATTTGTTCATCTCATACCTAACTGATCATTTGTTTAAGAAATTAGCATAAATTCACTAATTTATAAACCTCATAAAGTTACTCATTGAGTACCTCAAGGTCTGTCCTTGGTTCACTCCTATTCAATATCAATCTACTTCCCTTATTTAAAATTATTGACAAATACCCCCACTATAGATCTATAGTCGACTATCACTCGTATACAGATGACATATTACACTGTAGATTGATAGACCCTAACAATACAATACATTTACTTAACAACTGTATTACTGATATACATAACTGGCTCACCAAAAACTCCTTATCACTAAACTGTCTTAAAACTGAATCATTGCATATTAAAACATCTACTACTATATTCCTTCCACCACAAATTACCATTAACAATTTGAGTATTTCTTATGCTAATAAAGTAAAAACCCTTGGTAAAACCCTATATTAATCGACCCAACACTAAAATTTCAAATTCCGACTAAATCATTATCACATTCAATTAACTACATACTACAAAACTTACGAACAATAATACCCTTCATTAATTTTAATACTGCAATCTTCTCGCTACATCCCTCATTCTACCCCACATTGCTTACTATAATTCCTGTCCCTATAGGGACATATATGCCTCATCACAATCTAATAAATAAACTCCAACGCCTTCAAAACACAGCTATCCGATTTATATATTTTTCAACATAGATAAACATTCCAGACAATATATATCTCCTCTAAGAACCAACTTACATTGGCTGCCAATAAAATCCAGTATAATTTATAATATTTCACTCATCATATATTTATCTACTCACTATAACACACCAGACTATCTCGACAACTTACTAACTCCCAACATAATTATTTACAGCAACAAAAATAAACAAATTCAAATTAAAAACTCCAGTTTTCTCATATTTAACATCTTCACAACATAAATCTTTCTACGTTCATGCTCCAAAAATCTGGAATGATCTACTTCACTATATCCGGTCAATTGACTCAACTGTAATACTCAATTTAAATCTCAAAACATGCCGTTTTCTCAATAAATACATTAAAAAGCACGTCCGAAAACTTCCATAAAGAAGTTGATGGAAGTGCTTAAACGAATTAGGTAACTGGTAACAAGTAACTAAAATATAGTTAACTTGCTAGAAAATAACTTTCTATCAAACAATTCCGAACATTATTTCCGGAAAAACTGGTTGTGGGATACCCCTTTTAAAAGGACATATTAAATACTTACACCTTATAACATGTTCTTCAATACATGATATAGAATAAATTTGTTGACATTTAATAACATTTAATGATACCAACGATGAATCTTTTAGTGTATACATTGTTTGTACACACGCTGGTAAACCAGCGTTTATTTCATCTGTAATTATACTATGAGCCATTACATACTATAGAGAAATATACATTATTACAATATACTATTTTTCAACTCAAAATAATCAGCGACCTTTAATTTCGAATGCTCAACACGAATATAGTAAATTATCAAATATACAAAAAATAAATTATTAATATATTATTAATTATTATTATTTAAATTAATCATATTTATTAAAATGATTTTATCTTTCAAAGTAATATATAATTTTGAATTATAAATCAATTAGTATATAAAATATATTATATAAATAATGTCTTTGTTTTCATTAAATGTATATAATGGTTTTTGATAATATCACTATAATTGATATATCATAATTTTTAACAATGCATTAATTTCAATATTTACAAAAGATATTTGATTAAAAATTTATTGATGATTTATATATTTAAATTAATTTATAATATGATAATATAAAATATTGATACAAAATACATATGATGTCCAAATGATATATTATTTAATAAAATGTATCTATTTAAATAATTGTCTTAGTAGATACGTATCGTAGATACTATTTATGACTAATAGATACGATTACAAATACTTTTATAATTTTTATAATAGATACAAATACAAATACAAATGTATCTACGATACTGATTTTTTACCTTAATAGATACTGTATCGGCGAAACTGCCCAACTCTGCCAGCGGGTAACTCACTCTTGCATCATAGTAACGTCATAATTACGTCATACATCCCATATAACCGTAATAGCCTCGTAATAGCAGCATAATAGCATCACTAATAGCTTCATGTGTTTACATTATGCTGCTAGTATTTTTCCATTAAAAGTCTATTATGCTTCATTATTAATTAGTTATGCTATTATAATAGCAGCATATATACTGATAATTATGCTGCTATTATGAAGAAATTACTGTTAGCTGGGAATACTTCAGAGTTACGAAATACTTACGTAATAGGTAACTTTATCGAACCCACTAACCACGTGCTTACACAACCACGTTATTATTACGTAACAATAGCAATGTACGTGTGTAATGTGTGTATTGTGTAATGTGTTATATCCATCGATATAAAGAAAGTGGTTAAGCAATTGAATGTAGTGTATGGCACTATCCGCGCTGCAGTCGAAACCCACTATCTGGCCCACTACTTTTTTATTTATAATAATATGTATTTATCATATATATATATTGATAATCACTACCAATTTTAATGTACTATCTATACTAAAAATAAAATTATATATTTAAAATACATAATATCAACATTCCTCGTAATTTTGTGTATTTAAATTGAAGATATAATACTATTTTATTGATATTTATAATTTAAATCCATTGATATAGATAGTCAACTTAGTCAACATATTATATAGAAGTCACTTAAATCTATTTCGACGAAAAGACTATTGTTTTGATATTTGACATATATAATATGACTAATATCCAATTAAAATCGCTGATACCATTTTGTAAATTTATCGATAAAAGTGTCATTAACGTGTCTATCTTTTACATGCATTGCGTGCGTCAATTGCACAGGTCCGCTTTCTTTATATCGATGGTTATATCGCGCTCAATTAGAATATCTATAAATAAACCTTTTATTTTACTGTTCTTTGGAGCCGACGTCGTAGTTATATCGTAGTCCGTAGGAGATTGCTGTACATGTTCCTAAGGACATATGTCCGACGTCATTGTAAATAATGTATACAAAGTATACTTTGTTAATATATATATATATATATATATATATACCGACTAAATTAGTATAATAATATAACTATAACATATATAACTATATAGCGTACACATATATATTATACATTACATATAAATGTTTATTTTATATTAGATATAACTTAAATATTGATCATGTTGATATATGTTGATATTGATTCCTATTTATAGATATATTACAATAGTAACCCTTGTTTCGCACATTAAAAACATGGATAACATAGCCAGCATTGTAAAAGCATACGTATTCATATTATAAATAAGATTGACCCCTTTTGACCTTTACTATCTATCTTATGTCGATTTCTATCCAATAGATTAATTTCCTCTATCACTAGGTATAACAATTATACATTTATATATATATATATATATATATATATATTATTTAACTATTTATTTTGTATTCTGTGTTATAACACAGATATATCTAATAATAATTTTTAAAAAAATTGTATATCATTTTAATTAAAATATATTTTTAATTATAATTATAATTTTATAATTATAAAATTTGTTTGAATTGTTAATTCTAAACAGTTTACAAAATCCATACGTGTAATATTTGTATTTATACAAATGTATGTTTTTAATGTGATGTCACGTGACATGTCCGGTCTACTTCCGGTATTCTGAGCGTGTATTCTTATCGTGTATAACTGTTGCAGTTGTTAATATAAACATAGCCCATATAGGGGAGCTGCAACAGGGGGGACGGGGGATATTTCCCCCACTTTAAAATATAGGGGGACCTCCTATGTATTGGCCCCCCCCACTTTTACCACAACATTTATTTTGATTGGTTGACCCCCTTACATACAAAATCGTCCCATCGCCCCTACTTATTAGTTTTAATTACTATAATATATATATATATATATGTGTTTGTGTATGTGTGTGTGTGGGGGTTTTTGTGTAAATATTAAACATAGTGTATGAGTGTACACTGTATACTAGTCTAAAAGCAAATATAAAACATCGATGCAGTCTAAGTTACTTAAAGTATCAACTCGGATCGAGCTCGTTTGTCTACATTCTCAGCTCGGCTCAGGCTCTTTTTTTTCAAGGAAAGTCTCGGCTCCGCATAAATAGCCAAAAGAACGGCGCAGTATCATTTCCATCACTATACTTTATTATGTATCTATATGGAAATGATACTGCGCCGTTCTTTTGGCTATTTATGCCTAGCCGAGTTGGGATAGATAATAGCTGGCTTATGTTTAGCTATTAGATGTATACATTGATACATGCATTTAAACTTATTGGTACTTATACTTGATTATTATTTATTAACATATATTTAAAATAATAATAATTATATAATGAAGTAAGTTATGTTGCTAATATTAGTGATAAAATGAATATTTGTATAAAATATATACGTTTATGTATTTACTATTTTAACCAATAATTTATTTTATAGATAATCAAAAGAAATAATCATATTACAAGATGATAAAGCAAATGTAAAATTGTTAATAAATTACAGTAAATTTGGAAAAAGTTGGAAAAAATTTGGAAAGAAGCAAAGTTTACAGATAACGCAGAGATAACCTAATTTGTAAGTATTTATTAAATTATAATTTTTAATTTACTATTAAAATTTGATAAACTATATAGAACAAAATATTTCTAAAACGGGTGATTCGAAATTTAAATGAAATAACTCGACTTTGTTTGCTTGCACTTGCCCCAGCAACTTTATGGCTGAATTAACAATTTTGCAGTGGAGGAGATCGGTGGAAGACGGGAATAAAAATTTAATTTACGAATATCTACCAGTTGATATTTGGTTAGTTTTTTTATATTAATTACTAATTGTCACTATGTATATTATACATATGTATATATATATATATATAGATATATATATATATATATATATATATATGATCCAAATTCAATGTGATTCGAATTAATTTTATTGTAGGAAACCTGAAATAGGTATGACTTTTATAATATATAGTTCATAAATCTATACATAAGCTATACATGTAGTCTATACAAAAAAGATACTCACCCTCCTATACTCTCTCCATTATTCACTATACTTCACTCTCTTCCTCTTTCTCTCTCTCTCCTCCACAATATCTCTCATTCACTCCCTCCCTATGTATCTATCCTTCTTAAGTCCCTCCCTCCTTCACTCCAGATATAATTCACTATCTCTCATCTTTACTCCCTACATCCTTCACTACCTCATTCATTCACTCCTTTGACTTTTGCTATCGATATATTCTTCCGGACTGGAAGAATATGCCAGATTCATTCTAAGACATATACATCTACAATGGAATGATTTTAAACATTGTGGAATGGGTAGAGAAAATATGAAGTCACTACAGGTACTCCAATATGTGGAGTTATTATCGGTTAGTGTAATTAATAAATTATAATCATTTTATTTTTAAATCATTACTATATTAACGATACATTAAATATATATTAATAATATATATTTAATTATATATATTTAAATAAAATATTATAATAAAATATATTTAATATATTATTATAATAAAATATAATATTATAATAAAATATATTCACAGATGCAATAGACAAAAATATGGTAAAAACCTAAACATTGATAACATTATTTCGAGTTCCTTAAGGGCAGTTCAATATGTATTTAAAGTAAATAATATATATTATATTAATTATTTTATTACATTGATTTTTATATTATTTTGTTTGTAGAAATGAAATTATGCGTGCAAATGAAATTATATTTATAATTATAAATATTATTATTAAATTAGTATCATCAATATTATATTATTATTATTATTATTATAATTATTAAATTCAACATTTATTATAAAAAACAAAAAGCCATTTTTAGGGCTACCAACATTTAAATGAGTTTTATAAATTTTTAGATAATTTATCTCAAATTATCTTATATAGTAGAAAATGTATCTCAATTTATACAAATAATATCTGAAAATTATTTGATAAATTATCATATATGGTGGAAAATGTATCTCAAATTAGACAGCTAATAAGATATTTTTGGCTTAAGAACCCTTTTGAAATAATATCCAGAAATGGTTCTTTAGGTTATTTTTGTCCAAAGAACCCACAGAGCGTTCACGTATATGCGTATATACAGAGTCATCCTATAGGATATATAGGATATATGAAGCTATTATTTGATTCTAAAGAATCTTTATTTATACCAGTGTAGGACAACGGAGTCCGAACATATCGATTATGACATGAGACAATGTATTATATATATATATGTGTGTGTATACACATATATACTATAGTATACACTAGTATATAATACATAACCCATGTAAGATATATGTACCCCTAGGTATATTTATAGAGGTGATTAGAGGTGATTTATATAACGTGTATGCAGTATACATGTAAACAATGTACACAATGTACACCGTGTTGTGTACGGCTATGTATACGAAATGTTATTGCACATTACTACAATGTAAACTGTTTAACTGTAATCCACTTCTCTCTCTCTATCACGTGAGCTCTATTGTCAAGAGGAGAACAATAGCGGCCCGCATCAAGCGCAACAAACCCCTCCCCCTGGCGTCGGTTCACGAATCACTGACCACAAGTGACCGGTGTGGTGTTGCTATCGTTATTAGTGCGCACTACTGACAGTAGTATTAAACGTTATGACCACTTCTCGTAGTATGTCCTTTATTGTGTGTATGTCCTTTATTATAGTGACGTGTTCTTCCAGTGGTAAGTATGCCAGATATGTATGAATATTTAACATTATGTATATTGTAAAATAATAATAGTATATTTAAATATTAGTATATGATATAAATATATATATATATATATATATATATATATATATATATATATATATATATATACATACTTCTACATATATAATTATAATATTGTGTTAATAAAAATTGTTTAACGTTACTCAATAATTAAAACAATAGTTTTCAATTGTTTTGAACTTTTAAGTTCAATAAATATAATAAATGAATTATTCAGTTA
>OZ025245.1:976700-1281700 GCA_964019155.1 Osedax fenrisi
TATATATATATATACAAATATATAAATATGTCACCAATATTGATATCTATGTTTAACTTTGGAACAAAATTAAATATTGTTAGACACTATCATAGATTTATAGTTTACAAACTAGTGTAAACTATAAATCTATGGTCACTATATATGCATACTTGTCATATGCATATTCGTATGTGTGTGTGTGTGCGCGCGTGTTGACACGCTAGCCATCCAAACAGGCAGATACATAGGCATCACTGATATCGTGTTCTCTGACTCTGATGTAAACATGGCTACGATGACGTCATCACTAGCTAGGATCCTCGTCATCAGGTCAGCATAGTTATTACGTAATAGTGGTATTAGTATGATGTAATACCACTGTTATGGTGTCTGAGGCCATCGTATACTTATGCTACGTATATTTGTGTATATACACTGCAGTAAATACTGTATATACTATATATATATATATATATATATATATATATAGATATACAAATAAACATACATATACACACACACACCTATACACACACCTACACACACATATAGTGTATATAACTATTTTATGAAATCCGATTTTGATAACATCGCCGGAAAAGCATAATTTATAAATAACATTCAATGTATTTATATGTGTATCATCTACATATCCATCTATATAATTGTTATCAGTATAATACCAAAGATTTTGCGAATCCTTCGGAAAATCTTTGATAATACTATGTTTACGAGTACTTACTAGAGTATATACACTGAATCTAATACATGTATTACTATATCATCAGTAGATAACGTATGAACGTTCAAAGCATTCAGTCATTAGATGATAAGTATCTTTAATTAGGTCATACTTACATTTAATTAGGTCATAATTACCTTTAAGTAGGCCATAATTAACTCTATTTATGACCACATTAATTTTAATAAAGCCATCGCCTACTTTAATTAGGTCATAAGTAATATTAATTAGGTCATCTGTAACTTTAATGAGGTACTTAATAAAGTTTTATTTTAATGTAAATGTTTTGTTTTTTAAATTGTATGTGAATGTGTATACACATTCACATGCGTTCACATACGTTCCTAACTCTATAATTCTAATATTATAGTTTTTTAATCTCTATAGATTTAAAAAAAACTATACGTTTAGAATTATAGAGTTAGGAACGTAAAGTTAGAATTACATATATGTAACTATAGGTAGGGGAAAGTAACCGAATATGGACAGTGCCTGAATACGGACACCCCCGTTATCTATGGAATTAAAAGATTAAATACAATTTTAAAATTACAATAATATCTATAATCATATAATATTAATATATTGTTATATTTGAATACAAATAATGAGTCATAAAAAGTTAAGACCATTTATTGTTAAAGTGTCCGTATTAGGTTACTTTCCCATGTAACTTTATTATTGTATAATAACTATAGTATAGTAAATTAACTATACATTATACTAACTATATTACGGTATAGTAACCACGTAGCTCCTAAATAACTAGATATTGGTGTATAAAGATTATTCTGAAACAGAGTCAATAAACTAATATCTGTTGGGAATAGAAGATATTTACACGTACATATATTAATTCTTTTGATTACTTAGGTAGCATTTTTGTAACGTGCCACAGTACCACAGTACCACAATACCATAGTACCATATTACCACAGTACCATAGTACCACAGTACCACATAATCATAGTACCACAGTACCACAGTACCATAGTACCATCTGAATTTACATGTATAAGCACGGGACTATGGTACTATGGTATACCATAATATAGTGTGGTATACCACGTATACGTTACGTTACAAAAAACGCACCATAAAATGTACAAGTTTGAAATAAATAGTGTATTAACATACACATATTTAAATGTAGCATATAACAGCATAATATTAAGTTAAAACTTATTGGTTACCTATTACCTGTTACCTAATTATTGTATTGACACTCCCTCGACTTCGTTTTGAAAATGTCTCTCATATTTCAAATATAATATAATTATTGCTCGAACAGCGAGGATGTCTTTAGTTTTGACTTGATTATTAGATTTGATTCAATGTAACGTTGGACCTACGACGCAGAGGGATACCATTACAGATTTCCGGAACATGGATGGAGAATATTTATGTTTGCAGATGTTAAATGAGATAGGTCGGCATTTTTTTATTCTTATTCTGTAATTCACGTGGTACACTATTTTAATTAGCTGGATACATACTTCACCTCCGTATATAACCCAAGTTACATACATGTATATATCTCTTATACGTCTATGTATGTACCGTTGTATTAAGTTCAACATAATGTGTTTGTATGCATATAGCTGTGTGGATGTACATAGCACGATAATCCGATAGGATTAAGTATATATATATATATATATATATGTGTGTGTATGGATTATACTAGTTTAGAGCATATATTAAAAAATCTAGATATGCGGGTATTTTACTAGTCGATTATTTCATAAACCCGGTAAACAAATTATAGTATATATACTATATGTCATATGAAATGCACAATGCATATATATATATATATATATATATATGTAATAGGTTTAAACCTATATAATTATATAATTATAAACTATATAATTATATATATATAGTATGTGCGTTTATTGCGTAATATCATATATTATTGTTAACCGGATAGTTAGTAACTACTAGTTACCGTAATAGTAGGTCATTATTCATGACTCGTGATTCATAACGTATGACTCATAACGTATGACTCATAACTGCAATGAATGTATCGCTCCGTCCACAGAAGGAAGCGATTACTAGACGCTCTGTTCGGCTACTTCCTGACGTTCCTGCTGGTGATCATCTCATTCGGGTTCGGCTGTCAACTGAACATAGAAAGCGTTAAGGACTATTGTCGACGACCGGTGGCTCCCCTGGTGGCCGCTTTGTGTCAGTTCTGTATAATGCCCGCTGTTAGTGGTAGTCATAACGTACCAGTATTGTAACTTTGTTTGTATTCGGTGCGCTTTTGTAACTTAAAGGGGTTTCACACCAACTCGAACGCAATTATTAACTTTAATAAGTAGAGGTTAACGTTTAACTCTAATATTTCATCTAATATTTAAATTTCCGTAATTATTAGATTATATATATATATATATATATATATATATATTTATTACGCAATTATTAACTCTATTTATTAAAGTTAATAATTGAGTTCGAGTTGGTGAGAAACCCCTTTTAGGATAACACTTTCAGGCTGTTATATTATAGCTTTATGGTACACGATAAACATAGGTAAACATAGTAAACATACTTGTAAAAAAACCCATATTAGGTGTATAAAATAAATATGGTTGTGGGTATTGTGTCAAAATCCGTGTTCTATTGTTGATATCTTGAAAACCTATTATCATTTATCTACCATTGATGTATGTATGTGTTTAAGTATTCAATATGGTTATAGTTGTCGGAATATATCTAGTTATAGGTTCTAATAATATATTATAATGTTAATCGATTTTTTTAAATTCCCTTCTCTCATATTTATTTGTTGAACTTTTACTACACACACACACGTTGCAAATGATTTAAATTAAATTATAATAATATGAAAGACATAATTGAAGAAGCCGATATCTGAAGGCTATAAAAAGGGTATATAAATCAGATCCGATTTGTTGATTGATTGATAATTTATTAAGTATACTTATATATATATATTTATAGTCGAAATATATAATCGAAAGTATAAAGTATAAATATTTTCTAATTATTTGTTGGCGTTACATGCTGTATTGTATTACTTGAAAACAATGATATGTGTTTGTATGATTGTGATGGCATATATATACAAATGTATGTTCGCATAACTGTACGTATGTGTATATATGCGTATACATACATACGTGTGTATTCGTGTATATGTTTGATTATTTGTGATTATAATGACTACATAAGCTAACTAATATCCTTCAGATCGGCATAGGGCTAACATACGCGTTCTCTTTGTCTCCGACGATGTCCTTGGGTCTTATTAGTGTGGCCTGTAGTCCGGGTGGTGGCGCTAGTAACTCATGGGCTTTCATCCTCGGAGGTGACCCTGACCTCTCGTTGACTATGACCTTCATCAGTCTTTGTCTAGCTTTAGGTTAACCTTCAAAACAATACCGTCACAATAATATGTCCACATCTTACATTCACAACAATATATTCAAAACAATACATTAACAACAATAGAGCTATAGATAACTACAGGTACACTCGTTCTTGATAGTGTTGGTGTGCGTATACACATGTATATATATATATATATATATATATATACGTATAAGTGTAGGTTTATTTGTATGTGTATACATATATGTATTTATAGTTATAGGATTATACGTGTATATGTTTGGTTGTAGATGTAAGTGTATGCTCAGGTATTGATATAAATATATATATGTGTGTGTGAGTGTGTATGTGTGTATGTATACATGTGTAGATACATCTTCAAAACAATTGTTCTACCTAAAGTTATGTATCATACATAATGTATGTAGGACCTGTACTGTTGGTGAATGTGTGGATGTATTCACAGGTTTAAGTTTTAATGTTATTGCAGTAAGCCATTGGTTCCCAACATATAAGTCATTACCCAAATATGGGTCATTGGGTTTTTTTGTTGGGTCATGAGACAATTTCTAAAAAAATGTATATATATACATATATATATATTATAATTAATATTATTATTTTATGACTAAAGTTTAATAATACAAAAATAAAATGTATAATTGGGTTATGGTATATTTTTTAATTAAGAATTATCAAAAAAAGGGTCATTGTTAAAAAAGGTTGGAAACCACTGCAGTAAGCAAAGCTTGATGTTATGAAATTCTTACTAATATATGTCTGGATATATTTGTTTATATTGGGGGGTTGTGTGTGTGATATTTCATTATAATGTATAGACTTAAACACAGTACTGTTGCTGTATTATGTTCTATACGCATAATCTTATTATTTACTGACAATAGACTTAATTAAGTATTTAAATACTAAACATAGTTAATTTACTATTCATTAAGTCTATTAATAGACGACAATAGTTTGTTGACTTGTCATTTCCCGGTGAGTAATGGATAGGTCGACTTATGATCATATGTAAATTATAGAATTACAATTTAAAGCGCGTTGACAATATTGCAGTGGATGCAGCTGCTCTAATAAGATATTGTAGGGTATACCCTATAGGGGCGGAGGGTAGGGGCGGAACCATCATACCTCGCCCATTAGTTAGATCTCGTATATATAGCTCTATATCACCTATCATCATAGACGCGGGTGCTACGTGATATATCGGTCTCAACTACGTACCTGAATTCCTATTATCCCCATAACAATAATCCTATTGTACCCTATATGAAGTATGCCCTTATATTTATTCATAACTACCCCTCTAAGTAACCCCTATGGTTACCCTATAGGAATGATGCTCCTGTGGTTGTTCATTACTACCCCTCTAAGTGTCTACTACACCCCTATTGTTACCCTATAGGAATGATGCCCCTGTGGTTGTTCATTACTACCCAATACGTGGTAAAGTTAGACCAACAAGTGAAAGTTCCTTATATGGTCATCTCTATGAATCTGGCGCTCTTCGTTATTCCCTGTTTCATGGGTAAGTGTTATTGTTGTTGTTGCTGTTGTTTTTGGGAGCGGCATACGGGCGTTACGCGGATATGACTCCGCGGCAGAACGCCAGAACAGCCCTTGGTGCTGACACCAAGACTGAGAGAGGGGGTGCCGCCCCCCCGAAACATCGGATCCTCCTCCTCCGGGTAGCCGGGCATTCCTGGAGCCAGTGCTCTAGGGTCTCGAACTCTTCTTCACAGTAAGGGCACATCGCTGTCGAGTTCGCGTCGATGATGTTGCGGTAGGCCGCTAGGCTTCTGCAGTGGCCACTGCGCAACTGGGCTAGCAACACCGCCTCTCTTCTCGTCAGAGGCTCGTCGCTCCTGGTGTCGCAATAGACGGCCTTTGTTCTGCTATGCGTGATCTCTACGTCCACCACCTCTCTTTTCACATTAGCCTTGGCAGCCTCGAAGGTAATCCTTCCTGCCAACGACGTAGAGGTAGTGGGCGCACTAGACCACGCACTGTTCGCAGCGTCATCCGCCCATTCGTTGCCAATCAGTCCGCAGTGACCGGGAACCCACTGAAGCAGGACCTCCCGGTTTAGAGAGAACAGGCCACGTCGGACTTCCGCGACTCCTGCCTTATCCGACTTGCCTGAGCCCTCCAACGCCAACATCAAAGACTGGCTGTCCGAGCACACCATGACGGGATCAAACCTGCCATCTTCTTCGGCAAGCCACTTGATGGCCAAGTTCAATGCCGCCACTTCCGTCTCGAACGATGACGTCCAACGACTGCCCTTCTGTGTTCTGGTGGTGATGTGGATTGGGGCAGATGCAGAGCCTGACGTGACCACCGCAGCGCTACCCCCACAAGAGTGACCACTCTCCGGGAACCCGTCCGTGTAAATGGTCTCCCTTTGGGAGCCCGCTGCTGCAATAGTCTGTAGCGAGTCTTCTAGCAGTGCTTCCTGGCTTCGGAGCGTCTTGCCCCCCTTAGCTAGGAGCGATTTAACTCGCCACAACTTACCTCTGCCCCACAACCAGGGTGGTTTACGATTATATAGGAACGGCTCTCTTGGATGGTCCTCCAGGCCAATATTACCACAGATTTCTTTCGCCAGATCGCTAAAGCAACTCCTGTTGTTGCTGTTGTTGTTGTTGTTGTTTTTTTGTTATTGTTGTTGTTATTGTTATTGTCATTGTAGTTGTTGATTTGGTTATTGGTAGGATTCATTATCGTTAGTAGTTTATTACATAATAGGTACACCTGATAATTTTAATAATTATATTTTAATTTATTTTTTATATTATTAATTACATAATATTGTTGTCTTATGTATAATAATATATATTGTTATTGTTATTGTTATTATTATTTTATTTTTATTTGGTGGAGTCCTTTCATCCCATCCAGGAACCTAGGTCAAGTTTCACATATATTTCTCTAATATCCCTTCGCTCTCTTGTTAAGGCATCCATGGTTTTAACGAGAGCCGATCATTTATTTATACACAATTATATAAGATCACTTCAAAATATTATTTTAAGATCTATTTTAATGGTCCGGGTGGGGGTTTTATCCGCATCCTACTTCTTGTGTGGCTGAGCCACACAGATAGTTGATATATATATATAAAATGATTTAATAAATAAATGCCGAACAAGTTCGACCTGGTATGGTAAGGTATACCTATATATATATATATATATATATATATATATATATATATATATATATATATATATATATATATATATAAATATTTGTAAAATATGAAAACATTTATCAATTCAGCATATTATCAATTAAATAAAATAATATAATAGGGCTATAGCTATATTACTATATGAATAACTATCTAATGAACACATAACAATATATCATCAGGAATTCTAGTTTCAAAGATGGCTCCGGATAAAGCTAAGACAGCCGCCAAGTGGATCATCAAACCCCTGAGCTGTTTATTTATCTTGTGGCTTCTATTCGTTAGAGTTGCAAATAGATGCACACTTATTATTCTCGTGTATTCATGATTTTCATACTTATGACTATATATTATTACTACCTAGTATTACACTTAGTGATGGGTATATGATGTTACCTATAGGTAACTAATATTCAATATCTGATCACGAAACACGAATACATTTGTTGTAATATATAATTTTGTTATATATATAATAAATATATCATAATAATTGTATGTCACTATAATGTTATAGATATAGATATGGGTATGTGTGTACTTGTTGTTGTTGTATGTGTGTGTGAGCATGTACATGTGTTTGTACACAATTATAACTTTTTCACAACCGATAGGAGGTATATATATACCTACAAATATTCCTATAATATGATCAACTTTTTATTGTAACATTAAAATCAAATTTGAGTAATTACATTAGTGCAAGTATTACGTGTTAAGTACTATTGTTACGTAATATATAATACACTATCCCTACCCCCGTCACTACCCCTAACCCCATCACTACACCTACCCCCTCACTACCCCTACCCCCGTCACTACCCCTACCCCCGTCACTACCCCTATCCCCTTCACTACCCCTATACCTCAAACGTAGAAATAGGTTAGGGGGCAAGCTTTCGACGAAAAAACGAACGCCGTTCGTTTGATTTCGAAACATTATTTTGTTTATTGTATTAAAAATATTTTAATATAACTCATTTTCTTTAAAACGATGTATAAAGATTAACTATATCGTTGACGATTAATAATAAGTGACCTAGCAATGTATTATAAACATTCTCCTGTCGAACATATGATGCGCATCCTTATGCAATAGGTGTGTCATACATCAAACTTGCTGTGTGTGATACATACACTTATATCTCTGAATGTTGTGTACACTATTTACAATATTTGGAAGGGTCCACCGTTTGAACCGTTTGTTAAATATTTATAAAATTATCAGAGTTTATAAATAATATAGGTTACTATAACCTAGTTACTTTTGAACAACATGTTATACATCATATGATATATACATGTAAAATATATTAAAGATAATGAATTATTTTAAATATTACGAGTACAGTGTACGCCGTACACATACACACACGCACACATACACACACTCTCTCTCTCTCTCTCTCACACACTTACACAATCGCACTCACACACACATACACACACTCACACTCACACACATACACAAACTCTCACACACATATACTCACACACACACATCGCACCACACATAGGTGGGGACATACGCGAACTGGTACATGTTCCGAGTGATGCGCACATACGCGACTTCAGTACTGCCCGTGTCCATGCTACTACCGTGGATAGGAATGCTACTAGGGTTTCACTATTGTTGTTATTGTTGTACAGACGAGCGCGCGCGTGTGTGCGCATCAACGTAGGCATATGATGGCGTGCGTCGCAGCGTGCACGTGCATACCTTCATGCATGAACTAACACTGCACACTTATAATGACTTATATACATTCATTAATTAGTATACCTGGCTGGGTACAATACCTGCGTCTAAATATCGGCTTTACCCAGTCAACTTGTGTCGGCGATATTTGGTAATATTTGACAAAGAAGATTTTTTTTTAATTCCAATAAAATCCGGATAAATTTGGATACTAATAACCCACATATATTTGTTCACATTTCCAGGCTTTTTTCTTTAAAATTATTCACCAACAAAATCCTGATTTTGCAAACACAAGTTTACTGGGTTACCAGTGGTAACTTACCACATACCTACCTAACGTACACGTTACTATTGTTACCGGTTACCTTACACACACGTGACGTTACTATGGTTACCGGTTACCTTCCAAACAGATACGTAATCAGCCGTTATCCTGCGAACCTATCGAATAAAGTTAGCGTCACGGTTGCCATAGAAACGGGCATACAAAACATGGGAATTCCTATTGTTATGCTACAGGTTAGCCGATGTACATTGTTGTTTAGGTTATGGTAGCTACATTGAATATTATCTAGCATACTTTATAGGATTGATGATACCTAATAGTACAAGTATTGAATTTATATGGGGGGAAAGTAACCGAATACGGACAATCTCGGTATCTCAGGAACCATAAATCCGACAAAAAAATTGTAATGAATAAAATATTCATAATTATATAAATAGTCTACAAAAATATATTTTATTTTTAAATTATTCATAATATTGCTGATATATCCAATAAAGTGATTTTTTTATTACGTTTTTAAATTTATGAATAAAAATGTTAACTTAAAACCTTCTCAAGAATATACAAATGTATCGATATCGATATAAAACATAATAATATATTATTAAAAGTAAAGAATTCTAAAAATTATATACATAATTTCTATATTTGTTATCAAATATTCATTAAGTTATAAGCATATATCTAGAGGTCATATAAGTCCATAATACGGACACTCTAAATGTCTTAACACGGACACCCTATAACCAATCAGCGCGCAGCGTATACGTATATATATATATGAACTATTCATATGAACTATTCTGATTTTCATAAAAATCGCGTGCGTTATAATATTAATACCACCAATAAAGCTAAATCTAAAATATTTATTATATAGATACTTAAATTGTATTATTACTTAAAAATAATAAAAATAAATAATTATTAACTAATTAAATTAGAAAAATTATTCATAAAATTAATCATAAATAATGTAATTGTGATTTGTCTGATTGATTCATCATTACTATTTTTGAATAAAAATATTGAGTCATAAAATGTTAAGACCATTTATTGTTAAAGTGTACGTATTAGGTTACTTTTCCCTATGCATATATGCATTAAAGTTTGTATATATATATATATATATATATATATTGTAATAATAAGGTATTACACAAGATTAATAAACATTAATTATTCCCAATTCGAATTTCTATGAAAATATAGAATTAAAATCTACGGAGCTTTTACAAATGTGACCAATTAGGTACCCTGTAGAGAAAATAGAATATATCGATAGGTATGCTCAAGGACATATGTCATATGGACATATGTTCTTGTGTATATCTCTCATATGTTCATAGTAACTATTTTTCGTTACATTTATTGTTGATATTCTTTATCAAATACACATTTTTAAATATATATAGCAAGATAGGGGAAAGTAACCTAATACGGACACTTTAACAATAAATCTTAACATTTATGATTCATTATTTGTATTCAAAAATTACAATATATTAATATTATATGATTAATAATCATTGATTATAGATATTATTGTGATTTTAAAATTTTATTTGTGTATTTTAATTCCATAGATAACGGGGGTGCCCGTATTCCGTACCCATAGAGAACGAAGTGTTCTATGTCCGTACCCATGTCCGAATACGGACACCTTTTATACCACTAGATAAACTATATATTATTGATGAATCAATCAGAAAAATTACAATTACATTATTTATAATTAATTTTATGAATAATGTATTCTAATTTAATTAGTTAATAATTTATTTATTTTTATTATTTTTAATTAATAAAATACTTTAAGTATCTAAATAATAATAAGTTTACATTTAGCTTTATTGCTGGTATTAATATTATAACGCACGCGATTTTTATGAAAATCATAATAGTTCATACGCTCCGCACTGATTGGATATAGGGTGTCCGTATTAAAACATCTATAGTGTCCGTATTAGATACTTATATGACCTCTAGATATAACTTAATGAATATTTGATAACAAATATAGAACTTATATATATAATTTGTAGAATACTTTAGTTTTTAATGATATAACATTATATATATAATGTTATATTTTTATATATAATGTTATATTTTATATCGATACATTTGTATATTTTTGATAAGGTTTAGGTTGACTTTTTTTTTCATAAATTTAAAAGCGTAATAAAAAAATCAGTTTATTGGATATATCAGCAGTATTTTTAATAATTAAAAAATAAAAAATACTTTTTTATACTATTTATATAATTATGAATATTTTATTCATTACAATTTTTTTTGTAGGATGTATGGTTTCTGAGATACCGAGAGTGTCCGTATTCGGTTACTTTCCCCTATAATAGTATATTTAGGTTTATATTATCTTAATCCCTTATCTTATTTCAATTAAGATATGCATATAAGCCATCGATATAAAGATAGTATATAAATAATTATTTATTTATATCCATTATATATGGATTTTTAATTAAGAGTAGTTTACGTACATATATGTACTATAAGATAATAACATATACTATATTATACGAAATCGGATATCCTGCATCTATGAATTTATGACTTAGGTCAAATAATTAATAATTTTAAAAATATATTCCTACTTTAAAATAACTAACCTAGATTTCTATTATTTTAATTATTCTATTTAAAAATTGTAATCTAAAGGGGATATCCCACTATAAGTAGCTCGCCTATAACTTGCCGGAAATATTGTAACTTTAAAACTATTTACTATTAAGTTAACTGCAATTCTAGTGGGGTATACCTCTTACTTTCCGGCAACTTGCCTTAATATAAGGGGTATCCCATTACAAATTGGTTAAAATGGTTTTAAAGTTGAAATATTTCTAGCAAGTGGCCGGAAATACTTGTAGTGGGTTACCCTAATCAATTTCTGATAGGATATATGTGTATAGGTATAGTTGGCCAATATTTGAATGTCCATTCTCAAATTGTAATAAATTCCATACTTAAAAATGACTTGACATATTTAATTAATTAGAAATCCGATGCAAATAAGATATAGTAGGACCTAAATATATAAATAATTTTAAACTTTTTTTTATTATATTTGAAAAAAGATAGATAAATATACAAAAATTTTATGAATTAGAAATTTTATTTCACTAAATCAATGATAGTATTTTCTTAATGATCAATAATATATTTTAATGTTAATAATTATCTAACTACAATCGAACATTTCATTTTAAATAATTCATAAATAATATATTTCTTCTTCTCGGAATTCCTATTTACATTGTTTTAGAATTTTTCAAAGAATCATCATTCTACAAAACTCATTATAACATACTAAGAATAGAATCATTTAATTTAACTATAGTTTTGTATATATCATTATAATATCCTTAAACGATATCGAATGTAGGTAGGTATATATTTGTGTATTTAAGTTCATCATCAACAATATTTAATGATTAATCTCTTATGTAATAATGCTGTTCCGAGGATGTCAGTATTTGCTAGGTTTTTTATCGGCTAGTAAATGATATCCATATATATATATATATATATATATATATATATATATATATATATATATATATATATATATATATATATATTATAACTCTATTTTAATTGATTATAATCTTTAACCTTTAACTTCTTTAACTATAACTCATATGACATCATATTCTAGTATTACATCGTTACCAAGCCACACTTACGATATAACACTCCTTCATTACGAGTAACACCCTACACATGACGTCACCCCATCCCCATTATTACGCAAGGGGTACTTCGCTCAACCCTACGGAGATCTCGCTGCAACCGTCGTACAATGTGTCGGTATGTTTACCCCGATTCCGCTTTACATCGCATTTCTATTGTTAAAGGCCTCCCGTACCTATAAACAAGGTAACAATAGCTATAAAGGTTACTATTACATCACGTGACATCAGAGAGCGTCGTGCTATACGCGCACCAGTGTCTTTTTAAGGGTTTTTTGTGGGCAACTTTACATCGCATTTCTATTGTTAAAGGCCTCCCGTACCTATAAACAAGGTAACAATAGCTATAAAGGTTACTATTACATCACGTGACATCAGAGAGCGTCGTGCTATACGCGCACCAGTGTCTTTTTAAGGGTTTTTTGTGGGCTACCCACCGATTTTGAATTTTATTTGAATATTTTCATATATATTTGTTTACATACATACCTAATTTTGGAATTTTCAACTCACTTTGAAATCCTTAAAAAAGACACTGACATATATTCGTTATACTTCATATTACTACTGCTCATCTGACAATATATATATATATATATATATATATATATCCATGTATATTTGTTCAAGATTTAAATATATTAATATTAGTAATAGTTTCATAATAGAATTAAGGTAACGTTTTGTATAGCATACATTATACATTTCAGTATTTAAATTATTATCATTACCAGATATTATGTTATTTGTAAAGTACAAATTTATTCATTTTTATAATTTACAATTATTTATTTATTTTATTTTTTTAAATATGTTATTAAAAGTATAAATTTAGATGTATTCTATTTTATGTGTATCAGCATTCTAAATAATGTTTATTACATTATATAATAGTTTAGATATATTTCAATATAGGTATATCATGATATCCAAATAATTAATTTAACACTAATTTGTACATTAGTATATTTAGATTAAAATAAAATAGTCATGAACAATAATGCATTATAATTTTAAAATAAAAGAGAAAATCTTCTCCAAAAGAATTTAATATCTCGAATATAAAAAAATAAACTTTTGCCAATAGTTATACCATTACAAAAATATTCATTAATTAAATATATTTATTAATAATACAACATATTTTAAATTATATAACCAAATAAAGAATATTTGTATGGTTAAATATGTTAAAAAACATTCTCAATATTCCTTATATGTATTAAAATATATATTTATATAAATAAAATATACAATAATATAATACTTGATAAAAAAAAAATTTTACAATATTTTTTAATTAATATAGATAATATATAATAATAAATATAAATGTATATTAATATGCCCAATGATAATAGAATATGATGTTATAGCTACAAAGACAGAAGAAGAACAAGAAGAAGATATTATGCATGATCACCGGAATGACACTATTTATAATACAGGAATGTAATATTAAATATAGAATACATATTTCATTTATTATTTATAAAATGCATAAGAATTAATTATACATATTTAATATTATAATTGTTTAAACTAAATAATGTTTATTTTTATAATATACTGTTAATAGCATTATCATTATTAATAAAGGGAATATTTATATTACATATGTATTAGTATTGTAAATAGTATCGGGTAGTTTGGGATAATTACCCGAATGATTCGGGCATTAATAAATGACTGAGTATTATTTCTAAAATATAGGGTCATACGTATCATTCTGGTTTAATTATCAACATTTAATTTGTATCGAACATGCTAAACTTTTATAATTTAATAAATAACATCCTTTTTTACAATTTTTGATTAATTCTAAGTCACCTTATTAAAATAATTTGTTATAATAAAACTAGACATAAAATAATAATTAAAATATTAATATAATACATACTCAATATTATTAAATATTATTAACATTATATTGCGATTCGTTTATATTTATTATTCGAATCATAGATTACTTAAATACGTATATAGATATACTATCATATTGGAAGGTATTACATTTCAAATAATTGAAGGATGAAGTGCAGGTTATTTACTTACTGTTTCAGTTACGTCAGCTCTATCAGAAAGAATATTTTTTCTTCAGGAATTACAGAAATATAAAATAAATATTATTTTTGTTATCGAATATATAATTTGTTAATTTTATTTATTTACTAATTTTATATTATTTGTTATTATAAATAAAATGAATTCATTGTAAATTATAGATATTAATATCATATTAAACTTCAGTAAATATATGTATAGACAAATTTAATTAGTCAATATATAAATTATTTAAAGTAATGAAATAAATTTAAATATATATATTTTATATTTTTTTAAATATATAAAAGATTATATATTAGATATAGGTTCCTATTTGATTTTATGCATTAAAAAGGGATTACATATTATTAGAATAATATGATTCTGTATACTAATGTATATTCATTTAATTCCTAAGAGAGAAGTTATATATGCTGCTTCCATTATTATTTATATTGAAATATGATTAGTAATCTATTTTGCTTGAAACCGTTTCAAAGTATTTCCTCTGAATTATTAGTGTTTCGAAACATTATTTAAGTTAGTTACAGAAACTTCAAAACTTTGACCCAATTACAAGACTAATATATATAGATTACATAATAATTATGTAGTTATATTTATAGAAATAATGAGTTTATTATTTGTTTATATATAAAAAATAAAAAAATAATAATTAATACACAATATATAATAATATGGTACATAAAAGAACTGTTTCTTCTTAATTAAAATTCAATAAAATATTAAATTAAAACAATATTGTACAATTATGAATGCAATACAATGTTCTACTTTTATACAGTGAAATATACAATGTAATATTGTGAATTCAGACTTGTGTTGCTTTCCCGACATCTATACCCAATGCACAGTTTGAGATTGGTAATAATTCTTTAGATATTTCGTTGTTAACTGCTCTCTGATGAAGGGTAAGTTATGATTTAGAGTTTATACTATTTTATTATAAATTAGCTCATATATAATACAATTATATTATTGAAATAGTTATTAAACATTTGATAATTACATAATAGGCACTAACGATATTATGTGTTCCGGTAAGGGCTGAAGAACTAAGTCCGTAACCACTGTCAGGATTGGAACCAGACTCATTATGTAGTACCTACAGATGTATTGACTATTAGCATCTATCTAGTCTTAGTTTAATCAGATGTATAACAATTTCATGTTAATATTATCATGTTGGATGTTTTTATTTATCCAATAACTAATAAAATTCACTGTATTCGGAAACCTTATTCGGTAATTCAGGGAGAGCTCTATCTAACATGATCTCATCACGGCGCCTTCTTTCCTATAACGTTATTCATCAGTTATAGTAATTATAATAATTATTACATAATAATTATATTGTTAATGATTTAAATATCAATAATTAAATACATATATTTGATAAATTAACATAAAATAATAATATATTACTATGATTAAAATAAATATATCACTATTTAAATAAAGATAACAAAATAATGAATCCATTTTAATTTAACTGAATCAATGCATCCCATATAATTTAATCCATATAATTTCCATTTTACATGTGGAATATGAAATAAATATATCTATTTAATAATCTTGTATATAATGTTCATATATATATATATAGATATAATTAAATATATTGAAATCTAATTTAATATATCTATAAATTAATATAATCCTATAAATATGCACATTATAAGTTACTACAACATGATGATAAATTATTAATTATTTATAATCATTTATTTATGATAATTGTATATTCAACAAATAATTGTACTTAATAATTATCTTCTTATTGCTAAAAGGATAATTTTTTTTAAAACATGTATCTGATATATTTTGCATATAATAACTACTAATGTTTTATATATTATGAAATTTCATTTGTTGTAAAAAATAAATTACAAATAATTGTGTATATATGGATTAATATATTATTTGTTTTTATTTTGATATTTATCATAAATATAAAGATTTATTAAATGAGGAAATTCAGAACTCGTGATTTGTAAAGAAGTACTTTTAGCTATAATTATTTGTAAAGATGAGTGTTCTTCAAAAGCCTTACATTTTTTGATGAACATTTTTTCAAATAAGTCATAGATATATTTATATTAAAAATTACTTAATATGAACAATTTTATCAAATAAGTTATATATATTTATATTAAAAATTATTAATATGAAGAGTATAAATATAGTATTTAAAATTAATTAAATATAATTATCTATAATAATTTACATATTGAAATAATATTTAGTATTCCATCTAACATTTGAAATTATCGGTGATTATTTTTTCTAAATATTTGTTTTATATTAATATTAATATTACATATTATTTATTTATTTTTATAATTATTTCCAAAATACAAAATGTATACCTTTAACTTCCCATTTTGTTACTAGTTTTATTATAATTTAATGTATTCAATCTTCTTATGGTAAAATATTTTGTTATAAAGATACGATTTACAAATTATATATATCAAATATAATTATAAAATTCTCACACATATATATTATAAATAATATCATGACATCAAGACAATATCATAAATAACATTTAAATATTAAATAAACATATCTATTACACATGATTGCTACATGAGTGAAACCTTGAACCATTGCTGATCCTGATCCACACATATTTCACTTTCATCCTCACTGAAATCACTGAGAACTTGATCAGGTTGCGGACGATTAAGGGGCAACGATTGAAGGGGCAATGTTTGTGCATTATGACTGCGATGCTGCTTTGTTATTGTAGGCCTAGACATCTAGGAGCAGTGTAGTCAGTTAGTAATCAATAGGTAATAGAAGAATAGATAATAGGAGTTAGATAATAAAACTTTAAATAAATATAAATATTTTATCTGAAATACAAATTTTGAGAGTAAAAAGCATTAGATTAACGAGTCTGCATTATTAGTAAAGAAAAGAGCAATACAGAAAGAGGATAGACACAAGAGAAGTTACATCGTTCACCTGGGTGGCTAAGGGTTCATCTACAAATGTACTTCTGGGTCTGATCCTGACTCTGAAGGAAGCTTGTTGCACTGGGTCCACAGGTCTTGATATGTGACGCTGGGAGCCAAACCTACGAGCTTCAGGGAACTGTGCTGAAGAAGAAGCAGCAGCTACCTATGTGCGTGTAGCATTGAACAACCATTGTTAGGTAGGCAATCAAAGCTGTTGTTCGTGTTAGTATATCATTGGTTAGTAATGTAGTGTTTGTAAGAGTGTTTTTAGAGTAATTTCATATTATGAATAGAGTTTCAAAGATAATAGGCTTATTAATCTGATCATTGAATGTTGAAGCAAGATAGAAATAGATGATAATACAATTTCTTTCATAACAAATATTGAATATTAATTATAAAAATTATAATAATGTAGATATTAAAAATGTATTCAAAAACACAATTATATTCTTGGAATAAAAGATAATGTAAAATTTAACTTAATATTTATTCATATGTTGTTTAACTTTACATTATAATCACTTTAAGGGGATACGGTTGACATGAGAATTCAATGTAAAAAGATAGGGTTTTTATATTTTAAAAAATCTATTAGTCTAAAAATAATTAAGTTATTTTAATTCTGTAAACGGTATATTGTAGTGTGGAATGATATTTATTAGAAATTGTATGGATGATAAGATAATATTTTTTTTTTCGGAAATACAAGACATCTAGTAATAGTAAACAAATTATTTTTATTTTAAACTATTTTTATATATGATATAATGAAAATAATTGAATAAGCCATACAAATTTATAATATAGACATATAAAGTGATATATACTGAACATTTCATAAAATTTATAAGTATTATTTTTTAGAGTAATAGAATTTTTAAGATTTAAAATTATTCTGAGATAATCAGGTTTGAAAAAATGACATCTAAAATATTTTTATACAAAAAAGGTGATGTTTAAATGTAAAAATTTGATTTTTATGCTTTGTTGTTCGTTTTATGATATAATATTTGGATAAATATATAATTTATTACATTTATCAACACACATTTTTTATTTTTTTATTTTAACTGATTTAAACTGATTTTAACTGATTTTGTTCAGGTCAAGCATAGGTTAGGGTATACAATCGTAAAAGAGTTGGGGATTTGATTTTCTACTAAATAGTCTACAATTTTTGAGATTATCCAAAGATAAGATATATATCTATACGGTTAGATACTTTATAGTATTGTATAATAAGTAATATATAATGATAAGTATATGTATTGTTTTAGAAAATTATTTTATGTGATTAATATTATATCTATAAATAATATTTATATTATAAAAATACTTATTTATAAATGTTATATAGACAGAAAATTTTATAGATTTTCGTCAAATAGGCAAATAGTTTATGTTATAAAAGTTAAAATATAAATACATGTACAAATAAAATGTTGATACATAAGATAAAGAATTAAAGATTTATCTAGAGATCTAAAGATTTATATTTTGTGTATAATAATATGTGATTTATGATACTTATTTCAGTAACTTATAATTAATTTTATATAACATTTTATATATCATTTTAAAAAGTTAATGAATTATATTTTAATAAAAAAACATTTTTCGTTAACAAATAATTTCAAAGGTAATACTTATACATGCCCTTAAGGCACGGCATTATGATCGTTTTAATTTATTATCAAAGAAATTATTTAATTAAAATATGCATATAATATATTTAGCTTTAAATTAGTGTATAATAAAATGGCATTAAAAAATAATTATAAATGCCAAGATCTTTAAAACATTAGAAGCCTATAATGAAGCTCAATACTTTTTGTATTGTTATTCTCTACCTAAAACCCAATTGATTTGTTTCCTGTGATGAAACGTTATACAATTTTCAGAGTATATAGCTAATACAAGGTTAGGCTATTAGCTAATGTAATACAATTGTAGACTGTATAGGTAAATTTATGTTTCAAAAAGGCTACAAAATATATGTTTTTTCAGTAAAAATTTACCTGATCTACTTTTTATTATCTTTTACATTATACAACAATCTTGATATGAATGTTAAATACCTAATAAAAAAATATATTTACTCAATCTCAAAGTTATAGGTATTCTAGTAGACATTTTAATTCCCTATCTTTTACATAAATTCGCCATGCCGTAATGCTGCACTTTAATAAATGAACAAAAAATCATCATCTAATTTAAAGAAAATAGTTATATAAGAGTGCTTTGAATCTAAACATCAATATCGGTAATGAAAGATTTTCATGGTTAAAATATAATGCATTTCAAGTGTTTCATGCATGATATAAAAAAAGCGATGATGTAATGATGATGATGTAACAATGCATGGATTACATCATACTACTGACCTGTTGAGCCGCACTAAAGGCAGCTGAGGTAGTTGTTCTCTGTCCAGATGCCATTGTGTCTCTTCTTCTGAGGAAATGTCTTCGTTCCGGTAATTGTTCCAGTTGATCTCTCTGTAATGATGCAATGTTACATACTATCTATTATTCATATAGATGTCAGATGTCAGATGTCTTGTAGAACACAAACTTATTAATGATGTATATATGTAGAAATAATAATAACTAGAATAATGAATACAACTAATTGTGTATATACTACTATAACTATATACAGGGAGTATACAATGTAAATAATCATTGGGTTTTAATCTCTTAGGTAAACATTCTTAAATAAATGAACATGTGAACATTGGCCTACATATTATGCATACAAATATTTGCACATGGTTTATTAAAGAAACAAACTTTTCCTGTAGCTAAAGATCTGATGTGTTGGTCTGCTAGCTCTTCATTACATCTCTGATGCAACCTTCTCGATAGTCTGTTTCCTATTGCAAACATTACAGTGGTTATCATTAAGTAACATTCGTATAGTCTACTATGATGAAGTATTACTTATTAGTTTAGTATTAATGAATTAAATTGTAGAGAAATTGTGTAATTAAACTTTCACACTTAATGAATGCAGTGATAATGACAATGTTGTTGTTGTTGTTACCTGCTCCAACACTCGACATCGATAATGTATCATCGGACTTAGATCTGTATATGCGACCTTGACCCTTTATTCCATAAACTCCACCGCTAGCAAAACTAGGTCGTACAGGATCCTAATCAATAATCAATAATTAATAATCAATGAAGTCACATGACTACAAATAGTACAATAATAACCACGGTAACGTCTTCTCGTTCGTAACTAAAACCAAATCTTGCTTGTCGGTTTTCATTTGTAAGCTGATGACTCTTTTGTTCGGGGAATCTATTGTTTGTTTGTTCATGGTGAAATAACACAATTGAATGCTGACACCATTATAACATACCTATTGTTTTGTTGTTTGTGTTGTCTGTATGAAGAGTATGCGGTCATTCTATTGTCTCTGATGGCATTAGTACTACTGACCAGTTGACCATCCATCCAACTCTACAGGAGACAGACAGACAGATAATTGGGGTATTGAACAATGTACATAGAGAGACAAACCTGTAAATCTGACTTCACAGCGGAAATATCAAGATTTGTTCTTAATCTTTCTTGCCTGACTTGTTCCTGGAGACGTTTGTCGAAGGCAATTCTTTGTTCTTGGAGATGATCCCTGGTCATTCTATCTAAAGCGTGAACCTACAACGCACACACAGAGAGAGCATATAGTAATGGTAGTAGTAGTGCTAGTGGTGTTAGTGGTGGTAGTGGGGGTAGTGGGGTTCTTACTTGCTGCGTGCATCTTTTATCAAGGGTGTCTATTCTTTGAGAAAGTTGTCTGTGGCAATCTCTCACATTTGCTTCTGCATCTATTCTATCTACCTATATGCGGGTGTGTGTGTAAGTTAATCTACATATATATATATTTATATAAATATATGTTCCCTATGCAGTAATGTTCTCTATGGCAGCCATATCATGTATTTTATAAATATTTTATGATAAATTTTAAAATTTTAAGATTATTAAATCTGAGATATTATCATACAAATGAAAAATTTAGCAACTCCATATTTAGAATATATTAAGTATACATACAATAAATCATCAAATATAACAACTATTTTATAAGTTAGTATAATTTAACATTATTTGTTTATGAAAATGAAATACTAAAATAATTAAATATATTATTATTTGAAAGATTTAATAATTAATGGTGTAAACAATAAAGGAACAGTGAATACAAACATGAATTCTCTGTTGTAATCTATTCATATTAGGGCCACAGTTACATGCAACAGCCTGATAGCCAATAGGTCCCTGTGAATGTGATTATATTCATTGTGGTCAGCATGTAAATACATGTGTGTGTGTGTGTATGAACCTGTTTAATATTGCCAGCAAGATCTCTGTAATATTGAGTTCCTCCGTTGTCAACATAATCACTAAGTAGTCCTTTCACTCCTTGCTGACTACATGATGAGGCAGAGGGGTCTGGCATCTGTTCCATCTGCTAGGTAGACAATGAGGTAGATATGTAGAGAAGAGGGAGAGAGGGAGGGAGGAATGTATGGATGGGGAGTAGGGAGGGAGGGAGAGTGGGAGGGAGGGGAAACCTGATGCCCATGTGTTTGCTGAACATCTCTAGCCCATTGAGAAGTGCTTGCTTGTGATTCAGATGACAGCGTTGGTTCTTTATACACTGTATGTCACATGTGTCATAGGTGTCAGTATAGAGAGTACAAAGAGAGATAACAATAGTTACCTTGTTTAATACAAGAGTCTGAGTTATCAGTGTGATGAGATGAAGCAGTATCAGACAACATGGCTGCGATAGCTTCCTTCTCCTGTACAGTACACTCATTATTATATTGCTTATTTAGTGTTAGTAGTAGTTTTTATTATTATTATATTATTAATTATATTATATTTAATATCTAAAACCTTGGCGGACTTTGATTTTTTAAAGAAGAAAAATCCTCTCTTTTCCTTTTTTGGTAGGTCATCTGAAGATTTGACCTTGACCTTTCTCAAAGTAGCTCTATGTTTCTTCGAGAGTTTCGGTTGAGAAAGTATGATTGCCATTATTTCATCATATTTCTTTCTTTTAGCAACATCCATTGCAGTTTCATTTTGCTATCGAATTTGTAGAATTACATTATTTCAATTTATCAGAGTAATATGTTTTGATCATGTATAGCACGTATAATATATCACTACATATAATGTACATTGATTAATGATCTAGTAACATTATTAAATATGTATAAACATGTATAAACAAGTTTTACCTTATTTTTCAATGTAGGATTAGAACCACTATTGCAGACAAGTTTTGCGATCTTCCTTCTCTTTAAGGCAGAACATATATGCATCACTGTGTCTCCATTCTATCATCAGTGAGTGTTAGTATCGATGGAAGTAATGACCTTGAGGCTGAATGGCTAACCTTGTTCTGAATATCAATGTCACACTGAGCACTAAGCAGTATTCTAGTGACCCCAGCATGTCCGTATCTTGCTGCAGTGTGAAGTGAGGTATCTCCATACTACAGGGTAGAGTTAGGGTAGAGGCTCAGGTTAGGGTAGAGGCTGAGGTTATGGTAGGGTTAAGATACTGTGAGAATATAGTTAGGGTATAGATTAGTTAGCTTATAGTGAAGATTAGAGTATAGTGAAGGTTTAATAAATGTAATTAAATAAATTAGATAAAACATGTTATATTAAACATAATGCATAACTTATCAATAACTACAATTGCACATACAATAATATACAAACATTATTCTTCAAGTTTGAATTGCAATTTGCATATAACAAAGCCCTGGCACTTTGATTGTGTCCGTTTTGTGCAGCCAAGTGAAGTGCAGAAAATCCTGCCTATTCAACAATTAATAATATATATTAATAATCTAATATTATTTATTATATCATTAATAATCTAATATTGTATATTAATAATATAATATTAATATACTAAAAATATAATATTACATATATATACATATATTCTGATATTATATATGTATAATATATCATTAATTATATTTAACAATTCAATAAACTATATATTATATTTAAGTGTCTTATCAATGTGAATACTATTTGATCACTACTGAACCTTATTACACAACTGGACATTGGCTTTGTACTTGACCATCAGATCTAGTGTTTGACTAAAGCCATTCCAGGCAGCTTCATGTAAAGCACCGTTGCCATGCTATCAATACATGTTCTAAATTAATCTCTTAATCATTTTAATATACAGTTTAATATATTAATCTATTCAAATTGGTACCAATATTTATGCACAGAAAATAAATATACAAAATTCACATATATAAATTATATTAAATAAATCTTTATATACTAATATGTATATCTTATATATATATATATATATATATATATATATATATATATCTTATATATATATATATATATATATATATATATATATAATTAGGATTTAGTGATCTATATCAACTCTACTAAATATTCATTAGCTGCATTTATGATATCTATATAATCTGCTTTATATTCGATGTTATGATGAATTAGCTATCAGCTAGTTATACTAGTATTAAATACCGATACTATTATTAAATACCGATTAAGTATTAATTAAAAGGATTAAATATTAATTAAATATATTATTAAAATTAATTAAAATTTAGATAGTTATTGTATGCATAAATAAATAATATATATACTCAATTTTATTATTAGATTATTATTATTTCTACCTGAATATATTAAAATGAAGTAATTTTATAAAAATTCTAAAAGTAAAAATAAAATTACGATATAATTTAAAAATCTCATATATTATGTATTATATTGTATCTACACTAAATATGTAATATAAATATTGTATATTAATTTAATAAATGAGATAAATAATTGATAAAGTTTATAAGTTATTATTTAATTAATAAAAGATATAATTATATATAGAGAGTTACAATGATAACAACACTTATTTAGATATACGCATGTGTACAATATAATACTAACAACGATATCCTGAATATCAATAGAACATCCTTCAGCGAGAAGAGCTCTGATGGCATCCACGTGACCTTGAGCAGCAGCTCTATGAAGGGCGGTGTAACCAAACTGTTCAGGTCATCAGATAATTTTAATCATTGTAAAGTTAGAGTATATTATTATCTCTATTCATTAATCTAATATAATTAATTATTATTTTTAATTTATTATAATTGGGTATATTTACTTGAAATTGTTAACTATATACAAATTATTTTATATAACAAATATTTATTGTATTAATATTTTATGTATTATTTATTGTATATATAATATATAAATATACTATAATATACAGGCTTTCAATATATCTCTATATTAGTATATATATATATATATATATATAGTATATAACATATATTATGACATGAAATATTAAAGATTAAAAATGTAGTAATATTACTTATATATACATTATATATTATTTAGATAATATAAATGATAAAGTGTGCAGTTTTGGGACAAGTTAATATAATTCAATGTATAAGCATTACAGTGGTATATATTATATATGCTTTTGTATATATAACTTTATAATGATTAATTAATTAATTAATTACAATATTTTAATATATAAGATTGACTGTTAATAATAAATATTGACTTCAGTATATAATATACACACATACACCTTACAATATGATCAGGGAGGGAGTAGTTAGAAAGAGAGATAAATCAAGTGAGATAAAAGAGATGGAGAACTAATGGACATCAATCACTCCAGTGTGGGGTGGGGGGGTGGGGTTTACTTAAGGAAGTATTATAATGATGATGATAAACATGACAATAGCATCCTATGCTTGCTATTTACAGTCATCATAGATTACCATTACATATTTATCATCACATATATGTCAAGAATATGTTAATTATGAGAGTTTAATAATTAAATATTTAACTTTTATTAGTTTATGTGGCAATGTATCAATTAGATTATATATAATTGATACAGTATAAAGATAATGTAATAAATAGAATATAAAATTAAAAATAAAGTACTATCCAATTTTAAAGCATTTTAGCAAATTAATCTTATAATAGTAACATATGTATGCATGTGTGTATGTGTGTGTGTGTGTGTGTGTGTGTGTGTGTGTGGGAGGTACTGTGACTAATGGACTATGAACAGGGTGCACCCTACATGTAGCAAGTGTATGTTTGCTAATTGTATAATCATAGATTACTGGAGATTACATAATTACATAATTAAACAGATAATTAAATTAGGTTTCAAGATGAAAGGGTGTA
Source organism: Osedax fenrisi (assembly GCA_964019155.1). Taxonomy (NCBI): domain Eukaryota; kingdom Metazoa; phylum Annelida; class Polychaeta; order Sabellida; family Siboglinidae; genus Osedax; species Osedax fenrisi. The sequence continues at coordinate 1,003,021 of OZ025245.1, forward strand.
TATGTACCATGGTCTAATTAGTGGTGGACATACAATGGACATGGCCATGTTACAGTGATGATGATGATTAACACCACTACAGTGCCGGTGGTAGCAGTAGTGGTAGCAGTCGTGATGGTGGCAGCAGTGATGCTGGTGGTGGTAGTGGTGGTAGTGGTGGCAGCAGTGGTGCTGGTGGTGGCAGTGGGGGTAGTGGTGGCAGCAGTGGTGCTGGTGGTGGCAGTGGTAGTAGTGGTGGTAGTGGTGGTGGCAGTGGTGGTAGTGGTGGCAGTGGGGGTAGTGGTGGCAGCAGTGGTGCTGGTGGTGGCAGTGGTAGTAGTGGTGGTAGTGGTGGTGGCAGTGGTGGTAGTGGTGGCAGCAGTGGTGGCAGCAGTGGTAGCGGTGATGGTGGTGGTGCTGGTGGTTGTAGTGGTGGTAGTGGTGGCAGCAGTGGTGCTGGTGGTAGTAGTGGTGGTAGTGGTGGCAGCAGTGGTGGCAGCAGTGGTGCTGATGGTAGCGGTGATGGTAGCTGTGGTGAATACAACAATACCAACATTATCTTGACTATTAACGGAGCATCCTTCAGCTGCTAGTAGCCCCACAATAGCTGCACTACCACTAACAGCAGCATAGTGTAGAGCTGTTCTACCCCCTTGGTCGGGTTCAAAGGTTGCTCCACTAAGCAGCAATCTCTTCACAGTGGACAGTTGTCCTATGGAAGGACATACCTCAGTATTAATCCCCTGTGTAATCCTCTAGACAATACTTAACAAACCTAATTACTTATACAATTAATTATACAAGGGTCAGTCAGTTTAGTGGGTGTAATGGGGGATAACATGCATGCATAGTGTTGTGGTGTAATGATTATTGAGTGACTAACAGTTGCTTCACACTTGAATTATTTTGTAATTATAAAATATTGCATGTGAATTGTCCTAATTAACAATGACCTACATACAGGTGTATACCTACTGCATACATTCTTCAATATAATCTAATTATAGAATTCTTAATACTAAACCATATTTAAACATATTATATATATATATATAGAATTTTATTAATACTATTATATAATTGTTCAATAATATAAATATAACTTAATAGTACATACACAATATACTTGTACTATATACTATATACTATAGTATATAATGTTGAGTTATTGTTGATAATCATGTCATCTGTATAGATGATAAAAACACTAAAAGACATATGCTATGAGACAAAAACACATGTCATAGATTTATTCATAGTAGATACGATCCTTTCATAGAGAATAATATGTAATGCTGCATGTGTATACATTGTATACTGCATGTATACAGGGTACTTATGTATAATAGAGTATTGTATAAGATATATATCTATATATATATATATATATATACCTGTGTATATACCAATATATATATATATATATATATATATATATATATATATATATATATATATATTGTGTATGTGTATCTATAATTGTATTATATATTGATAGTCACAGTTTTAAATACTGATATTGATAACATAAATATAGACACGTATACAATGTATACTATACATACATACTACAAACATACTAATACATACACGCACGCATACACATATGTGTAGTTGTGTCTATAGACAGTGTTTTCTATGTGTTATAGGGTTTACACAATAATAAAATAATTACCTATTAATAGATATGAAACTATCAGATAATTCTATATTTACCTTGGGATGCTGCAAGTCGTAACTTATCTGCTGGAGTCTGGTTGTAGAGCTGACTTTGGTCGGTTTGCATGGTTACTGTTGGGGGGTAAGTAATAGTAAGTACTGAGGGGTGGTAATAACTGATTACATCATATTAGTGTCTATTTAACTTCATTTATATACGTGTGTGTGTGTGTGTGTGTGTGTGTGTGTGTGTGTGTGTGTGTGTATATATATGTGTGTTTATGTGTATTTGTATATTTATATGTTTATAATAATATTATTAAAGCAATATGTATGCTGATATATTCATAGTATAAAAAAACAATATCTCCTACACAGCTGGGTGGTAACCTAGTTCACACCGTAGAATCATTAGCAAGGGTCAGAGGTTATTGACCAATGACCAGTTACCATTACTCATACTCTACGTAGCTGGAGAGTGCATATACATGGCACATTCATTAAATACACACTCGATTGTGTTTATAGTGGACTGTATGCAATGTGTGAAAAGGGACAGAAGTTGTTTCTATTGAAAATAATCTTGTGTAATACATTACACAACATACTTTATGTATATATATATATATATTTAGAATTATGGTTCAAAATAAAACGTGAAATGTATAGGTATTGTATTTTCATTACATAATATTATTATTGTAATATACATTATACGGTATACATTATTTAAATTGTTGTCATATATTTTGAATACAAATATAATGTAAATAAAATATCACCTACGTATATCGTTCACACATTATCTTATAATAATATTCTATTTTATATTGAATTACTGCTAACTGTAGTAAATATCGTACCTCTATAATATTACGCAATCTCTATCAATAAGTCACGTGCTATTTGTAACGGTAAAGCTATCGATTTGTAAGAATACAATTTGTTAATGCGTCTATGTTAATGAATTCTATGCGCTATGTTGGTTTCTCTATATAGCCGTAGGGAAACGTTGACAAACACGAGAATTATAATGTGTGTGCGCGCGAGAAACTACGCGAAACTACGAGAAAGTTCGTCGTCGTTGTCGTGACGGTTAGGAATAAATCATATAATGCACGGGTCGGGTGCTAGGTTATTCAAACCGACCAATCACAGGTCTGCATTCGGCGTGTCTCGTAATAAATGACAAACTATAGCAGATGGTGTTGGTGCGTATGTGTGTGTGTGGGTGTACCGTGTAGAGGGGTGGTAGTTGGCACGGGTCGTTGTTACTACCCTACTATATACCCCAGTATATTGTCACAACGCACACTTGACATTCTAAACCTACCTGAGAATAGCCACTATCCATCACTAATAGTGAATAAATAACGTAATTATGTCGCGTGTGTACATAAAAAAGGCAGACGATGATCACATTTATCTATGAATCTAAAGTAGTGCCACTGATTGTAGAGTTATTAGTAGAGTTGGTGTACACGCGTGCCTTTACTATACTATACTTTACTATATATATATACATACATCTACAATTATATATATATACCTGCATGTATTAATAGTGTCGTATATGTATTACTTATACATCAATAGTATAGTATCAATAACATTGTGTATTCTAATGGTACAAGGCTAAATCTATTATATTGTACTGCTACATATGGCATGAAACATGGCTAGCATGTTATTCTACTAATCAAGCTGACTTTTACACAGTCATATTATGGCTAATGGGTAGAATACAGAAATATAAATCATGTAGGTCTCCTACAGTATGAGGTTATCAATGTGAAGGTCAAACTTGTTATTATCTAGTTATTTAATTATCAATCATGTCGATAATTATACATATAGGCTATTCTATTATATTGTTAAATATTATATTTTATATAAATATTGATTAATATACAGAATATAATAATACTTCTAATTACCAGGGAACTACTTACACATGGGAATACATATTCATAAACAAAATCACTACTGGAACATAGGCATTATAATAACAGTATGAATAATAACTGTTATCTATGATCAATAATAGTAACTATCTTTAGAAAATCTAAACAAAATATATCAAAATATAGCTAATATAGTTAAATTTATCATTTCAGATAATCTATACCCATGTATTGAATAGTGTAACAATTAAATAACACAATACCATAATTATTATGATAAATAGTAAGAAACAATATAAAATGATTATAATAGTAAAATGGGTTATTGTAAATATGGTTAATAATTAAATATTGCCATATATGGTATGTTATAGAAATATGTTAATAAATGAATATTATTACATAGGTATAAGGTTATTAGTGTTCAATAAGTATTCTAAACAAACTTCATAAAAATGAACATATTCAAAATTATATAGAAATATTCATGCCCAGAAATATAATCTGATGTACTTAATATTGATATGGAATATATGCTAAATTAAATGACTATTTATTTCATATATAATATCTAATAAATTCTACTAATAAATTCAGATTACATAACAATTTTAGATATATAGCAAAGTTCATTGATATATTATTATATCAATAAAATAAAGCACTGAACAAACTATTGACTGTATGGAATTATTAAAACATTATTATTAATTGTAGATTTATTATATTATATAAAAAGTATAGGATATGGAAATATAGCAATGTTATCTATTGATAGAGGCATGATTTATTATATTGGCATTCAATATAGGATATCTGTTTATATTTGTTTAACAATATGCTTATATTATATATATTCATATATGCATATATATATAATTCTGTATTATTCTGTATAATATATAATATATAATTCTGTATTATATACAATACTATCAATATATATTAGTTATAATAAATAGTTTGTTTTATTATTGTATATATTATTGTGTTATTAAGTAAATATTAGAATATAATGTAATAAATACATAGGGAAAAATACACATTTGTAAGCAGTGGAAAAAAATCCTTAAATATATAATTTAATCTGCGGATTCTTTGGATAAAATTTTAATACATCATAAAATAATAAAATGTAATACAATAAAATATTAAAAATGAGTTAATATTTTAGAGATAAATAGTTAATCATTGAATTTAGATAATTGTTATCAATAAATCATAGATAAAGGTCATTTTAGAAGAAAAATAATTGAAATATTTTAATAATTAATGTTATCATTAAATAAGTTAGCCAAAAAACAAAAACAAACTTAAAAATCTTTAAAAATAAAAACATAATAACCCAACTCCTAGGTGTAAGGTTAATGCTTAATAAGTAAGGTTAATATCTATATTTATATTGGTAAACTGAGTTTAAAACAATGTTGTATATATATACAAATGTATATACATATATTTAATAAATATATACTTACTAATATTAAATTAAATATATTATGTTTTAATTTATTTTGTGTAGAATATATATTGTTTTTACTTAACTATTAGTATTTATTGATCAATAATATATAATTATATTATAATGTATATTTACTATATTTATGTAGTGAAATTTAGTTACTAAATTTGAGTAGGAATATTAAATATAGATAATATATATTGAAAATATATAATAAATACAAACTAAAAAACTTAATCTATATGTAAAACATTTAAATATATATTATATAATATGTGTATGTAATTTATACTATACAGTATAGTGTATAGTATACACTGAATTGTACTGTCTAATTTAATCATATGAAATAGTGTGATCTCTCAACTTAACTATAATCATATATTTGTATTTATATTAATGTATGTATTAGCATGATAATTTATCAATGCATAACAGCATAGCATAATAAAACCTACATACTGAACAGACATAGCTGTTATCTATGATACACAATGAATATAATACTAAATGTATTTGAAATTATATACATATATATATATGTGTGTGCGTGTGTGTGTGTGTGTGTGTATGTGTGTGTGTGGTTGTGTATTCATGTATGTGTTATAATAAATAATGTTGATAAAGGAATGTTTTTATGATTAACATTTATCTTATATATTATCTTATAATTTCTATTTTCTTAATCTTATATAAATTAGATATTTTAAATAAATATTAAATTGAAACATAATCTCATTCAATATATATAATATATATATATAACTACTTAAACCACTACTTAAACCAATTCATCCTTTGAAAAACACTTATATATAAATTAATATAAAAATTAACATATGGATAACATATATAAATTTATTATAAATTATTACACCAAATATTGTGTATCAATTATTTTAAATTAAACTAACATTAACTATTTAAGAATACTTAATTATAGTTTTTTAATTTATCACTAAAAGAGAAATAATAATGTATACTTATATAATAATGTGTATAGATATATTATTATCTATAAATACAACACTTTATACATATGAATTATACAATGCATGGTCATTATGAACAATGTATATAGTAAAGCATTATATATAACAAAGCATTCTCATTGAATCAACTTCAATTGACACCTATAGAATACAATGTTTCAAATGCATAGGTGTCACAAAAATACAATACAATTCTACCTTGAGTTTTTACAATACAATATATATATATGTATATTAATATACAAATTTCTTAATATTTATACATTATTAATATATAATCATTATGAATTATAAATAATATATATATATATCAAATAAAATAATTACAAAAATGACAATATATTAATTATTATATAGTCACAAGAATTCTAAGAATATTTTAATAAATTTTAATATTTAATTAAATAAAAAATATATAATTATGATGATGATAAAAACTAATATGTGTCAAATTTTAATAAATATTAGTGTTTATTTATTAAATATTACATATATAAAATTCAATTCTATTCATTAGTATTTAAACAATATTATAAAACGTTTATTATATAATAGTTTAGTTTATAAATAGGTTAAAACAATTAAAAAAAACTAAGATTTTGTTTACTGCTTATTTATTTTAATTAATTTATTAAAATTTATTTTATATAAAAATCAATTAAGGATCAATTATAGTATGCAATTGTATGAATAGATTTATTCTTTTATACATAAATACACATATAAAAGTAAATAAAATTAGATATCCTATAAATATATATATATAGTTCACCATACACATTATTATTACAGTTATATATAATTATGTATTCATAATAAATTATAAGATTACCTATAGGTAATATATATATATATAGTAAATGACAAAATGTACTATAATACACTATATTATATAGACACTATAATAGTGTATATATATATATATATATATATATATAATCTAGGTTGGCATTTATGTTAATGAGATAGTAGCAGTAACAATTACGTAATTAACCACTTCCTGTGTCATTACCTTGCCTTGTCTTAATGCATTACTTTACTCATACTATAGGGGTATACAGTGTATACTATACACTCGATACCAACTATATAAAGTCTACGATACCAGATATATTCAATAGCAAACCATATATAGTATACCCTAATATATAGTATACCCTGTATGCATGTATATCAATGATATACTATATATGCACAATTTAACATTTTTAATTTAATAACATAATATGTATAAATATATATATATATATTTATATATATTATATTATGTAATATTTACAATCATTAGTTATATAAGTGGTTATATAAGGTAAATATTAATTATGTGTTTCGACGTAATAAATTATAGCAGTTATTAAATACTGATATATTATATATAGCAACATACATATAAATACACAATATACAATAAATAATCATATATACCTTCATTAACAAAGTTAGGATCCATTGAAGAATCGCTACTGTATCCATCTCCTATTGCTCCACCATCGTCTGCATATAGAAAATCCTTTTTCATAATAGTATCTAAATAACGAAATATAATCCAGGTATAATATAAGAATGTAATAATATCTTATATATTGTATTTAGTACACTATGTAGGCAATGTATTCGGAATAGTTATAAATAGATAGTAAGTTGTGTATTTGTAATTTACAAGTGCGGCAGTGGTAATTTGCAGATCACGTATAAAAGGGGCGTGTCTTAGATTGCGTAATCATGCGAAACGGTCGTGTCGCACGCTCAACGTTCAATTCAAACCGACCAATGAAATTAGTACTACTAGCATTAATACTGGTGTCAGTATAATATATTGTTTGCATATAGTATAAACAAGGACACATGTCCAGGTATACAGTGTAATAGGGAATGTTATATATATACATATAATTTATATATATAAACTATACATTGTCTATCACAATATATTTATAAATAGCTTAGATTAAATACGTTATTAATTACTAGTTAATGTTAACTATCCTATTGGTATATACTATATTAAAGTTAACATTATACTTATCACCTGACGTTATAATCTTGCATATAACAGCAAATTGTCAGCAAATAAAGTTTATATTGACCTACACTGTAAGACATATAGGTTTATAGACTGTATACAGTGTAGGTAGTCCTAGACATATATATATATATATATATATATGCACATACATAAAAACGAATACATACACTCAATACTACACCACCCACACACACACACACACACACACATATATATATATATATATATACACGTATATATATTTAATTGACATATACATAAATAATTTGTATTATACAATACAATATTTAATAATATGATAACACTTTATTTAGTTGTTCTAACTAAATTAAATACAAAGAATAAATACTACGGAAAACACAGACATTTTAAAATAAATTCTTCTATAGAATTTATATAGTCTATAATCTATACTGTACACTTCAGTATACATATATAAATATAATTTAGTAAAATACATGAAATAAACAAGTATGACAATTATAATTATACTTTATATTAGTATAAAGTATTTTTTTAATCCCAGTTTATAGTTGTCCACAAATAGCATATTTTATTCAATTTTGTTCACAAAAAAGCCATAACTAATTAATATTAAAATAATTTATAATAATATATTATGTTATTTTGTTATTATATATTTGTTCTATATGATATTGTATGTCAATTTTTTTTACAGATAACACATATATGTATTTAAAATGCATTTCAACCTTGATATATATATATATATATATATATATATATATATGAATATAATCAGGGAGTATCTCCCTGATATAATTATAATACCAGATATATTTGGAAGATATTCATTAGAAAAATCTTTGATAATACCAGGGTACAATAATCTCTGATAATACTCCTTGATAATACATCGATGATAATATATGATAACATACCTGAATATTTATTTATAAAATATATAAACAACATTATTTTATTTAACTTATTATATATAAATCCATATATGGATATAAGTTACATAATGGTTTTTATTTTAAAATATTATTAACCATGTATTACATTTAATTATGACTGGTCTCAAATGTTGTTAAATTAACTCAAATGTTCTCAAATTATTTTACTTGAAATATATATTTTCGAACAATATTTAAAAGTAATACATTGCATGAAATTAATTCCTTAATTCCGCTCTAGATTAAATAATATAATATATCATATATTATAAATGTATTACCGATTTAAAGAATACTTTCTTTATTTCGATATATATATATATATATATATATATATATATATATATATATATATATATATATATTCTACAAATAAATGTAAATATTATATGATAACAAAAATTGTGAATTATATTTAGAACATTTTTAAAATATTATATAACTTATAATGATAAGAAATGTTCAGAGTTTAAAAAAATTCATGTTTTGCATTTGAATATAAAAGCAATCAATTATTATAAAATATATGTCTTGTGTATATATTTACATATATTATATATCATATAAAAGTATTTTAGATCTAATTCACTACATTATAAATCATATTTTTTTAAATATAATTTATTGTTAAGCATATGATAGTATATTATAGAGTGATTTATGTATTATTGAGTATAAATATTTAAAATTAACCTATTAATAATATTAAACTTTTAACTTATATTGATTTAAATAGTAGTTGCTTATCCTTGTGTATTTGTAATATAAATATCGATTTATAAAAATATCATTTAACATTATGTTTATATATATTATATATAATTTTCACACACACACACACACACACTCACACGCACACACACACAATCATATATATATATATATATATATATATATATATATATATATACATACACATACATACACACACGCACACACGCACACACATACATACACACACGCACACATACACACGAACACGCACACACACATACAAACACACATACACACATACACACATACATACACGAACACACACACGCACACACATACACACACACATGCATACCCACTCTAGCGAGCTTATATATTAATATGCTCACAACAACTCACACACATATGTATATATATAATTACCCGGGCTCTACCGGGTAGAGTGTACCCTTAATTTGAGTAATTAATATGCTCTATTTATTGACCAACATACCATATGTCATGAAGCCATAGTGATGAATTGAATAAAACGAAATTATATCTAAATTTAGATTATGTTTACTAATAGAATATATATATTATTTATTAATTAAAACATCAAATACTCTTTTATTCTTTCATATATAGATGTTGTGTATTATATACCAATTACGTAATCATGTATACGGTTATGCAATGATACGGGTAATGATGAAACGTGGTACGCCCGTATTAGTACATCAATCGATTGGATAAGTTATTTTTAGAACTAAACTTTAACATTATAATCATCATCTATCATTAATGACAGAAGTTTATTGATGTTGGTTATAAGTTGTTTACAAAACTACAATTTCTAGTAAATCTCGATCATTAAAATGATATATAGGTTAATCCATATTAACGTATAAATTAATACTTTGACAATGAAGGATTACATTATTTTTAACTAGGATTTTAACTATATTTAAATCGAAACTGTACATTATAATTTATCTTATAACATTATTTTATAATAGGAACCTTTACACCAGGAAGTTAAATAGTAGTATTAATAGTGGTAGATAAATTCATCCCTTGTTAAATTCAAAAATTATAGAGTAATTACAGAGATTTTGCGACTCTTAGAAATAATCGTTGGTAATTATATGAACATAATATTATATTATTAATATTACACATAAGCATAGATTTAGAGTACCACTGGTACTCTAAATATATGCACATAAACTATATATTATAATTAAAATTATATCTTATTAAATATATCTACATTTTAATGTTATTCAATATAAAATGAAATGTAATGATTATTTATTTTAAAAACAATGTTTTTAAGAAGTTAGATAATAAAATTCAATTATTAAATGCATTACTCAATTAATCTAATTATCGTTTACAGGAAATAGTATTAAGATTATACATTAATGTAGGTATACCTATAATTAATACCTATAATTATATGTGTGTGTGTGGTTATGATGATGATCTGAGTAGTTCACGAAAAAGCAATACATTGTTTATTATTAAGTTCAACCGTATTGTTTTCCTGTTGGCTGAGGAATGATAAATCATATTTAATTATTTGTTATATAATATATAATATTACAATTATTAACAACATTTATTTGAAAAAGAGTACATATTAAAGTCAATATTTCAAAATAATTGTAGCCTATACATATGCTTTATTATATCAGAAAGTTGTTATTTTATATTTGTAAACAAAACTGAGAATTTTACTGGGCCACAACAAAAGAAAATATTCTATTTAATTTTGAATCCTTTGTAAGAATAAATTAAAACATATAAATATTATATAAACTACAAGAGATTATTATATAAAAAATAAATGATCTTATACATCAATATATATTTATATACATTTAGTTTTACTTTATAATAATACAGGTGTACTTTTAATACAAATATAATATATATTACTATAATACTAGATATATGTTACACTTATTATTAAACTTTTGTTTCGTGTGTGTCATATATTTAAATTGTATGTTGATATATACTATAATATATATTTTTTTAATATATATATATATGCAATATAATTTAATATATGCTATTTATAAATAAATATAATATAATTCGAATTTTAAATAGTTTGAATACATTATATATAGGTATATATAACACATTATATATATATATATATATATATATATATATATATATATTCATTAATATAACTAATAATTTAGTTATTTGCATTAATATTGCAATGAAATAATATTTAGGATAACATAATATTATGTTATTTAACGATAATTATTAACGATAATTATTAACGATAATTAACGATTAACGATATACGGTAATTTAAAAATAAAGTATATAAATATGCGAAAAATATACGAAAAAATGTATATGTAAATAATAATATGCACACATACATATTTATGATATATAATAATAAGGACGGTAAACGGATGTGGTAATAATAGTTCATTATAAGTACACATGTATTATGCAACAAACAATAACCAGTGTGTTAACCAGTTCCAACGTGTTAACAACGCCACTGTATTGTCTCCGATAAACTATATACACATATAGGTATAACCAAAGCCCTTTGTTATAACCATGTATACTGTATCGTAGTTATATCATTTTAAGATATCACGAGATAATATAAATATATGCATTAAGAAGTATTTTTGTCACTGTAATTGGTGTGTATTCATATATTATTATTTACTATAGTAACATTAATTTACTATAGTAAATTATAATTCATTTATTTTAAGAAAGCTTTCGATCGTGTATGGCATGAAGCACTCTGGGCTACTATGAATAATTATAATATAGATCATGGTATAGTACGTTCTATATATAGAGGGATTATATAAGAGCTCTACTATATAAATATATAAAAGTATATAGTATATAATAAATTTAATATTACTATTAAAACATAAATTCAATAATAAATAAATTGCGTGCATGTATAATTAATTATATTTATGTATATCTACTATTTTTATTGGATATTATATCACTACAATTATTTATACCACGCTTATTTTAGTGTGTCGGTAATAGGAGAGGGGGTCGGTATTACCAACCCCCTGTTTATTATTGTAAATATAATTATATCAACAATTTAAAATAGCAAAATTATTCATTGTCATAATATTATCTTAATTACAAAATTTCAAATAAATATATTTAATATTGAATAATTTATTACAAATAATCATTTAGGGGTCAGTAATCGGAGACTTTCTCCTATGTTATAGTAGAATATATACTATAATATATAGTATAATAGGATATAATAGTATATAAAAGCACAGTATGTAAAATAGAGTTATTGGTGATTGGTTCGATACAATTGTTTAAGTAAGGCAAGGATATTTATTATCTCCCACTCTGTTTAACATATTTCTTGAACGAATAATGACAGATGATCTGGATGGTCATATTGGCACTGTAAGTATTGGAGGCACATCAATAATACATCTTAGTTTCACAGACGATATTGGTGGTGTTACTGGCGGTAAGGAGAAACTGCAACAACTAGTGGAGAGACTATAGTCTCTATAGAGAATACATCAATTGACTATGGAATGGAAAGTAATGTTGATAAAAGCAAAATAATGACAAATAATCCAGGCGGCGAGATTATCAGTATTAAAGTGAACAATCAAGATATAAAGGAAGTCCAGAACTTCAAATATGTATATCTAGGTTCCACAATAAACGAAGAAGGTTCGAGGCCTTAATAATATTTGCACAATCAACAGCTATATTAACGACATTGAAAACAATATGGAAAGACAAAAATATAGCGTTACAATAAAAAATCGGTAAAATGTGCTTGTTTTATCCATATTTCTTTATGCATGTGAAAGTTGGATATTTACAGAAGATCTACAGCGCAGAATTCAAGCAGTGATTGCAATGACCTGAAATTCGCTATTTCAGGAGACCCTCAATATCAATTACACGGATCATATTACTAATGAGGAAGTGAGGAACAGAATAAAGCTATAAATTAGCCAATAGGAGGAATTCATTTATAATGTTAAGAAGAGAAACCTAAAATGGTACGGACATGTAACACGTTCAACAGGCCTTTCTAAAACTATACTACAGGTTACAGTGAGAGGTGGCCGCAAACGTGGTGGTCAGCGTAAACGGTGGGAGCATAACTTAGCAAAATGGACCAAGTTAAAGTGCTTCCGAATCCTTAATGTTGACAGGCGATGGAAGTAGATGGAGAGATATTGTTTTAAGTTCTATGATGGTGTCCCTACGACCATCCGAGATCATGGGATAGGTAAGGTAAGGAAATGTTATGAGTATATGATGAATCTGTCAAGGCCTTTGACTCAAGGGTTGTATTATAACTATAGTTCTACTAATGGTAGGGTATATGTATTCATTTAGTAGGCTTATTTTGTAGTACGTAAAGGGGGGCCAGAAGGTAGGTATACGTAAGTCGTATGTTAACTTACATCGTACAATTGTATATATCAAATATGTATAAGGGTATTTGGGAAATATATCAGGGATAGTAGGTCATATTTGTATACATTGACATATTTCGCATATATCTAATAACATTTCAATTGAAAAACATATGTCCTACGATCCCTGCCATATTTCCCACGTACCCTTATATATGGGTTATACTAATGGGTATATGGAGGAATATGTCAAGTGAGTAATGTTACATATGTAAGGAGTTGCAACTATACCATTGTATAACAAGTCGTGTTCATATGCATAATACTACACAGTACATATTACATAAATTCCATGGTATACGAGTCAGGGGTTCGAGGGGTTCGAGGGGTATATAATATATATCATAGAATCACGCAAGAGATTAGTTAGATATATATCTAGTTAGTTACATATGTAAATGTCGAGGATCAGTGGCACATATGTCGAGGATCAGTGGTACATATGTCACGTGTACAACGTGGGTTATCAGCGACATGGCGCCGCAGTACACAAACAGAAGTATTCTATAGAATATTAGTTAGTAATAGAGAGATAGAAAAGTATAATTGTAATCAATTAACGGATTACGTCGGACGTGTTTATATAGGTAGAATATATAGATATGGATATATATATATATATATATATATATATATATATATATCCTATATGGATATATATTTTAATATAATAATAGAAGTAACACATATTTGTAAGTAATATATATTAATTAAATTAAAAATATATCTTATAAACGTATAAGTATTAATAACACATACCGAGGTTAAGTATATTGTTGGTTAAGTACATCATCCGTGTGTGTGTGTGTGTGTTTATATGTCGAATGTTTGTCGGAAATAGAACGTCGTACGAGTGTAACATTTAAATTATTACCCTTGACGCAACCGTTACAGTTATATATATAGAGGTCAATCACCAAGTCATCATCGTTATCGTCGTATGGTATTACGTAAGATCAGTGACGCAATACTAACAATGACATGCATATAGTAATCCTATAATTAGCACAGTAGCGGCCGCTAGTAGACTATCGGTAGTCTTACTGGAGGACGATTACGGTATAGTAGTGGAGGAGGTACTGGTGGTAGTGGTGGTCACCCGTGGGAGTGTAACTATCAACGATATTACGTAATAGTGACCGAAGTTAATGACGTCATACGATACGATCACGTGCTAGTAAGTAGATAATAGGGGGCGGGCGGGCGAGCACACGCAATTATTTATCTCTCTCTCTCTCGCTACCATCTATTTCTATATCTCGTTATCCTACTTAGCCTCTATCGGTTATATAACTTATTATATAATATATGCATATCCATTGTGTGAATAATTTCTTATAATTAGAAAATAAATTCAAGTATCACGCTCGGCTTATTATATAGGATTATATAATACATATTTCATAATATTGTGGCATTCGTAATATAAATATTAATATGTTAACTTCTTATAAGAAGTATAAGATGTATACATCGATAAATACAAATATATTTGTAATATATTTAAATACAATTATATATATATATATATATATATATATATATATATATATATATATAATTGTATTTAAATATATATATATATATAAATATATATATATATATATATATATATATATATATATATATATATATATATATATATATATAATACTGAACATTATACCAAATACTTAGTAATGCGGCGAAACAAAGCTTGATTCGCTGTTTTCTCATTAAACTTAATAACAATATTGTAATATAAAAATAGATAAAACATATTACAATTTAAAGACATACTTTTTAACATATCGTTACATACTTTTTTATTATAAATGTGTAAACAATATTAATGCACATGTAGTAGTCATTCTATACATTATTCAGATTAGCTATTATCAAGGATATATTGTATGTTTTATACATTCTGTAATGGTAACTCGTGAATATGCTACATAGATTTCGGGTGTATATTTAATTATGATTGCATATAAACTATATTGATTTGTAAATTAAAAATGAATTCATACAATTTTTATAAATATGCTATGACAAATATTATAATATACATTATAATTTATAATTAATTCGTGTTTTAAAGAGAAATAAGTTTTTTTAAATATTATATGTATCGATATTCTAATTACTATAACTTATAGTAAAGCATACTATTATTTAAAAACAACAATATAGAAATCATTTTATTAAAAACGAGTTTTTGCATTAATTTGTACATATACAATTCAAATAAACAGGATTCAACTCCTAGCTAGAATACGCATATAATAAAAGTATTCAAGTTCAAATTGTCAATACAATTTCCAAAAATATACATATATATATATAAATATATAAAAGTAATCAGACGCCACATTCTAACTAGTATATTACTTGTGGACATATTATCAAGAGTATACTCTTGTATAAGTGTCATATAGGACACTTATATACATCTATATTTTAGTTTATTCGGATGATTATAAATTATAGATTTGTATATATACAAATTTGTATACAAATAAATGTACCCATTTATATATATATATATATATATATATACTAGCCGTACCCGACCCGGCGTTGCTCGGTTTTGATTATTTTCCTATATATTATATATTAATTATAGCTATTCCTGATTCTTAATTGATATATATAATAAAATAAATGTTAGCTGACATACAAAACAAAGTAGAAAAATTTTCAAATAATATGTTAAAAAATACAACAAATATTTCAAATATTACAAAATATGTTTTAAAAAAATGTCTAAAACCCAAACCTAAACCCAAACACAAACCGTACACTACCCTGCGTTGCTAGGTTTTTGATTATTTGCCTATTAATTGTAGATATTCCTGATTATACTTAGCTAATATTTAATTTTTTTCTTCTAACTAATATTTACTAATTCTAACTGTATCCGATGTAGACCCAGCGTTGTTCGTTTTTAAGATTATTTGTAAAATATTTGGTAAGATTACAAATAATAATTTAAAATATTACAAAATATATTTTTAAAAAGTGTCTAAAAATATTTTAAGAAATATAAAAAATATTTCAACATATTAGTAGATAACATATAACCATACCTGATTTTGAATGCCTATTTATTTTTTTTTATTAATTATAGCTATTCCTGATTATTCTAAAATATATAATTGCTAAAAATTGCAAAAAAATATATAAAATATTACAAAATATGTTTTAAAAACAACCCATACCCGATCCGGCATTTCTTGGTTTTTGTTTGTTTGCCTATCTATTATTTATTATTTATTAATTAGGGCAATTTCTGATTCTATATTTCTAGTATATACAATTAAATAAAGTTTATTTAAAATACAAACAAATATAGAAAAATATTGTTTCTAATATTTAAAAAATTAGTGAACAAATATTTCAAAAAATATTTTAAAAAATACAACAAATATTTCAAATATTACAAAATATGTTGAAAACCCAAACCCAAACCGTCCCAAAACGGCGTTGATCGGTTTTTAATTATATGCCTATCTATACTTTATTAATTATAACTATTCCTGATTTAGAATTGTTTGCCGAACCCAACCCGACGTTGCTCGTTTTTTTATTATTTGCCTATCAATTATTAATTATAGTTATTCCTAATTATGCAAAGCTAATCTTTAATTGTTGTCTTCTAACTAATATTTAATAAATCTAACTGTATCCGATGTAGATCTGGCGTTGTTCTTTTTAAGATTTATTCGTAAAATATTTTGTAAAAATACAAAAATACAAAAATAATTTAAAATATTATAAAATATATTTTTAAAAAGTGTCTAAAAATATTTTTTAAATATAAAAAATATTTCAACATATTAGTAGTCATACCCTACCCGGCGTTGCTAGGTTTTTGATTGTTTGACTATTTATTTTTTATTAATTATAGCTATTCCTGATTATTCTAAAATATATAATTGCTAACAAATACAAAAAATATTTAAAATATTACAAAATATGTTTTAAAAAAATGTCGAAAACTCAAACCTAAACCCAAATCCAAATAGTACTCGAATCGACATTTATCGGTTTTTGATTGTTTGCCTATTTATTATTTATTAATTAGAGCTATTCCTGATCCTACATTTCTAGTATATACAATTAAATAAAATTAAACATATGTAGAAACATATTTTTTTTAATATTTAAAAAATTAGATAAAAAATATTTCAAAAAATACAACAGATATTTCAAATATTCCAAAATATGTTGAAAACCTAAACCCAAACAGTTCCAAATCGGCGTTGCTCGGTTTTTTATTATTTGCCTATCTATCATTTATTAATTATAACTATTCCTGATTTGGAATTTCTTGCCGTACCCAACTTTGCTTTACTCGTTGTTTGATAGCTTACCTATCTATTATTTATTATTTATGGCTATTCATGATTCTGCTTTTCATATACAATAACATAAATTGTTGCTAAAATTCAAACAAATTTATACAAATATTAATATCTCAAAAATTAGTGGAAAAATATTTCAAAAATATTTCAAATAAAATTTTTAAAAATACAACACATATTTCCAATATTACAAAATAGTACTTAATAAATATCGAAAACCCAAACCGCACCCTTCGTTGATCGATTTTTGATTGTTTGCCTATCTATTATTTATTAATTATAGCTATTCCTGATTCTGTATTCCTAGTATACAACAAATATTTCCAAATATTACAAAATATATTTTTTATAAATTTTCTACAAATATTTTAAAAAGTATATTATTATATCTTATAATATTTATATATTTATTATATAATTATAATATTTTAATTATATCTTAAAATAATAATATTTCAACGAATAGTTGAAAAATATAAAAAAATATTTCAAATAATATTTTTTAAAATACAAAAAATATAAATAATATTACAAAATATTTTCTAGCCGTACCCGACCCGGCGTTGCTCGGTTTTTGATTATTTTCCTATTATCTATTATTTATTAATTATAGCTATTCCTGATTCTACATTGCTATATATACAATAAAATAAATGTTAGTTAAAATATCAATAAAATATAGAAAAAATGTATTTAATAATTAATAAATTAGTGGAAATATATTAAAAAATAAAACAAATATTACAAATATTATAAAATATGTTTTAAAAAATGTCTAAATCCCAAACTTAAACCCAAACCGTACCCGTCCCGGCTTTGATCGGTTGTTGATTTCTTGCCTATATATTATTTATTAATTATAGATGTTCCTGATTATTCATAGTTATATATACAATTAAATAAATGTTAGCTGAAATACAAACAAATTATGAAAAATATTTTAATATTTAAAAAATTAGTAGAAAAATATTTCAAAAAATATATTAAAAAATACAATAAATATTTCGAATATTACAAAATATGTTTTAAAAAGATGTCGAAAACCTAAACCCAAACCGTACCTGACCTGGCGTTGCTCGGTTTTTGATTGTTTGCCAATTATTATTTATTAATTATACCTATTACTAATTCTGCATTGCTAAATATTTATATTTAATTTTTTCATAACTATTATTTATACAATAAAATAAATGTTAGCTGACATACAAACAAATGTAGAAAATATTTTAATATTTAAAAAATTCGTGGAAAAATATTTCAAAAAATATATTAAATAATACAACAAATATTTCAAATAATACAAAATATGTTGAAAACCTAAACCCACACCGTTCCAAATCGACTCGGTTTTTTATTATTTACCTATCTATCATTTATTAATTATAACTATACCTGCTTTGGAATTTCTTGCCGTACCCAACTCTGCTTTACTCGTTGTTTGATAGTTTGCCTATCTATTATTTATTAATTATGGCTATTCATGATTCTGTCTTTCATATATAATAATATAAATTTGTGCTAAAATTCAAACAAATTTAGACAAATATTCGTTTTTAATATCTCAAAAATTAGTGGAAAAATATTTTAAAAATATTTCAAAAAATATTTAAAAAAATACAACACATATTTCCAATATTACAAAATATTACTTAATAAATGTCGAAAACCCAAACCGCACCCTGCGTTGATCGATTATGCATAGCTAATCTTTAATTTTTATTTTTTCCTAACTATTATTTATATACAATAAAATAAATGTTAGCTGACCTACAAACAGAAGTAGAAAAATATTTTAATATTTAAAAAATTTGTGGAAAAATATTTCAAAAAATATATTAAAAAAATACAAAATATAAAATTTAAAAAATACAAAATATACAACAAATATTTCAAATATAACAAAATATGTTTTAAAAAAATGTCTAAAACCAAAACCCAAACCATCCCGACCCGCCGTCTCTAGGTTTTTGATTGTTTTCATATCTATTATTTATTAATTATAACTATTCCTGATTTTAAATTGCTTGCCGTTCTTAACCCGACGTTGCTCGGTTTTTGATTATTTTCCTATAAATTATTAATTATAGCTATTCCTAATTATGTATAGCTAATATTTAATTTTGTTTCTAACTAATATTTAATAATTCTAAATAATTCTTTTAAGTGTATCAGATGTAGATCTATAGATCTAACGCTATAGCGTTGTTCGTTTTTAAGATTTATTCGTAAAATATTTTGTAAAAATACAAAAAATAATTTAAAATATTATAAAATATATTTTAAAAAGTGTCTACAAATATTTTTTTAAATATAAAAAATATTTCAACATATTAGTATCCATACCCGAACCGGCGTTGCTAAGTTTTTGATTGTTTGCCTATTTATTTTTATTAATTATAGGCTATAATTTATAGCTATTCATGATTATATAAAATATTTCATTGCTAAAAAATACAACAAATATTTAAAATATTACAAAAAATGTCGAAAACTCAAATCTAAACCCAAACGCAAACAGTGCCCGACCCGATATTTATCGGTTTTTGATTGTTTGCCTATTTATTATTTATAATCAGGAATATATCTATAGAGATATTCCTGATTCTACATTTCTAGTATAATTTCTACAATTAAATAAAGTTTATCTAAAATACAAACAAATGTAGAAACATTTTTATTTTAATATTTAAAAAATTAGTGAAAAAAGATTTAAAAAATACAACAAATATTTAAAATATTCCAAATTATGTTGAAAACCTAAACCCAAACCGTTCCAAATCGGCGTTGCTTAGTTTTTTATTATTTGCCTATCTATCATTTATTAATTATAAATATTCCTGATTTGGAATTTCTTACAGTACCCAACTCTGCTTTACTCGTTGTTTGATAGTTTGCCTATCTATCATTTATTAATTATAAATATTCCTGATTTGGAATTTCTTACAGTACCCAACTCTGCTTTACTCGTTGTTTGATAGTTTGCCTATCTATTATTTATTAATTATGGCTATATGATTCTGCTTTTCATATACAATAACATACATTTTCCATAAAAAAAATTCAAACAAATTTAGACAAATATTCGTTTTTAATATCTCAAAAATTAGTGGAAAAATATTTCAAAAATATTTCAAAAAATAAAACAATATGTTTTGCGTTGTTCGATTTTTGATTGTTGTTGCCTATCTATTATTTATTAATTATAGCTATTCCTTATTCTGTATTGCTAGTATATAATAAATATTTCCAAATATTACACAAATATTTTTTATAAATGTTCTACAAATATTTTAAAAAGTATAATATTTATATCTTATAATATTTATATATTTATTATATAATTATAATATTTTAATTATATCTTTAAATAATAATATAACAACGATTAGTTGAAAAATATAAAATAATATTTCAAATAATATTTTTAAAAATAAAAAAAAAAATATAGATAATATTAGAAAATATATTTTAAAAAAATTTCTAAAAAATGTCCACAAAAATGGTTACAAATATTTCAAAAAAATGTTTAAAAATATTTCAAAAAATGTTTAAAATTATTTCGAAAAATAATTCAAAAAAATTTCAAAAATATTTCAAAAAATGTCAAGAATATTTCAAAAAAAATTAAAAATATTTAAAAATGTTAGCCGTACCCGACCCGGCGTTGCTCGGTTTTGATTATTTTCCTATATATTATATATTAATTATAGCTATTCCTGATTCTTAATTGATATATATATAATAAAATAAATGTTAGCTAAAATACAAAACAAAGTAGAAAACATTTTCAAATAATATGTTAAAAAATACAACAAATATTTCAAATATTACAAAATATGTTTTAAAAAAATGTCTAAAACCCAAACCTAAACCCAAACACAAACCGTACACTACCCTGCGTTGCTAGGTTTTTGATTATTTGCCTATTAATTGTAGATATTCCTGATTATACTTAGCTAATATTTAATTTTTTTCTTCTAACTAATATTTACTAATTCTAACTGTATCCGATGTAGACCCAGCGTTGTTCGTTTTTAAGATTATTTGTAAAATATTTGGTAAGATTACAAATAATAATTTAAAATATTACAAAATATATTTTTAAAAAGTGTCTAAAAATATTTTAAGAAATATAAAAAATATTTCAACATATTAGTAGATAACATATAACCATACCTGATTTTGAATGCCTATTTATTTTTTTTATTAATTATAGCTATTCCTGATTATTCTAAAATATATAATTGCTAAAAATTGCAAAAAAATATATAAAATATTACAAAATATGTTTTAAAAACAAACCATACCCGACCCGGCATTTCTTGGTTTTTGTTTGTTTGCCTATCTATTATTTATTATTTATTAATTAGGGCAATTTCTGATTCTATATTTCTAGTATATACAATTAAATAAAGTTTATTTAAAATACAAACAAATATAGAAAAATATTGTTTCTAATATTTAAAAAATTAGTGAACAAATATTTTAAAAAATACAACAAATATTTCAAATATTACAAAATATGTTGAAAACCCAAACCCAAACCGTCCCAAAACGGCGTTGATCGGTTTTTAATTATATGCCTATCTATACTTTATTAATTATAACTATTCCTGATTTAGAATTGTTTGCCGAACCCAACCCGACGTTGCTCGTTTTTTTATTATTTGCCTATCAATTATTAATTATAGTTATTCCTAATTATGCATAGCTAATCTTTAATTGTTGTCTTCTAACTAATATTTAATAAATCTAACTGTATCCGATGTAGATCTGGCGTTGTTCTTTTTAAGATTTATTCGTAAAATATTTTGTAAAAATACAAAAATACAAAAATAATTTAAAATATTATAAAATATATTTTTAAAAAGTGTCTAAAAATATTTTTTAAATATAAAAAATATTTCAACATATTAGTAGTCATACCCTACCCGGCGTTGCTAGGTTTTTGATTGTTTGACTATTTATTTTTATTAATTATAGCTATTCCTGATTATTCTAAAATATATAATTGCTAACAAATACAAAAAATATTTAAAATATTACAAAATATGTTTTAAAAAAATGTCGAAAACTCAAACCTAAACCCAAATCCAAATAGTACTCGACTCGACATTTATCGGTTTTTGATTGTTTGCCTATTTATTATTTATTAATTAGAGCTATTCCTGATCCTACATTTCTAGTATATACAATTAAATAAAATTAAACATATGTAGAAACATATTTTTTTTAATATTTAAAAAATTAGATAAAAAATATTTCAAAAAATACAACAGATATTTCAAATATTCCAAAATATGTTGAAAACCTAAACCCAAACAGTTCCAAATCGGCGTTGCTCGGTTTTTTATTATTTGCCTATCTATCATTTATTAATTATAACTATTCCTGATTTGGAATTTCTTGCCGTACCCAACTTTGCTTTACTCGTTGTTTGATAGCTTACCTATCTATTATTTATTATTTATGGCTATTCATGATTCTGCTTTTCATATACAATAACATAAATTGTTGCTAAAATTCAAACAAATTTATACAAATATTAATATCTCAAAAATTAGTGGAAAAATATTTCAAAAATATTTCAAATAAAATTTTTAAAAATACAACACATATTTCCAATATTACAAAATAGTACTTAATAAATATCGAAAACCCAAACCGCACCCTTCGTTGATCGATTTTTGATTGTTTGCCTATCTATTATTTATTAATTATAGCTATTCCTGATTCTGTATTCCTAGTATACAACAAATATTTCCAAATATTACAAAATATATTTTTTATAAATTTTCTACAAATATTTTAAAAAGTATATTATTATATCTTATAATATTTATATATTTATTATATAATTATAATATTTTAATTATATCTTAAAATAATAATATTTCAACGAATAGTTGAAAAATATAAAAAAATATTTCAAATAATATTTTTTAAAATACAAAAAATATAAATAATATTACAAAATATTTTTTAAAAAAATTTCAAAAAAATGTTTAAAAATATTTCAAAAAATTTCAACAATATTTCAAAAAATGTCAAAAATATTTCAAAAATATTTCAAAAAATTTCTAAAATTTCCAAAAATTTCAAAAAAAATTCCAAAAAATTTCAAAAAAATACTTCCAAAAAATTTCAAAAAAATATTTCAAAAAAGCGACGCCTAAGATTTTAGATGACAAAAAATCATTTTAATGGCAAAAAGTCAATTTTTCAGGTTTTTCTGGGGTACGCGGTAAA
Organism: Osedax fenrisi; assembly: GCA_964019155.1. Classification (NCBI taxonomy): domain Eukaryota; kingdom Metazoa; phylum Annelida; class Polychaeta; order Sabellida; family Siboglinidae; genus Osedax; species Osedax fenrisi. The sequence continues at coordinate 1,027,741 of OZ025245.1, forward strand.
AAATTCAAAAAAAATTCCGGACCAAGACCATACTGTTGAAAATTTATTAAGATCGGGTATAACAGATTTTCGCGACGTACCCCGGTTCTCGAGTTACCTCACCAGATACACACACACACACATATATATATCTATTATATAAAAGAAAGTCTATTTAATTATATATATTTAATTATATATATATATTTCAAAAAATGTCAAGAATATTTCAAAAAAAATTAAAAATATTTAAAAATGTTAGCCGTACCCGACCCGGCGTTGCTCGGTTTTGATTATTTTCCTATATATTATATATTAATTATAGCTATTCCTGATTCTTAATTGATATATATATAATAAAATAAATGTTAGCTAAAATACAAAACAAAGTAGAAAACATTTTCAAATAATATGTTAAAAAATACAACAAATATTTCAAATATTACAAAATATGTTTTAAAAAAATGTCTAAAACCCAAACCTAAACCCAAACACAAACCGTACACTACCCTGCGTTGCTAGGTTTTTGATTATTTGCCTATTAATTGTAGATATTCCTGATTATACTTAGCTAATATTTAATTTTTTTCTTCTAACTAATATTTACTAATTCTAACTGTATCCGATGTAGACCCAGCGTTGTTCGTTTTTAAGATTATTTGTAAAATATTTGGTAAGATTACAAATAATAATTTAAAATATTACAAAATATATTTTTAAAAAGTGTCTAAAAATATTTTAAGAAATATAAAAAATATTTCAACATATTAGTAGATAACATATAACCATACCTGATTTTGAATGCCTATTTATTTTTTTTATTAATTATAGCTATTCCTGATTATTCTAAAATATATAATTGCTAAAAATTGCAAAAAAATATATAAAATATTACAAAATATGTTTTAAAAACAAACCATACCCGACCCGGCATTTCTTGGTTTTTGTTTGTTTGCCTATCTATTATTTATTATTTATTAATTAGGGCAATTTCTGATTCTATATTTCTAGTATATACAATTAAATAAAGTTTATTTAAAATACAAACAAATATAGAAAAATATTGTTTCTAATATTTAAAAAATTAGTGAACAAATATTTTAAAAAATACAATATTTCAAATATTACAAAATATGTTGAAAACCCAAACCCAAACCGTCCCAAAACGGCGTTGATCGGTTTTTAATTATATGCCTATCTATACTTTATTAATTATAACTATTCCTGATTTAGAATTGTTTGCCGAACCCAACCCGACGTTGCTCGTTTTTTTATTATTTGCCTATCAATTATTAATTATAGTTATTCCTAATTATGCATAGCTAATCTTTAATTGTTGTCTTCTAACTAATATTTAATAAATCTAACTGTATCCGATGTAGATCTGGCGTTGTTCTTTTTAAGATTTATTCGTAAAATATTTTGTAAAAATACAAAAATACAAAAATAATTTAAAATATTATAAAATATATTTTTAAAAAGTGTCTAAAAATATTTTTTAAATATAAAAAATATTTCAACATATTAGTAGTCATACCCTACCCGGCGTTGCTAGGTTTTTGATTGTTTGACTATTTATTTTTATTAATTATAGCTATTCCTGATTATTCTAAAATATATAATTGCTAACAAATACAAAAAATATTTAAAATATTACAAAATATGTTTTAAAAAAATGTCGAAAACTCAAACCTAAACCCAAATCCAAATAGTACTCGACTCGACATTTATCGGTTTTTGATTGTTTGCCTATTTATTATTTATTAATTAGAGCTATTCCTGATCCTACATTTCTAGTATATACAATTAAATAAAATTAAACATATGTAGAAACATATTTTTTTTAATATTTAAAAAATTAGATAAAAAATATTTCAAAAAATACAACAGATATTTCAAATATTCCAAAATATGTTGAAAACCTAAACCCAAACAGTTCCAAATCGGCGTTGCTCGGTTTTTTATTATTTGCCTATCTATCATTTATTAATTATAACTATTCCTGATTTGGAATTTCTTGCCGTACCCAACTTTGCTTTACTCGTTGTTTGATAGCTTACCTATCTATTATTTATTATTTATGGCTATTCATGATTCTGCTTTTCATATACAATAACATAAATTGTTGCTAAAATTCAAACAAATTTATACAAATATTAATATCTCAAAAATTAGTGGAAAAATATTTCAAAAATATTTCAAATAAAATTTTTAAAAATACAACACATATTTCCAATATTACAAAATAGTACTTAATAAATATCGAAAACCCAAACCGCACCCTTCGTTGATCGATTTTTGATTGTTTGCCTATCTATTATTTATTAATTATAGCTATTCCTGATTCTGTATTCCTAGTATACAACAAATATTTCCAAATATTACAAAATATATTTTTTATAAATTTTCTACAAATATTTTAAAAAGTATATTATTATATCTTATAATATTTATATATTTATTATATAATTATAATATTTTAATTATATCTTAAAATAATAATATTTCAACGAATAGTTGAAAAATATAAAAAAATATTTCAAATAATATTTTTTAAAATACAAAAAATATAAATAATATTACAAAATATTTTTTAAAAAAATTTCAAAAAAATGTTTAAAAATATTTCAAAAAATTTCAACAATATTTCAAAAAATGTCAAAAATATTTCAAAAATATTTCAAAAAATTTCTAAAATTTCCAAAAATTTCAAAAAAAATTCCAAAAAATTTCAAAAAAATACTTCCAAAAAATTTCAAAAAAATATTTCAAAAAAGCGACGCCTAAGATTTTAGATGACAAAAAATCATTTTAATGGCAAAAAGTCAATTTTTCAGGTTTTTCTGGGGTACGCGGTAAAAAATTCAAAAAAAATTCCGGACCAAGACCATACTGTTGAAAATTTATTAAGATCGGGTATAACAGATTTTCGCGACGTACCCCGGTTCTCGAGTTACCTCACCAGATACACACACACACACATATATATATATATATATATAATTAAATAGACTTTCTTTTATATAATAGATATATATATATATATATATATATATATATATATATGTATACCTATACCTATAAATAAAACAACTAATAGGAATATAACCAAAATAGGGGGAGTTAATACAACCAATTTCCTATGGACATTTCTAGCGGAAACTGATAGTGAGAACGAATACCAGTAAACTCGGACCAGTTAAACTCGGACCAGGTAAACTCGGACCACTTTTGAATAATATTCGGCCCATTTTAAAATAACTATATATATTATACTTCTATAATATGGGTTAAAGCATAAAAGTGGTCCGAGTTTTCTTCAAAAGTGGTCCGAGTTTATTTCAAAAGTGGTCCCAGTTTAATTGTTCCGAGTTTACCGGTACCCGTGAGAACTATCCTAAATTTAAAATAAATAGCTCATAATATTGGCATATAGCCTGTAGGCTACGTCTATGGGCAAACTATTAGATACAAACTAATTAAATATAAATATAAGAATAATATTGTTAACGATGGGTTATTTTAGATAGTTAATTTTATATATTCTAATATATATTATATTAATATAGTATTACCTATATCATATTATCTATGTTTGAGAATACGTAGCAAGTTTTTTTTAAAAGTGATCATTCATGTGAACATATTATTTAGTAATATTTATATTTAAATTATATACATGTATACATGTATGGTGCATTCCCTTTCTACAATGTTAAATATAATGTTTTATATAGCTTACGATAACATTTTATAAATTACCTCTACACATCTTTAAAATAAAATAATAAAATGGATAAGGGATACATATATAGGAATACAGATAAATGAATAAATTAAGATTTATAATCAATTATATTTATTTATTAATTAAATTGGATTCATAAAAATTACTAGTACAGTCAACTCTCAGTAAGTCGGACTATGGATAAGTCGGACACATTTAGTATGTTTGGTTGGATTTGTATTTAGTTCCATGTTAAATTAATCGGATAAGTCGGATACGTTTGATTGGTTAAGTCGGACTTTTCTATAAGTCGGACACATATTGTGTTCATTTTTATGATTTTATACTGGATAAGTCGGAATTTTTATAAATTGTTACTTAGAAATTTTTACTTTAAATAATGAATATTATAATTTTAGTAAGTAATATAATTGAATACAACATTTTATGTTATTTCATATTTCAAATTTCATATTTCGGTAACCATTTAAATCGCGCTGCGCATTTCATGTATTATTTGCATGATATTATTAATCTCGGATAAGTCGGATATCTCGCTAAGTCGGACACTTTTCCCGGTCCCTTGCGAGTCCGACTTCTCGGGAGTTGACTGTATATTATTGTATATACTTATACATTATGTATATGTTGTTAATATATTTAATAGTTATACACAATTATTATTCTAATCCGTTTTAAAAAAAATAATATATTTATAAATTATTTGTATAGTGTACACTAAAGTTTTATTTTGTTTGTGTTTATACAATTACTATGATATCATAGAATATTTACTCTAATAAAAAGGATTAGGATGAATTTAAGATAAAATAAAATATAAAAATACATTAATGTAATTACTAATAAATATTTATTTTAAATATACGATTTTATTATCATGATATTTCAAGGAATATCGGAAAGACTCCCCTAATTTATGTTAAACTTAATTTATTAATATGTGGGAAAAATTGAGGATAAAGAGAGCGGTGGGGCACCACTTATAATCTTTTTTAGGATGAAAATGAATACTTAATGAAGATGTTAATAAATTGGTAGTATTAGAAACTATAGGAACACTGTGAAAATGTAAATTTATTTATTTCTAAAGAACATATTTACATTAAAACTTTATATATTTTAATAACTATCATAATCATCTGACAAGTATTATCATGATCCATATACTATTACATATTTATGGGACAAAAGTCTACTTTTCAAAGATATGTTTAAAGAGTAATATTGGTTATATATGGTTGACAATAGAGGACATTTATTATTCTTATTATATAATAATTTTATAATGTTATTATATAATGTAGGATATCCCACATTGAATAAGTATGAAAACAGTCTAATCCAAATCAGTAGTAAAAATGTAGAAGGGTTTAGATTTAAGGGTTTTTAAAATGGAATAGGTCGTGAAACAGTTCAGATCATACGCCAACTCTGATTTGCATAAAGTACTTTATTTACACGTGTAGAAAATATATTTTTTGATTTAAAATTTCAAGTTTGTTTTGTTAGAATATTAAAAAACAGCAAAACATAGAAAAATACCCAGTACTATTTGTAATTTGTATATTATTGAAATATTATTTAAAAAAATATAGCTATCAGAGGATATACTATTGAACATTTAATAGATTAACTTTACTTACGTTATATAAATAATATACGTTTAACAACTTTCTAAACAGAATGGATAACCATGGTTATATGCATACCAAATAAAGGAATTTACTAAGTGGAATTATAACAAATTAAATTTTGAAGTTGTTTCCAAAAGCAATTAAAAGAAATATTATTTAAAAAGTTAAATTTAATTAATATACTATTATTTATGATACAACTAAATTAGGGGATTAGGAGTATAATATGTATTCACGTGTCATACGTGTATTAACTATATCGATGAAAAACTATAGTTTCTATAGAGACTCGTACAACTTTTCACATGTCTAAATAATATTAATATAACTACGCTACATGCTTATTAATTTAACTACAAGCAAATATCACTTATGACTTAGAAGTGATATATAATATATACTACATAGATGTTTTTAAACGCTTTATTTTACCGATATCAAACTGAAAAGAACAAGCGAATAAAAGAAATAATATTAGAGGAAAGTATCCGATTACCGACCCCTAACTGATTATTTGTAATAACTTATTCAATATTAAATATATTTATTTGAAATTTTGTAATTAGGGTAATATTATGACAATGAATAATGTTGCTATTTTAAATGTTTGATATAATTATATTTACATGAATAAACAAGGGGGTCGGTAATCGGATACATGTGCCTAATACCGACCTCCATCTTCTATTACCGACCCCCTAAAATAATCGTGGTATAAATAATTGTAGTATTATATTATCCAATACAAATAGTAGATATACATAAATATAATTAATTATACATGCACGCAATTTATTTATTATTTAATTTATGTTTTAATAGTAATATTAAATTTAAATTTAAACATTATAGTAATTATATTAAAATAGTGTATATTATTATTTAATATTTATTTATTAATCAGTATTTATATAATCAACTGGAACCATGAATCCTAAATGTATATCAATGAAACAAAAACAACGTAGGACATATTTTAAAGTAAAATACGGATATATTTTGATTGGATATTATAAATCACATGTTGTCGGTATTATGGTAATGTAGGGGGTCGGTAATATGAAAGTCATATGTGTTGCTATAATTAAGATATATTGGTTAATAGTTATTCAAATTAAATTATTTTTATAATGTTTATAAACATTTTATTGATCTACAATATTATGTAGAGTATTACGTTTTCTTTTAATTAATAAAGTATTTATAATAATTTAAAAAAAGTTATTATTAAAATATTTAAAAAGTAAAAACAGAATATTACATTGTATCAAATGAAAATTGTAGGATTGAATATTTATTAAAATTTATCAAAATACTTATTCATATTTATCATTAAATTGCTAACAGTTATTGTATATATAATTTGTTGATATCTCTTATAGTTACTGAGATACGATATGGGGGTCGGTATTAGGAAGGGGTCGTTATTTAGAGACTTTCCATTAATACATTATATTTTGTAAATTAATTAATTTAATACATATTAATTATGCATTAATAGTTTGTCATGTTGAATATAGTATTACTAGAAGGGGGAATATGGAGACGAGCTTCAAAAAGGTATACTCTATCTAAAATACTATCATTAAATATCATGCTCGGCATTACACATGTTTAGTATAATATAATTAATAAATTGAATATATTTTTTTCTTCTAAATTGTGTCAGTATAATTCAAAAATATAAAATTGTCATGTCTAGAAAGAGTGGATCTCCACACAAAATAGGGAGCTACTTTGATTTGTTTTTAAATATAATAATATAATCCAAATTTATCAAATTAATCAACATGCATTTTATTGTTAGAATTTATTAGTTGAAATATCGTACTCAACTTTACCATATTAAATATCAAAATGTACAATACTATGGAGAATTTTATGTGATTAAAAGCAGGTATAACTAGTATCAATTATTATTAGTTATTAACATATATATATATAGACAATCTTAAAATTATTATAATAATATCAAATTGAATTTGTATCAATAATGATTTAAATATATTCTATACGGGAAAGTTACAAGATTTGTTAGAATACAGCAGTCTTCGATATAATTCGAGATGGTATTCATTACTAACTTTTTATATTTATTTTGAGTAAATAATTATTTGTGAAAATATAATCAAATGTATGCCTATAGGCGTATACGTAGGATGTACATTTCATTTTATAATTATATTAATACTTTTTTAGTTATTTTAATGTATTCCTATACATATAATTATATAATTCGATAACAAAATGTAATTAATACTTATTCATATAATTGTATAGTCTTTTATGATACTATAACATATTATTACTCATATATGTGATTAGTATGAGTGATTAATAATTATAAATAAATTTATTTCAATAAAAACGATTGGGAGGACAGTAAGTCACTTATTTATTTTCATTACTAATATATGTGTTTTGCATTATAATATATATATATATATATATATATATATATATATATATATCATATAAATGATTCAATAATATGTTCTAGACAATTTTATAAATAATGGTTCAGTTTTACATATTATGGGAGGTTAAATCTCGTTATACGTATTTTAAAAAATACTTATAAAATATATTACAAACATAATTTATTATTTAAGGGGACACCATAACATTGTTAATATATATTAACTATTAAGCTATTAATTACATATTTAATCTTATATTACTTTATTTTACATATTAGTATTACATTTATGTCAACGTAATTCTAAAATACATTTATCTGTTTTTCAAATAAATAAAATTCAAGAAAATATTTTCAAAATGTTATGTAATCGCATAAAACCTTCCTTTCTCATTGGGTTACTAGATCTATGATTATTCATATATTAGAAATACGATTATTTAGAATAGCTCAGATAGCCTATGAGATATACGTAGGTAGAAGGGGTAGATTTGAATATATGAAATATATACCTATAGGTACACCTATTCAAGTCTACCCATTCTACCTACTAATATTTGAAAAGAAGAATCACATCTAAATCAATATATATATATATATATATATATATATATATATATATATATATATAATTATAATACTACTAATTATTATTAATATTATTACCACCAGAGTAATTATGAACCTATACATTATAGACACAATTATAGAGTAACATTAATAACACATGTGTAAGGTGCAATGGTACCGTATAGTTACCACAACACCTATATCCGTGATAATAGATTAATATCATAATTATAGGTAGCCCTTCGGTATTAGTGCTATCAATTACGCGGCTAGATCTTAATCTATTCGATATAACAGTACGTCGAGTAAAGCGGGTTCCATAGAGCGCGGACTTCGTTGTAATATATATGTTATATACGGGTATTGGTGTAAATATATCGATTGTACACTGTACACTGTACAATGTGCACAATGTGTGAACGCGTTAATTATGATTGATATATCACGTTATATGCAGCTAAGCAGAGTTGTACGACTTACAATGTACGAGATCATATATATATATATATATATATATGTGTGTGTGTGTGTATGTATGTGTGTGTATGTGTGTGCATGTGTGTGTATTTGTGTATGTATGTATGTGTGTGTATGTGTGTACATGTGTGTGTATTTGTATGTGTGTGTGCGTGTATGTATTTGTGTGTGTGTGTTGAATGCATGCAATTAGTTAGTATATATTTAGATATATAATAATTGAAAATAAAATCTAAAACATGCACAAAAGTATAACAATATTTTATTAAAAAATAATATGAAAACATAAATATAAGTATAAAAGAAATTACAACTTGTCATGCAATAATAATAAAATAAAGTACATATATATTGTTTACAATATATATATATATATATATATATACTATACTATACTATACTATACCATAGTAAATACAAATAATGTAAATACAATATCCACATTATATATATATATATATATAAATATATATATATATATATATATATATGTATATAATTAACAAAGGTTAATAACAAGCAATAACCGTACATGCGTTTACAGACACAAACACACACACACACATACGTGCGGCGCACACCAACATCAGATAATCAATATCTGGCCATCTTCCGATATATACCAGTACACCTGCATCGAACCTTTGCTCCGAAGTCGTAGGTCGGACGGTACGGGTGATCTATCTCCGGCGAGACGCTCGTGTAGAGACCGCATGACCATTGACCCCTGTAGTCGAACATCAGCAGCAGCAGTGACGTAACCGTACGGAGGAGGAGGAGGCGGTGGTGATGACGTCATAACGAGAGAACTGACCACGCTGGTCGTAGAGGAGTCCGAGTCGTGGTCAACTGGTGACCACTGTATGTCCGGAGTGAGGTAGCCACTGTCAAGCGGTGACTGATGCTGCTGTGGTTTCAGGGTAACACGCAACGTATTATCGCCCCCTACACATCCTTCTCCTTCTCCTCCTCCTCCTCCTATCTTCGTACATTTCCGGTGTACGCCATCGTTATCTCTATCATCACCCTTATCGGTGTCGGTGGAGGCGATGGAGGCGGAAGTAGAATAGCGGTCAGCAGCAGCAGTAGCGATAATGTCTAGCTGACCAGTCACTTGATTACGTCTGTACACACTGCAGCAGGAGGAGGAGGAGTGGCGCCGAGATAAAACGGTAATGTGGGCGTGGTTATCACTGGGAGGAGGTGGAGGAGGAGGAGGCGGAGGAGGGGTTGTAATAGGCTTATGTAGCATACTAAGGGGAGAGGTGAATGCCCTATCAGAAATGGGGGTAGAAGTTGAAGGAAGGATACGTATAGAGGGGTAGGTATACTCATTAGGGATATATGTATTGGTAGGTGTGCAGGATGGAATGGGAGAAATAGGAATACATGATTGAATAGGAGATGTAGTGATGGAGGGTGGAATAGGAGATGAAGGGATGGAGGGTGGAATAGGAGATGAAGGGATGGAGGGTGGAATAGGAGAATTGATGATTTCAGTATTGATATGAATGGTTAGTGGTATACGAGAATTAGGGCTACAATTTGTGGGTGTTACAGTAATAGTGTTTGTAGGGAGTTTAATAATATTAGGAGTAGTAGTACAGCTTTTATTAGTAGTAGTAGTATAGCTTGTATTAGGAGGAGGATGAGTAGTAGAGCTGGCCTCTATAGAGTGCGATACATCACAGATTACAGATGACCTTGACATTTCTTTACGGTAAGTATTAGCGGAACATTGTAGAACATTGTAGGTGGGATGTGGTTTTATCTCAGTACGACGAGAATATTCACTGCATACAGTTGCCCTGTTACCATTACTTACTGGGGGACTATACATCGTGATATCACGTGATACCTGAGTTAGATCACGTGGTAATGAGTGATCACGTGACCTAGATCGATATCCATGTACCGGTATCGAGCTGTCTCCGATAGTAACCGACTTCTTATCTAACGCTGTATTGGAACTAGATAGTAAGTGGGCGTATTTACAAAGGGGCGTGTTTAACGATAGCCTAGTGTTCGAGGAACTGTTATCGTTACCGTTGCTGATGGTGGTGCTGGAATGTTTAGATGTTTGTACAGTTAAGCCACCATGTTCGTTGTCTTTGTAACCTCTACCACGAACCCCAGTACCGGTAGTGACATGCGGCGGCGGTGAAGGCGTTACTATTCGAGATGTTTCGATGTTTGAATGCGACCTCGACAACGGTTTGCGTTCTATGATACGTTCATCTCGCGCTACCGTTACGCATGACTGCGCTAAACACTCAGTCGCATTAGGAGACTGACGATTAGTGTGAGGTTTCATCGGAGATGGAGGTCTTATATAACATCTGACGATGGGTTTAACGATACACCTGTTAGACGTTGTCGGCTTTTCTCGTTGTTTCTCGGTACTATTGTTACTAGTACCATTGTTACTAGTACCATTGTTGATATTAGCTATCAGGCTAGCCGTGCGGTGTGTGATAGTTGACGACCGCTCTATAGTGCGGGAAGGCTTGCTGCGAGATTCCTTATCATCGCCTTTCACGTGACGTGACGAGGTCACTTCCGTTACAGGGTATTTACTAGTGCCGAACAGATTAATGGCGGCATTCCTGAGTCTCTCCGTTTTGCCGCGTGGTGGCTGCTGCTCGTGATTCTCCTTAGTGTCCTTCCGCTTCTGCTCGCTTCCGGTTTGTCCGCCTACCGAGTCGATGTTGTAATGTTGTACCACGTGTTCTGTACGTGGATTGTTCTTCGCTATACCAGTAGTGGATGTGCTAGTGATGTTACTGGTGGTACTTGTAGTGGTGGTACCGGTACTGATACTGGTGGGTATGGTAGACTTCCGACCACTCGATACATGGTGTTGTTGCGTCACTACTGCTCTACTACTACTACTACTACAGACTTTAGGTATACGTGCACTAGGACGGGTGACCTCTGACCCCCCGATATAGTGTATCGGACCACGTGTCTCGGTGCAAGATGTAGACCTCGTCAGCGAAGTCACGTGTCGAGCACGTGTTCCGCTAGCAGATGTCACGTGATGAGAGTCCTTAGATGTTGACCTAACATCGCGATGTCCATCGTTACTACCGCCTACGTCGTTGACACTACCACTGCTGCCACCTATACTGAGATCACCATTACTACTACCTCCTCTATTGTTATGGTTATATTGTAGCGAAGTTCTGTTAGCGTACTGTATGCGTTGACCGCTGTATTTTGACCTTGATTCTGTCCGCACAGCCGATGACCTTAAGCTGGTAGTACTGGTAGTGTTACTTCTGGTTGGGATGCTTGTAGTGCTGCTGGTTGGGATGCTCGTAGTGGTGTTGGTAGTGGTGCAGGTTGGGATGCTGGTACTAATACTACTGCTAGAGGTGGTGGTGGCTGGAATGATGGACGTATTGTTGATGGTGGTACTAATACTACTGATGGTCCGGAGAGGAATACCAGTTGACCTTGACCTCGTCCCTCTGTAGACGTTCTCCGATACGGGAATACGACTGCTCGTCTCACCGGATACGATGTTAGATTGAGGAGACATGCGCAGTGGTACTGTTAAAAACAGCAGCTGTTGTAGTCCTGTGAACCTGTAACGGTGGAGTATGTTGTTAGTATGCTATTGTATATGTATCTAGGTCCCTTACCTGGGGGGGGGGTACTATACAGTACTATATATATATATATATATATATATATATATAGTGGTGGGTGTGAACTATAGATGTAGTATTACCAGTTTGTATTTAGTTATTCAGTAAATAATATCGATATACATTAAATTAGGTGTGTATATATATATATATATATATATATATATGTTATTTGTTATTTTTTTTTTTTTTTATTTGGTGGAAGTTTTCACTTATAACCATATATGGCTCTAATGTCACTTCGAAGCCGCTCTCATGTTAAGGCATCCATGGTTTTAACGAGAGCCGATCATTTATTTATACACAATTATATAAGATCACTTCTAAATAATATTTTAAGACCCATTTTATAAAATTAATTAATGGTCCGGACGAGGGTCGAACCCGTGTCCTACTGCTTGTGTGTCTGACGCCTTAGCCACTGAGCCACACAGGCAGTATTAAATATATATATAGGCATATATATATATTAGGCATATATATATATATATATATATATATATATATATTATTATTTTATCTATGTAGAATCATTACATCCCATCCGCGAATGTATATGAAGTTACTTATATTTCAACCATTTGACTCTAATATATATTAGAAGCATCGATATAAAGAAATCTTTATATCGATGATTAGCAGCCGTTATAATGCCAATGCATACATGGTTTTAATGATAGGCGGTAATTTATTTATACACAATTATATAAGATCACTTCTAAATATTATTTTAAGATAAATTGTATTAATACGGGCAGGGTTTGAACCAACTTCCAACTTCCCGTGTGTCTGATGACTTAGCCAACTTATATATATATATATACAAATATTTCGTTAAAATATATATATATATATATGTTAATTATGAAAACATTATAAAAATACGAAATATAGAATTATAATTTTTAAATTTATATACATACATTTAAAAATTATTATAAAATAATTAGCATATATATATATATATATATATATATATATATATATATATTAAACGAAATATTTGTATCGACCAACCCCCTTCACTTATGATGGGTAATGTGGCCACGAGCGTAATGTGGCCACTACTAGTGGCCCACTTGGCGTATCTTATAAACTATAAGTCCAATCAAAAAAAATATATACATGAAATATGCGCATTGGTAAGTATTGTTCAAATAAGTAAAATTATAAAATTTATAAAAAAAAATGATGTAAAAAATACAAAAAAAATCGATTTACTTTAAAAAAAATTGTATGTATATAAATATATTGATAAAATCGCGTGCGTTATTATATAAAAATGTTGATTGAATCAACATCTACTATATCCTAACTATACACATATATTTAAATACATATTATAATCGTGGTATAAACTTATACATTTAATTTAGTATATTTAATTATCTATTAACACAATTATAAAGAACAATATATATATATATATATATATATATATATATAAATATATATATATATAAAATGAATCTACATAGTTTAATATATATATATAGGTTATCATATAATAATTGTTATTCATCACATATTTATTTGTATTAAACATATATTTTATAGTACGTATACGTACTTATATATAAGTACATATTATAAAGTACATATAAAGTACATATAATATAATACATAATATAAAAGTATACACAATATAATACTATATATATATATATATATATATATATATATATATATATATATATATATATATATATATATATATATATATATATATACAGTCAACTCCCGATAAGTCGGACTCGCAATGGTCCGGGAAAAGTGTCCGTCTTAGCGAGATGTCCGACTTATCCGAGATTAAGAATAGCATGCAAATAAGACATGAAATGCGCAGCGCGAGTTAAATGGTTACCGAAATATGGAATTATGCAACGATCAGCAACATAAAATGTTGTATTCAATTATATTAATTACTAAAATTATAATATTCATTAATTAAAGTAAACATTTCTGACAATTTATAAAAAGTCCGACTTATCCAATCCAACTTATCCGACTTATCCGATTAATTTAACATGGAACTATAGTTTATCTATAGATACAAATCCAACCAAACCAACTAAATGTGTTTGACTTATCCGTAGTCCGACTTACCGAGAGTTGACTGTATATATATATATATATATATATATTATAATTATAATTATTATATATAAATATATATGTATAAAATATATATGTATAAACTTATTTATATATAAAGTTTTACATTTATTTTTATATATGTATGTGTATTATAAATACTAATATATTTATATTTAAGGGGATCCCACACATAACACGCAATTTGTCAATTTCGTGTATAAATAGATAGGAAAAATATAGGTCTACTAAAAAAAATAGAACTGATATTCTATTCATTCAATTGACCTACTTTTTTTTGTAATGTATTCATAACATATACATGCATAGGAAAATAGAAAGTTATTTTTAAATGTATTATTTATTATATTATATATATATATATGTATCTAAATTAAAAATTAGCAATACTAAAATGATGGTATTTCTATAGAAATTATCATTTTATACAATGAATTCTATACATTTTATTAATTATCTCTCTATTTTACTATTCACATAATTAAATTCTATATAAAGCAAAAAAAATTAATATTATAATTATAATAGTTTTTATGTTCTATATTTTTGAATACACATACATAGCGAGAAATAATTATTCCGATAAAACAGCGTTTGAAGTTTGACATTATAACAATGTAATATTGAATAGAATATAGTAGCATTATCTTATCGTAAAAAAACACATTTATATGCCATTTCTAGACTGAATTCATGTATAATTTTTTTATAGATACTAAAAAACACTACAATAAGTATTATAATGTAATAAAAAAAAATATTAAAAAAAAAATTAGCATCACTTTAAATGTACGGGATCCCCTTAAGAGATATATTAAACTAGATTTAAAAAAAATTAAATCAATATCCTATTAATAAATTATATAATACATTTTATTTTCGATATCGATTTTCTAAATAATATAATAAACTTAATTTTATTTTATGTATTTAATTTAACTGTACTTTATAATCGTCTTTATATATTTCATTTATACTTGTTCAGTGTATATTTGTATATTACATTTAATTTTATTTACCTAATATTTTGTAATTATAAAAATAATTTGTATTTATTTTGATATGATATGATTTTATTATATATTGGTTTAATAAATGTAATATACGTATACAATTATATATATATATATATATATATATATATATATATATATATATATATATATGTATACAGTGTATACAGTAATTTACTGATTACATTGTTTTTTCCATATTAATAACATGATAAGTAAGTTTAATAATATACTATAGTATATGATATATGTATCATATGTGATATAGCCTATTAATGAATATAGTAATTTATAAAGTTAAAATAAAAGCATTCATTTATCATAATTGCGTGTGTTATTGAAGATTATACTTGATGTGATATCATTGGACTAAAGTTGATATACATTATCGCCATCTAGTTTATTAATGACACATTACCCGACATATGTGGCCACATTAATAATTTCAATTAGGTACGCTAAAATGAAAAAAATATTCTGCAGTCCTCTCAAATATCATAACATGTATCCATATTGAAAAAATTATCGAATTAGAACTAATATTTATAAAGTTGTACAACATTATCTAAAAGTGGCCATGGCCACTTTACATGTGCACATTACCCATCTTTCCCTGTGAAGTCATAATAAAACAAATATAGTAATATCATGAGTACCAGATAAGGTGACTTTAGAATATTATAATTTTTAATAACATGTTATGTATAGAGACATACCAAGTGAAATCACCAAATGGTCCCCCATGACCATCTACAATTTTTATGAACATTTCACAAATTTTAATTTTTTCTATCGAAAAAAGTAGTTATGCAAAATGTACTGCACAAATAAAAAATGTAGGGCCCTCTAGATATATTTCAAAATTTAGTCATATTTTTAAAATTTGAATTTATGAAATATACAATTTTCAATCATCTATAACTTTTTGATTATGTATATTTTTAATTCATTTTTTATTACCATAAAGTTTTTCTTATTATTTAATAATGTTTAATAAGGGATTTGTGAAAAAAAATATATTATTTATTAAAAATTATATTATATAACAATCATAAAATAATATGTATTTATATATTAATATATATTATGTATAAAAGTAAATATAAGTGCCTAACATATGCATTTGTAAACTATAATTATCGTATTAGCTTATAAGCGATTACAAATAATGATAACAAAATGTGTATTAATTTATTATCTAATAGTGTAGGTCAAATTCTCTTTGTATTATACTTATAAAAAATGTTAAATTTATACAATATATATAATTATAAATGTATACTATCTTATAAGATAAAAAAAAATTAATTAATCTTTTATGTATTTATAAATTTATGGTGATATATATATATATATATATATATATATATATATATACAGTAAAACCTCTCTATAAGAAACCTCTTTATAAGAAAAACCTCTTTATAAGAAAATTGTTCACACATTTGGTTGGAATTCAACCTTTTCCACATTAAAAAACCTCTTTATAAGAAAATCTTATAAGAAAAATATAAGAAAAACCCCTTTATAAGAAACTTATTGAATATAAAATATAAAAAATAATATATATAAATAGAAGTATTGTATATTGATAACAATTATAGAAATTAATTATTATATAAGATATTTTTTTTTCTTACAAATATTTTATATTACATAAATAGCTCGAAATGAATTACAATTAATTAATAATTGTTATTGTATATCCATAAATTTATTAAATTTATTAAAATGAATTAATAAATTTTATTATATCCTTACATGTATATATGATACAATTTATTATATTATACAATTCATTGTTAAATAATAGATTATTATAATATTTATAATAACATTGTACAGATAACATTATTTTAAATCAAACAACTATTAAAAACTATTTTAAATAAATCACATTTCTAAACTATCCTTTTGATTAATACTTTTAAATAAATATACTATATATATATATAACCTATAGGTTATATAATGCAATTTCAATTATTAATTAATTCTTAAAATCATTGGAAAGGTAAAAACCTCTTTATAAGAAAACCTCTCTATAAGAAACAAAGTACTGAAAAAAAATAGTTTCTTATAGAGAGGTTTTACTGTATATATATTAATAACAATTTATTAATAACAATTTTAAATAAAATAAAATTAAAATTAAAAAAATAATTAAATTTTAAAACACTACAGTGTTATTATATTATAATATCTCTGTTATATTTTTAAAACTAATTTTGTATATTTGAAACTCTATAACTTTAGAACTATAGTTCTAGTATACTTGATCAAACAATATGAAACTTTCATAATTTATTTATATCAATGAAATATTTAAATAGTATTAATACTATTTAAATATTTAATTATTATTTTAGAAGCCCCTAATATTATTATTAATGAATTCATCATATATCTCCCTTTATGATCTGATATAAACAAAGTAGTTTAATTTCTATTTGTGACATAAACACATTATTAAACATAATAATATTATTATATATTACTCTTATTAATTTTATTAATAAGGATATACTATATTATAGTTCTATAATAAATAATTAATGATATATATATCATTAATTATTTATTATACAACTATGACCTAGTTATAAACATATATACCTATAGGTTATACAGTGATATTAATGATTATGATTGTTAAAATTTCAAATCATTTATAAGTTTGTATCCTGGATAAATATATAATTTCTAAAATATAAATTATAGTATGAATTTTAATATATGCATATATGTGTGTTTATATATATTTATATTTATAACATATTTCTATAGAAAAGTATATTAAGAACATAAGATTTGTATAACATACTAAAATGCAAAAAAACGACCCTAATATGTAAATAAATTCAAATATCTCATGATAACATGCATGTAAATAATATTAAATAATACATTCATGACATAATATTAATAAGAGTTTATAATTAATACTTCCTATACGTGATATAACTACAATTTAATATGATTAATATACTGATATATTATAGAATAAGTTATTTATATTCAAGGATATATACTACATAGTATGTATATTATATTACTAGCATATAATATATTAATGATTGTATCCATAGATTTGAAAAAATATAAATCTATGATTGTAAACATATTATAAATGTTATTTTATATTGAAATAAGAAATTAATAAATATATTTGTGATAATTAATTTTATTTACAATTAGATATTTAAATAAAAAATTACATTTTAATGATCAATATCATTATATATGTCATATTTATTAAATTAAACTGATTTGATGAATTTAGTAAAAAAATACATTCAATCTAAAAACTAATTCTAAAATGTATTTTCCTAATGGTATACATTTTAACCATATATTGGTATATATTTTGTATAATAATGTATCCCAGCCATATACATAGGAGCGAACTATGTCTATGATCCCAGCAGACAGTATGATGTAATATGTTTACTAAAATCTTTAAAATGTCATAATTTGTATTTATATTTTCTAAACTTGTTGCATAAAAAAAGTTAATTGGTAACATGTTTGCTTGGATATCGGATTGATAGAAATAACAAAAATATATATTATATTATATTAATATGTAAAATCAAATACTTGTATTGTCGTTTTATTCCGATTGTATTGCAATCTGTAATACACTGCTTGTTTATGGCATAGACGAGTCTTGTATTGATAGCATTGTATGACATACAAATTAAAACCTATTTACTAAATTAACTAGTACTATTTTGTACAGTAATTCACATTACTCACATTTAAATTACATCACATTGCATCATTCGTCATACTTGATGATACTATTATATCGCATATATAGTTTATAAACTATATTATTATATATAATAATAATATTTTAAATTGATTTAGATGTATATTAGTAATGCCAAAATATATTTGATTTCATACAAAATTATATATATATATATATATAGAAATAGTCATATATTTAGTAATACCACCACACAGTGATTATATTCGGTATATTCTGTATGATTGTATCTTAACTGTACAATAAGTATGAATAAATAAATATAGTTATAATAATTACTACTATAGTTTATAGTATAAAGTACATAGGTATTAGGGGCGCAGCAACAGGGGGACGGTGTATATACATTGAATATGACATAATATAGTTATATAATAAATAAATAAATTATTTGGAATAATTTAAATTATTTAAAATCGATAGATATATAAATTTAACTTTTAGTTTTTTATATTATATTTAACAAGATAATGAATTTTTGTGGTTTTAAATTTGGTTTTAAATTTATAAAACGAATATAAATATAATACATTACATATTTATATAATAGGCATACTACCATTATTTTAGTCTGATATTTTCATTTTATTTTGATACATTATAAAGGTTTTATGTATGATCCGAAACACAAACATACACAAATAACACACACAAACACAAACACATACATATATATATATATATATAAAATATACTATACAAATTTAGTAATGCATACAATATTTATAAATTCATAATCAAATAATGATATTTCTTACCTTGATTACATCGACGATGAATATTGTACATGAATATATATGTATATGTATGTATCACGATATGTAGTAAATATAATAAATAATGCACTATAAAGCATGTTGCTGTGCCTAGAAAATATAGTAATAGCTTCTGAATCACGACGCACAGAGAAACGCGCACAACTATATTATGATGGATGTATTATGTAAACCAGACAATGCTAATGAACAATAGGTAATCCAGCGTGTATGTGTGTACGTTTATGTTTCTATTTAATACTACGCATTTATAATAGTAATAGGCAATAAAAGTAAAAGTTATGTTGCGTGGATAATTCTAGGCAACGCCCGCAATTGAAAGCATATTTTATAAATATATATAAATATATATATATATATAATTAGACCGATTCATCCGCTAATTATAATTCCGTATTCGTTAACGGATTACGTAATTATGACGCGAACATCGAAGTGGGCGTGGCTTAAATATCGCATGGACGACTTACCACGAGGTTACTAACTTACTAACGTATAGTATAAGCCAACATCATTAAGGGGATTAGTTAGCAATTAAGTTCCCAATTATCGCGCGTTCTGCGAATGCGTGTTGCTATTTAATTTGTTGCATTTAAATATATATTTGATGAAATAAATAAGATACATATATATGTTATATAATAAGTAATTATTAAAATTCATTTATAAAACTCAACCACTTATATTATAAATTATAATTTAGAACATTAGTTAATGTTGTTGTCATTGTGTTATACCACTTTTTAATTGGATGGACTAATATACGACATAATATATATATATATTATATGGCGTATACGCATCCATATATGTAGACCAAGTTACATCTCAGCATCGCTGAAATTGTCAATCCGAGAATGTCAGCCATGCTAAGCTTTAACATGGGTGAGGGGGGGGGGGGGCTGTATATGGAGGCGTGGCTATAATGATATAATATAATATATTCATCCAATTAAAAAGTTCTATATATCAATTTCCATAGAATAAATATACAGTATAGGTATACATACTTATGGCAGGGAGAGCGGGGAAGCTCATATATTGACCATATATATCTAATAATGTTAAATATAGGTGTGTATACATGTATTAAAAATTACATTAAGATATTTATTAATAGCAGAAACTCCTATAGGGGCAGGTTGAGCCATCTCAATTATTTCTGCTATTAATAAATATCTTAATGTAATTGTTAATACATGTATACACACCTATATTTAGCATTATTAGAACAACTGAACAATTATTTATTTTAACTATTTAAAATATTATTTAATTATTAATATTTTATGAAAAACTAGTTGGTGGGACAGTAAGTTTAAATTTGATATTATTAATATCGTTTATCATTAAACATATTTATTTATTAATTTATGTAATTAATTAATGACTCATTTCAATAATAATAATCTAATTAATTAAATATATAATTGAGTAATTACTTTAAATAATTAAATAATTGGTTTATATGCTGGATTAAAACATATATGTTTTCTATAGAGCATCTAACCTCTCTCCTAATCTAATCTCTCGCCTTAAAAGTTTCATTAATTTTGATATTAATCTTGGTGCATATATGCATGCTTATATATATGCTTGTTAATATACTACTAAATATAAATATATAACTTTAACTATGTTTATATTTTAAATATATCTTTAATTTTTAATTTTTTCTACCTGGCTCAACCTGCTCCTTTTAGACGGGGCAGGTTAAAAAAAATAAAATTAAAAAATAATAATAATGTAATTATATTATTAATTATTTAACATTACACTGATTTATGAATGTATTTTATTGTTCATAAACTATATTTATCTTAAGCACTCTATTTTATTAAAATATATTCATAACATTATTAGTTATAGGTGTTTTTATAAAAACCGGCTCAACCTGCCCCGCTCTCCCCTATATTATATATGATATGTATACATCTGAAACTGAATACACTCACACTCATATATATATATATATATATGAGTGTTAATTATGTATTAATTAATATTGTCCAATTATAACTATAGTTATAGTATACTACTGCATCTTTTAAAGAAAAATGTTCCATTTTGTTCATTTTTATATTATATGTGAATAAACGTGATGGAATTTTTTCATTATATTTATAACATATATTGAAAAGTATATTTATTATGTAAATATATGTGGTACAATTATCCTATGCATGATATGTAGATATATATATATATATATATATATATATATATATATATACTAACAATTGTCCTATGCATGATATATATATATATAATATATAATTATAAAATTCTAATATATTATCATTGTCCAATGTAAATAAAGCATATTAGGATACCTACATAAACTCATCATAGGTAACTAGGTTATAATGCTATATAGTTAATCCTATATAGTTATAATGCTTTCATGTGAATACGGTGAATATCTGGTGGAAATGTTTTATCAGTGATCATTAGTTCCTAGAATACCACAATCGAATACATTTATCTGGAATTTGATTGGACGATGATACATTTCTATAATATATAATAATATTTGATTTAAATTATGAATTATTGTCAATATCTCAAATGAGAAAGGAATTGCTTAACAGCAGCTAATATGAAATGCATTATAGAAAATCACGTAAACAATACAAATTAGAAACATCAATATATAACTGATTAGTAAATGTTCTCTAGGAACTAATATACCTAGTAATGGTTCTATAGGAGATGTAATATACCTATAATCTAGGTCCTAGATAGGGTCAGATGGGAGAACCAGTAGACATAGTAATAGTTCTATAGGAGATGTAATATACCTAGATAGGGTCATATGGGAGATGTAATAGACCTAGATATATCTATGATATATCTATCTGACCATATAGGGTCATATGGGAGAACCAGTAGACATAGTAATGGTTCTATAGGAGATGTAATATACATATATATATTATAAATATGTTATCAAGTCAAATGCACCTGCCATAAACATTAATTATATTATATTAACATAATTATATTTATGTTATATATAATTATTTCAAACAATCAACTATGGATGAATATTTATCAAAATTGTAAATATATTATATAAATATATATATTGTTATTTTTTGCTATTTTTTATTTTTATTTTGGTGGTATCCTCTCATCCTATCAGGGAACCAAGATTAAGTTTTCATTTGTAACCACATGGCTCTAATGTCCCTTCGTAGCCGCTCTCATGTTAAGGCATCCATGCTTTTATGATCGTTTAACGCTCTCAAGAGCTGATTATTTATTTACACAATTATATAAGATCACTTATAAATATTATATTAAGACTTATTTGAATGGTCTGCAGACGAAGCTCGAACCCGTATCCTACTGCTTGGGTGTCTGACGCTTTGCCAACTAAGCCACACAAGCAGTTCGATATATATATGGGAAAGTCCCCGATTACCGACCCCTAAATGATTATTTGTAATAACTTATTCAATATTAAATATATTTATTTAAAATTTTGTAATTAAGGTTATATTATGGTAATGAATAATGTGGCTATTTTAAATTTTTGATATAATTATATTTACACAAATAAACAAGGGGGTCTGTAATCGGATACATGTATACATGTAGGTATACCTAATACCGATCCCCTTCTCCTATTACCGACCCCCTAAAATAATCGTGATATAAATAATTGTAGTAATATAATTTCCAATAAAAATAGTAGATATACATAAATATAATTAATTATAACATTCACGCAATTTATTTTGTAATGAATTTATGTTTTAATCGTAATATTAAATTTAAATTTAAACTTTATAGTAATTACTATATATTAAAATAGTATATATTATTATGTAATATTTATTTATTAATCAGTATGTATATAATCAACTGGAATCATGAATCCTAAATCTATATCAATGATACACAAGCATCTTACGACATAATTAAAATAAAATACGGATCTATTTTGATTGGATATTGTAAATCACATGGGGTCGGTAATAGGAAAATCATATGGGTTGCTATAATTAAGATATATTGGTTAATAATTATTAAAATTAAATTATTTTTATAATATTTATAAACATTTTATTGATCTACAATATTATGCACAACATTACGTTTTCTTTTTATTAATAAAGTATTTACAATAATTTAAAAAAGTTATTATTCAAATATTTAAAAAGTAAAAACAGAATATTACATTTTATCAAATAACAATTGTAGGATTACATATTTTATAAAACAAAATACTTATTCATATTTATCATTAAATTACTAACATTTCGTGTATATATTATTTTTTGATATATCTTATAGTTACTGAGATACGAGAGGGGGTCGGTAATCGGGGACTTTCCCCTATACGGTATATTCTATATAAATATATACGGTGGCTCAACCTACATCGTTAATATGTAGAATGAATGGAATATATGATAATCAATTTTATTAATTATATATTATATAAACATATAAATATATCTACGCGTGTATATATATATATATATATATATATATATATATATATATATATATTAATAATATATAATTTATATAATATGTGTATGGCAATTACATGCTTTTAAGTCGTACAATTATATTGTTTGTTACATTTTGTTATAAAAAAGATATTAGGTTTATTATATATATATTATTAAAATGTTATTGTTAATAAATGTAAACATTTTAGTATCAACTATATTATCCATATAGTATACATATCATTTTTAGGTTTATAAAGCTTATAAGCTCATTAATAAGTAACATACTAGAGTTTACTTAAAACACATTCGAGAATAGCGCTCGCTATTATATATATATATTTGTGTATAATAAACCATCATCATCATCATCATCATTAATACAAATTAATACCACTTTAAAAAATTAAAAAACACATATATAGCTTAAAAACTACTAGATTATGCTTGTATTCATCAACTAATAATATAATTATCTTTAAATATGTGAATATTTGATATATATTGGATTATCTATTGATATTATATATAAGTGTATTCAATCAAACATAAATATATATAATTTAAGCAGAACAATAATTGATATTATTTAATCCTAAGTTTCAAAATAGTGTATTCTCAAATTTAACTATAATTTCAATGATATTATAACACAAAACTGCATCTATGTTCAACCGTGCACATAGTACATACTATATATATATATATATATATACATAGTAATATATACTACATAATTAATATATTATGTAATATTTTCATGTTCAGATTATATAATCTAAGTTATAGTTTAAATTATATAATTTAAATTAAAAATGATATTCAACATTTATTAATAAATAAACCTTGGCTTGTTAATTATACGTTCAACATAATCTACATTCTTAAAATAACTACAGTAACATGACTATATTTCACGAAGAAACTTTACTATTTTCATTAAATCAGTTATACATGTTATACTAATGTAATATATAGCATGTAGGTTAATAAATAAATATGTAGTATACGAGTTATTCTGTATAAATGCACAAATAGTAGGTATGTTATAATTTAATTGCAATATTCAGTTTAAGGCATTATAAAGAAATGAAAACTGGATGGATGACATATTGGACTGGTCCAATCTACCTTTCCCGAACATCTAAATAATACTTCTGATCATGAAGTATGGAGGAAGTTGTTTTCGTCATTATCACAACTACGACATCGTCATGGTAACTAAGTAACTAAATAAGTATAATATATATGAGTTTATTTTAAACGAAGATAAACATAGCTATTTTAGTTGACATAAGATAATATAAGATATCTATCATATGAATGACAATATTATATATATATATATATATAAATATTTGAACAAATATTAAATTTACACAATATTTTTATATTTATTTGACTTACTCAAACTCTTACCAAAAACCAACGAAGTTCGGATAATTATATAATAAATCGTTATAATTTGTGCTTTATTTTTATTAATTTAATAATACATATATGTTTGTTATATACACATTTTATTATAAAGAATATTAAATATATATATATATATATATATATATATATTTATATAATATATATATATATATATACTATAGATTAAATAAATATATATTAAATATAGTATTTTATTAACAATGTAATATTAATTTTAGCATGCATACTTAAATAATATATACAGTAATACATAATAATAATGGACACATTTCACAGTTATACTATATATATATATATCAAAGTATATATTATAGTTATTATATATAATTTCATATATTTTACATATAATTATTGATTTAATATACTCTTCATTTTTCACTTTCTATCATAACATCTTGACTATTATCTGTATATATATATATCGATATTATGTTATAAGTGACTTATTAAACGCATTATGACTGCTATTGATGGATTGATGACAATAATGTTACACGGAAATGAATAATAGGCTAAATATTAACGAAATAAAATATATAATATTATTTATTTTAAATATTTATACTAATTTAAAATACAAACGATTTATACAAATTAACTTGAATATGTTAAAATGATTACAATTATAGGCATTATTGTATATATAAAAACTCCACGACACAATATTATTACATTATTAAACCTTCGACATCGAGAAAGGATTTCTTGTACTTCTTCTGTTCTCCTTCGTAATATGGGGCAACAGGAGGAGGAGGAGGTACCTTCATCTCAAGGGCCCAGTCATCTTGGAACCTCAGCTTCTCTTCCGGAACGTATTGCTTAGTTTGTTGCCTAGATGCCGCGACGATGATTTCGGATAAGCTGATGGGCGGAGTCGTTGTAGTACCGGTTACGCCTACTCGCCGCTGATTGGTTGTCGGGTTCGAATCGCCGATAGGTGGCGATACCTGACTTCTCGGATAATTCGCGTCACCGTCGTCTGATGATCGATAACTCGATATATCAACGGTTTCAGATGAATGAGGTGAGTCTTTATTTTGGAGGTCAGGATCACTACCGTTTCTAGATGATGCGAGGTCATCGGCGTAACTTCGAGTGAAGTCATTTCCTATGTAAACATTAGTAGAGTCTTTGTCGGATGACGATGTATTCTGTAGCGTATTTAATATGCGATCGCTCGTGGAATTAGTTTCGTTTGCGGTCGTAGGGGACACGGAAGAGGACATTGCAGAGGAGGTGTGTCTATCATTGACAGGGGGCGTGGTTTGGAGATAATACTCGTCCGATTTCGTCTTCCGAATAAACATGTCCAGTGATGTCAGTTTATAGTTTGTGTTATTATTTGTGTCCAACCTTAAAATGTAATTAGTGAAATATATACCATAATATATCCTAATATAAATATAATATTTGTATACATATATTAGATTTAATTTTGTAATAATATTTCTTAATAATAAAAGTATACATGTTGTTATAACTAATAATTAGAATGACCTAATTCACAATCATTGATGGCAATTGTATTACAACATATATATATATATATATATAACGAGGATATTAATTATTAAAACTAAAATAATTTCATAATATTTTTAATTATAAAATTCTGAAATTATAAACCTATTTTATGACAGTGATGGTGTACTATTGGTTACCAATCGGGTGGTACTATTAAAACATTACTTTAATTATACGATCTAAACAATATAATAAAGTAAGTAAGGCGACAATAACAGAAAAAATTATATCTTATTTTGAACCTCCGTAGGAGATAAATCATATTGATATTATAAACTAGAAAAATAACAGAAGTATAATTCTAATAAATATTATTATTATTATAAAGTATTCTATATACTGGTCAGTATATACTGACCAGGTAAGATGCCTTGCGAATAGATTTGTGAATTGGCCTATATCGCATTCCTCGTACCACCACGCATTGCCGTCCAGTGAAGCGGAACATTTCTCCTTGCGCTCGCCCTCCTCCATGTGTTCGAGTGTTGTAAATCTATTCACGTTTAGTTATAGGCTCGATAGTTATAGGCTATTAACATCACTTGTACCGATTCTAATGTACTATATTATAATATTTAATTTGAGATATATTTTATAGACAAACTGTATTTATTTATATATAAATACAGTTTGTGTATAAAATAGTATATATATATATATATATATATATATATATATATATTTAAAAAGAATCTATAAAAATATCTACTTTCGGATAAACAATCAATAAAGGTAATACAAAAAAAGAATACATTCACACACATATTTGAAAACATTAACACATTTCCAAACTATTTATTCTAATTCAATTTAATTTGGGATGTCTACATAGCTTTATTATATGTCACTTCCGAACAATTTATTAAAATTTAGATTTTGGTGACAAATAAATTGTACTCTTACGAAACACTTTAATATTAAAGGGTCTTGCTAATACAACGTATACGCACACACACCCGTACACTAACGTACAATATACGTAGTACATTCGCACCAACACACCCACCCACACACACTTACACACGTGTACCTGTTGCCGTTGAAGTAGGACAAAGAATTGCCATAGTTGCCGGAGAAGTCGGATAACAACAAAGGGTAGCCGTCAGCATCGGTCCCAATGGAGAAATGTCTATAGGTGGCAGTGATTCTCTTCCCTGAAGGAAACGTAATATATAAATAATATTATCATATAATATATATTTATATATATATATATATATATATATATTTTATAACTTTATTATTATTATTAATATCAGATTTAGGAAATAGCAAGGTAAATATAGTTTTGCTAAATAGAAGCATTTATCGAGTCAAATATCATATGTATTAAATATATCATCGGGTATTAGTTGTGTATTAGTTATGTATAAATTATGCGTTACATATGATACATATACAGATGTAAATCTATTTGTCATAGTTTACATACACGTGTATTATTTACATGCATGTTCACAATTCTCATTTTTATAATTTAATATATAAGTTATCAAAAGACTAATACAAAAACCTCCTGTTTGTGTGGCTCAGGTGGCTAAGGTGTCAGACACATAATCAGTAGGACGCGGGTTCAAGTCACGTCCGGACCATTAAAATAGGTCTTACAATAATATTTAGAAGTGATATTATATAATTATGTATAGATAAATTATCGGCTCTCGTTAAAACTATGAATGCCTTAACATGAGAGCGGATTCGAAGAGATATATTAGAGCCATATATGGTTATAAGTGAAAACTTCCTAAATTTCATTAAATACAATCTTTAATAAGTCTTAATAATTATTAGTAATAAGTCTTAATCAGGGTTATCTGTATTAAGACTAAAGGAAGTGAATATATTTCTAATACGTGAATATTGTCTAATTTTGAATAATCCAGCGTTGAATGAAAGTATTTCCCAAACTAATAATAACTTTAAAATAAAGACCATTTTCAGAAATACTGTGATACAATTTTAACAAGAAACATCTTGTATATATTGATAGTTTACCTATTTTTTAAATAAAATTACTTTTTAATTTATTATATATATATATACGAACTGCTAGAAAAGATAATTTATAAATTTGTTTCTATAATTTGGTTACCCAAAATGAAAATCTAATATTTTCTATAAGTTTTAATATTTGTATCGTTTAATTTAGAATTTCTAATGTTATATAGAATGTATTAGTATTATTTATATTCATTATTTAGAGAAAGTTACCTATACTTCGAGGATTTTATTTGTGATTAAAATGTTGTCAACATATTAATATACAGATAATTTACATTTACAATATAGCTATCTTCTTTTATATAGGAGATGAAATTTTACATTTGAATAATAAGAGTAACAAAGGGATTTTTCGGAGTATTCCCAAACTCCGCGGTTATAATTCAATATATAATTATACTAAATATAAAAATACGTTATTCAATATTAATATATATAATAAATATCCTTTAATTATTTTGTAATCATCATACTCCATTAAGCGAAAAAAGTAATAAATATGACCACCCATCAACAATGCAAAAGTTATTGATTATTGATTTATTAAAATTAAATGTATCTTAATATTTTTTAATTCTCTATAATTTTATTATAACATTTTTTTCTGTAGGATAAATAGATATTGAGATATAACAAGCTGTGAATTTTTGGTACTTATACCAACGTATATACGTGCATACATTTATAATTATTTATTATTACATTGAAAATGATAAGCTAACAATGATAAACAGACCGAAATACATTAATGTATACACATTATATAATATAATAATAGTATATACTATTGAATATAATATTATTAAAAGGGTTTTCAGACAATCCGTAACATTATTGCTATGTCAAAGTTTTGCCGTATAAAAATTTTGCCGTGTGAAATTATGTCGCGAAAATATTCACATGGCAAAACGCGGAATTTACATCGATGGTTTACAAGCGTACGGAGAAATAAAATACGCGTTCTATTTGCGTGATTTGACACCAAGCTTGACAGGGTAAACATACGTTACACATATAAGGGCGTCACAGGGTGATTAAAAGTGGGGGGTATATCTCAGATTCATCAATTATTACCATATACTTTAGTTTAATAAATCTATAATATCACTTGTAAAGGGCTTAATATGATTGACTTGTACTGGGTTGCACAATATAAATCAATGCTTGATATAATGATATTATAAAGACGATAAATAGCAGAAATATAATATTTTTAAAGAATAAAATAATTTATAGATCTTAAAAGTGGGGGATATTAAAATTATATCCCCCCAATACCCCCTTTTATGACACCCTAGTTACATATCGTATACGAACACCGTATAACATGGCGCCTAGCAGACGTTAGATAACAAACGCATGCGTCAAACCTCCCGTCGTAAGCATGCGTATCTTCATGGAATACGTTGCGTTGTTGTTGTTGTTGTCGTCGTTGCTATGCGTAGTGATGTCGCTAACTGCTTCCAGTCCTAGCCACAGTTCTCCTCCTTCTCCGCTGCTGCTCGTATTGCTGAATCCATCCCTTAGTGTCGAAGGTGCGAGTGTATGTTAGTGATTATATATATATATATATATATATATATATATATATATTGATAAGGATAATTGTCTCGATAAGCAATGCATCTACAATTACCCTGTTGTTAAATCCAAATCTGATAATAATAAAAATAAAAATAAAAATAATAATAATAATATATATATATGTGTATTATAACGAAGTATTACGGCTAAAAAGGATATGACAAGTTTACAATGGACTACTATTATTTAAAACCGTAATTGTACGTCGTACGATAATCATATTGAATTAAGGTTAGGGAAAGTTATTTTAAAAATTAATAGATAACGAATTGATAACAAATAGATGATGAGTAGATAAGTAATAGATAATGAATTTATAATGAATAGATACTGGTGATCGATAGCTGAAATATTAAATTATAGATAGGTAATTAAATCTTAATACACATGAGTTCCTCGTGCACGAGGAACTCATAATAATTATAAGAGAGATCACCATTACAGGACATAGCGAGCATAAAAGATATGTCCTTGCTCATGTAGTAAAATATAACTAGAGTAAACTATCTAAATACCAACAGTTCAATAACTATATTATATAAACTATGATTATAATCATATTAAACGTACCTATATTGTTGAAAGTTTCGATCGAAAGATAAACCGTCACCTTCCGCTGTCGCCAGGTGTCGCCTCAAGATCAACGTCCACGGCGACAACCGGTCACGTTTAGTCCTCTTCGACCTGTTGACCCCGTGACTCGGTTTGTTTGAGATACGCCTCTCCGATCTGACTTTATCGTCGGTACGTCCACCTAGCCCAACAGATGAGGACGTACTAGCAGGAGGGGGCGTGGTAGAGAAGTCGCGTGACGACGCCCCCTTATAACTCCGCCTCTTCTTCTTCAACGCGTTAACGATATCGACGTCTTCTTTCTCGTCTGCAAGAGAGGGGAGATTCACGCATTTAACGCAATGAAAACTTAGAGATATAGATACAGATATATGATGATAATGATGATGATGATGATAAGGTTTATTAGCACTTATCATAGGTTTGGCCACCCCTGGTAGGTGCATATAATAATATAGAACGAAAACAATAAATAGATAAATAAATTAGATAAATAAATAAACAAAACGATAAAATAATATAATTTATAAAAATAGTAATATTGTATGATTAAATAAGTGATATATATATATATATATATATCGAACCCATCTATACGCCTACAGGAGTGCGTGTCTATGCGTACGTACCTATGTATTCACAACGCACGCTTATCGGGTTCGTGCTCGATGACCTGACGAGAAGCTGTCTTCCTGACGTAATATCCGCAGCATCCTCGCAGTCTGTGTGTAGAGATTACGTAATACCACGTGTGTAGACGTTTATATATGTTGTATACGCCTGTTTAGGCCTGCGTAGGCCGGTTCTACTGCGTGAAGCACACGGCGATTGGGTTGATTCAACTATACCGGTTTTACGGTTTATTAAAGTTATCTCAATGGCAATAATATTGCTTAATACATGTGACAACGTCTGAACGGATCAACTGATTAAACTCAATTGATGATTATAATAATATCTGGCGATGCGGGCGTCGTCGGGCGGTCGCCGTAGCGCGCCAGTCATCGATATAAACAAAGTAAATAGACTTTCGCACATCTCTACATATTAGGGATGTTCACGGGTCGGTTTCGGGTCGGTATCGGGTTTTATGAAATATAATGGTTTCGGGTTTTTTAAATATATTAATAAACATATGTTTTTCGGGTCGGTTTCAGAATGTTATTGAATATACTGAAACCGGTTTCGGGTTTTGAATATATATTATATAATATACGTATATTTACATATATATATATATATATATATATATATATATATATATATATATACATATATGATGTACATCATATATGATATATAATTTATATTTAATATAATATTATCACAATCCCTGTCACATCGTATCTCGCAATTGCATGCATTAATGTTTGCATTAATGCAAACACGTTATAAATTCACATTCGCCATTAACGTAAACAAATACAGATTGGAATATTTAATGAATATTTATGTAGTACATATATATATAATAATAATACTCAGAGTTTGCTTAAAAGCCTAGATGAATGAAAAAGCAAAAGCTTGTCTGGTCATTCACCTATTTACGAAATTACGAGAGGTATATTAGTAAACGATAATATATAAATAAAATATATATATAAAAATATATAAAAATATAATATTTTATTAAAAATGTATTACATAAAGTGTATATAATATAAAATATTACAAACAATCAATATATAATACTTTTAAATTAAATAAATGAAATAAACATAATTTTTTTTTAAATAACACAAATTAAAATTTTTTTAAAACAATACTAGATATAAGGCTGCTATTAATCACAACAAAGGATAGTACCATTGTCACCGAGTATACCCAGGATGCGTAGAACATCAACTTTCAGGTAAGGGTGCTACAAATCCTATATCATTAGGGATTACACCATTGCCAGAGGTGTAAACGCTGATATCCTTATTCTCCGATGCATACTATACATCCCTAATACATCCAATGACTCAAGCATATCCAATCATGTACCCAAACACACCCATATATACTAATATATACTAATATATGATAAAACAAAAAAAAACAAAAATTATACATTATAATGATAAATATAAAAATTATATAAATTAAATTAGAAATTAAAAAAAAGAAAATAATTAATATATTAATGTACACTACAATAATTTTGAATAATATTAAATAATATGTCTCGTAATCTCTCTCATCATGTATAAAACATAAATATAAAACATAAATATAAATTGTAAAATACTAGATAACTTATAATAACAGATAGTAAGTAACATAATGCATAACTGTAATATATCCTACATATATATATATAATATTATATAAATTAATATATAATATACATGGAATAAAAATAAATCATAGATATATAGAAAACATATAATATGTAGAATAAATCAAGAAAAATTTTACCATAATAAAAAAATAATAAAAGAAACATTTTTTTTAAATCAAAAAAAAAAATAGATTATATATTTTTCAGTATAAATATTATAATGCATGCCTCCTGAAAAAGCGAATATTATTTATTTATAAAAAATGTAATTAAAAAGAAATATTAAAATGTTATAAATAAAATGATATCTTTAGTTATAGTTGTATAAAAGTAAAAGTAAAAGTAAAAGTTCATAATATGTAATGTAAAAATGTATGTGTAATTATATAAAATATATATCATTAGTCAATTAGATGAAAATGATAATAAAGTAGAATAAAAGTAAGTGTATATACAAAATATAATATAATAATTTTTTAATTTGTAAAATTTAACATTAGTCAATAAAATAAAATTGTTAATAAAAGTAGGTATATACCTATATCATTAGTCTTTATATAAACTTATTAAATATTTTTTATAGTTTTTATTAAATTTATTTGGATTATTATTGTATTTCAGATTTATGTTTAGGTTATTCCATAATTTTGGTCCAACATTAGTCAAACAAAAAGCTTTTCGATCTGTTCTGACTTTTATTCTATAAAATAGATTTTTATTATAAGTTTTTATTTTATATAATTTCTGTAAATTTATAGGCAACATTTTATTATTTGCCCTGTTCATAAATTTAGCTGTATTATATTTCACAATATCACTAAATTTTAAAATGTTGAATGTTGAATGCAATTTATTATAATTAGAACTATTATACTGTGTACATAATATGCATTTTAACGCTCGTTTTTGTATAATAGTTATTTTTAATAAACTAGACACAAAAGTATTTCCCCATATATGGACACAATAATTTAGGTGTGAATAAAAAAAAGAATTATATAGTAACATTAATATTTTTATATCGAATTTATGTTTTACTTTATTTAAAATAGCGATTGATCTATAAAGTTTTGTTGCTACATAATTTATTTGTTTTTTCCAATTAAGCTTGTCGTCAATATATACACCTACAAATTGTATATCAGTTACTTGTTTTAATTTAATATTATTAATATATAAATTTAAGTTTATATTTTCATTTTTATTTCTGATATTAAAAAGTAAGACATTAGTTTTATTGATATTTATAGATAATTTATTTATATTAAGCCATTTAAATACTTTATTTATATCTGTTTGCATTTTATCTTTAAGATTTAAAATTATTTTATCATAAAATATTAAGTTAGTATCATCTGCGAATAAAATAGGTTTAAAATTATTTGAAATTTTCGGTAATTCATTAATATATAAAATAAATAAAAGTGGTCCAAGAACAGATCCTTGTGGAACTCCACATGTAATATTATTATAATTTTAATTTTGACCATTTTGGGATACATATTGTTCCCTTTCACATAAATAACTTTTTATTAAATTAAAAGCTGTAGCCTACCCCTAATTCCATATATAAAAAGTGTATTTAACAATATGGTATGATCTAGTGTATCGAATGCTTTTCGTAGATCGATTGAAATAATTGCACATTTTTGTAATGATTCAAATTTATCACTTATGATCTCAATTGTTTCAGAAATAGCATCTTCTGTTGAAATATTATTTCTGAAACCATATTGGCACTCATTAATTATGTTGTATTTATTTATGAAATTTAAAATTCGATTTTGTATCAATCTTTCTAATATCTTAGATAATTGTGGGAGTAACGATATAGGTCTATAGTTTTCTGGTTTTTTATCTCCTGATTTATATAGTGGTATTATATTAGATTTTTTTAATATATTCGGAAAATATCCATCTGATAAAGATCGGTTAAATAAATGAGTAATAATAGGACAAATTTCTGTACTTATATTTTTAATAATATACATATTAATGTCATTGAAATCAGTATTATATTTTATTTTTGTATTTGATATTTCTTTTTGTATTTCAGTTAAAGTCGTAGGGAATAAAAACAATGATTCTTTAGTATTTTCATTCATTGTTGAATATATAGATTCATTACTAGGTTCATTAAATATTTGTTTAGCCAAATTCAAATATATATATATATATATATATATATATATATCTACCCACTAATTTGTTCATTGTAACCCCCTGATTGTAATTGGTGACCGTATTACCCTCCCATGGATTTTAATACCGACAGTTATATATTCCATGTATAATATAGTATTTTATTAATAATATATATATATGTATGTGTATGTATATATATATATATATATATATATATAATATATATATATATATATATATATATATATATTATTAAATACTATATTAGTAGGTAGTCCTTTTAATATAATAAGATGTATTTATATTGAAAACGATATCGAATTATGACTAATATTTATAAATGTATGTAACATTATCTAAAACTGGCAGTATTACCAATTGGTAATTAAAATATTAATCTTTCCAATACACATAATTCTACCTAGGTCAAACCTTAATATCACTTTCTACTAAAACATGTAGAAATCCATATTAACAACAAATTAACATTTGATCAATACATATCAACCTTAAAAGGCTTCAATATTCTACCATCTCTTCAATATAAACAAAGGTCTTACATCGCAACACCCACTGTACTAAGTTAGTACTACTAACCAACGTATAACCCAAGGGCCCATAGTACCGGTACTGTAACAATCTCTCGATTAGGCACTACTGCGTCCATAGCATACTTTCGTCTCATAATAAATACTTTATAACTATTCACCGTATAACTAACAGATCGATTAGACTACTCTACCGACTAAAACTGAATATTCTACCTGCATCACTGACCCATGAACACAAATTAACTGGCCATCCTCGACAACAATTTCTCAACTTAAAGTATTATCCATTCAATATTCGGACCTACGAACTAAATAACCTGATTACCTTTATCGACACTACCTATACTATACCGTACTACACAACTACGATCCTTCAACTATAACTATAACTATAACTATAACTATAACTATATAACTATAACTATATAACTATAACTATATAACTATATAACTATAACTATAACTATAACTATAACTATAACTATATAACTATATAACTATATAACTATATAACTATAACTATAACTATAACTATAACTATATAAATATAACTATAACTATATAACTATAACTATAACTATATAACTATAACTATAACTATATAACTATAACTATATAACTATAACTATAACTATAACTATAACTATAACTATAACTATATAACTATATAACTATATAACTATATAACTATAACTATAACTATAACTATAACTATATAAATATAACTATAACTATATAACTATAACTATAACTATATAACTATAACTATAACTATATAACTATAACTATATAACTATAACTATAACTATAACTATAACTATATAACTATAACTATAACTATAACTATATAACTATAACTATAACTATATAACTATATAACTATAACTATAACTATAACTATAACTATATAACTATAACTATATAACTATATAACTATAACTATAACTATAACTATATAAATATAACTATATAACTATAACTATAACTATAACTATAACTATATAACTATAACTATAACTATATAACTATAACTATAACTATAACTATAACTATAACTATATAACTATAACTATAACTATATAACTATAACTATAACTATAACTATATAACTATAACTATAACTATACAACTATAACTATAACTATAACTATATAACTATAACTATAACTATATAACTATAACTATAACTATAACTATATAACTATAACTATAACCATAACTATATAACTATATAACTATATAACTATAACTATAACTATAACTATAACTATATAACTATAACTATATAACTATAACTATAACTATAACTATAACTATA
The DNA here is from genome assembly GCA_964019155.1 of Osedax fenrisi. Lineage (NCBI taxonomy): Eukaryota > Metazoa > Annelida > Polychaeta > Sabellida > Siboglinidae > Osedax > Osedax fenrisi. The sequence continues at coordinate 1,065,765 of OZ025245.1, forward strand.
TAAATATAACTATATAACTATAACTATAACTATATAACTATAACTATAACTATAACTATAACTATATAACTATAACTATAACTATATAACTATAACTATAACTATATAACTATAACTATAACTATATAACTATAACTATAACTATAACTATAACTATAACTATATAACTATAACTATAACTATATAACTATAACTATAACTATAACTATATAACTATAACTATAACTATAACTATAACTATAACTATAACTATAACTATATAAATATAACTATATAACTATAACTATAACTATAACTATATAACTATAACTATAACTATAACTATATAACTATAACTATATAACTATAACTATAACTATAACTATAACTATATAACTATAACTATATAACTATAACTATAACTATAACTATAACTATATAAATATAACTATATAACTATAACTATAACTATATAACTATAACTATAACTATAACTATATAACTATAACTATAACTATATAACTATAACTATAACTATATAACTATAACTATAACTATAACTATAACTATATAACTATAACTATAACTATATAACTATAACTATAACTATATAACTATAACTATAACTATATAACTATAACTATAACTATAACTATAACTATAACTATATAACTATAACTATAACTATATAACTATAACTATAACTATAACTATATAACTATAAATATAACTATAACTATATAACTATAACTATATAACTATAACTATAACTATATAACTATAACTATAACTATATAACTATAACTATAACTATAACTATATAACTATAACTATAACTATAACTATATAACTATATAACTATATAACTATAACTATAACTATAACTATAACTATATAACTATAACTATATAACTATAACTATAACTATAACTATAACTATATAAATATAACTATATAACTATAACTATAACTATATAACTATAACTATAACTATAACTATAACTATATAACTATAACTATATAACTATAACTATAACTATATAACTATAACTATAACTATAACTATATAACTATAACTATAACTATAACTATATAACTATAACTATAACTATATAACTATATAACTATAACTATAACTATAATTATAACTATATAACTATAACTATAACTATAACTATATAACTATAACTATAACTATAACTATATAACTATAACTATAACTATAACTATATAACTATAACTATAACTATAACTATATAACTATATAACTATAACTATAACTATAACTATAACTATATAACTATAACTATAACTATAACTATATAACTATAACTATAACTATAACTATATAACTATATAACTATAACTATAACTATAACTATAACTATAACTATAACTATAACTATAACTATATAAATATAACTATAACTATAACTATATAACTATAACTATAACTATAACTATAACTATATAACTATAACTATAACTATATAACTATAACTATAACTATAACTATATAACCAAAGATTTTGCGAAGCAAAGATATAACACTCCTTATGCATTCAACGTAATTTAGTAATATCCCCAACCGCTGCTAGCAGTAGTATCGAAATCACTGAAATAGATTTAGGTTCGGCTCTGTGTGCATGCAACAATGTTTTCATTGCTCTATTAAATTACATGCAATATAAATTAGCTTTTACTCACTAAATATATACTTATAGCATTTAAAACATACATATCATATTTGTTTGTTATATATTAGTAATGAACACTTAGTTTTCATCATATACATATTAATTTAAAGCATATTATTTAACATTTTAAAAGTGTATAGTTAAATACGAATTTACATTATAAACAACGCATAGTTCCTAAAAGTAACCCGCTATAGGTGGCACCAGGGTATTTTGTATACAAATTCGAATTACACGATTTCGCGTAAGTGTTATATCTTTCCTTCGAAAAATCTTTGATATAACTATAACTATAACTATAACTATATAACTATAACTATAAATATAACTATATAACTATAACTATAACTATATAACTATAACTATAACTATATAACTATAACTATAACTATAACTATAACTATATAACTATAACTATATAACTATAACTATAACTATAACTATAACTATAACTATAACTATAACTATATAACTATATAACTATAACTATATAACTATAACTATAACTATATAACTATAACTATATAACTATAACTATAACTATAACTATATAACTATAACTATAAATATAACTATATAACTATAACTATAACTATAACTATATAACTATAACTATAACTATAACTATATAACTATATAACTATATAACTATAACTATATAACTATAACTATAACTATAACTATATAACTATAACTATAACTATAACTATATAACTATAACTATAACTATAAATATAACTATATAACTATAACTATAACTATAACTATATAACTATAACTATAACTATAACTATATAACTATATAACTATAACTATATAACTATAACTATAACTATATAACTATAACTATATAACTATAACTATAACTATATAACTATAACTATAACTATAACTATATAACTATAACTATAAATATAACTATATAACTATAACTATAACTATATAACTATAACTATAACTATAACTATATAACTATAACTATAACTATAACTATAACTATATAACTATAACTATAAATATAACTATATAACTATAACTATAACTATAACTATATAACTATAACTATAACTATAACTATATAACTATATAACTATATAACTATAACTATATAACTATAACTATAACTATAACTATATAACTATAACTATAACTATAACTATATAACTATAACTATAACTATAACTATAACTATATAACTATAACTATAACTATAACTATATAACTATAACTATAACTATAACTATATAACTATATAACTATAACTATATAACTATAACTATAACTATATAACTATAACTATATAACTATAACTATAACTATATAACTATAACTATAACTATAACTATATAACTATAACTATAAATATAACTATATAACTATAACTATAACTATATAACTATAACTATAACTATAACTATATAACTATAACTATAACTATAACTATAACTATATAACTATAACTATAACTATAACTATATAACTATAACTATAACTATAACTATATAACTATATAACTATAACTATAACTATAACTATAACTATAACTATATAACTATAACTATATAACTATATAACTATAACTATAACTATATAAATATAACTATATAACTATAACTATAACTATATAACTATAACTATAACTATATAACTATAACTATAACTATATAACTATAACTATAACTATATAACTATATAACTATAACTATATAACTATAACTATAACTATAACTATATAACTATAACTAGGCCTATAAGTTCATTACCAAACCCTCGTTTTATCTGAAACAAAACTTGGGAACCTAGCTACACTGTTCGCGCTAACGCTCCCCTCGTCCCTTAACACATTAACACATCGACTACCACCTTCAATCACACATTCAATCCAAGTATCTTACTGTTCACGATATCTGAACCTCAACTGTATTTGTCTTCGACACGTTGTACACTTTTCCGTACTAATTATTAGTTTAATTACTTTTATTATATTACTATTTATAATTGTATATTATAATTGTCATACTATAATAATTGAATAATTAAATTAGTGTTAACATAAAATAATTATCCATACTTTATATTATATAAATTTATATAAATTTATATTATATATATATATATATATATATATATATATATATATATTAGTAATAGCAATATTCTTATATATTTAATTGTATTAAATTGTATACAACATTATATATATCTAATTTAGTTTAGTATCTAAATTATACTTTAAAGAACTAAAATGAGTTGTTCATTCTGCCTCAAATTCAGAACTCATAACGGTTTTTTAAAGACCCAAAATGATTGGTTTTTATGGAATATCAATATTAATTAAAAACACGATAAGAACCAATAATTAAATATTTGTTTAACATTTACTTTGATATTACATCTGTTTTAATAGTATTTGTACTAGGGGTGTAAACAGCACGATTTTTAAATGATACGACCTGATACCTTTAATATTTTACTCGATCTCAAATTGTGTACTAGTATACTAACTACCAAAATTAGATCTGATACTGATAATGCTTGAAATATATTGAGACTTAATAATGACGTCCATACTTACCCCCATACTTACCCCACTACTTACCCACTATAGTGTTCCTGGTGTACACTAACCTACGGGTAGATCGTGGTTAAGAACGTTGACGTGATGTCGTATGGACGCGACCTTGACCTGTAGTAGACGATACTTGCCCTCCACTGCGTCCTTGGCCTGCTTCAGTGACGTCATACTACGACGTAACTCAGCTCTGTTTGGGGGGGGGGGGGGGGGGGGGGCGTGGTAAGGGAGGGGCGTGTTAAGGAGGGGCGTGTTAAGGAGGTTGTAAGTATGGGATTTGGTGAGAATTCTTAGCGTATGATAGTAAATATGTGTCCTATATTAATTACTATTATATTATATTATATATATATATATATATATATATATATATATAGTAAGCTTAACAATATAGTGGCTTCGAAGGGACATTAGAGCTACGTGGTTATAAGTGAACACTTCATCTAAGTTCCTGGATAGGATGAAAGGACTCCACCAAATTAAAATAACAAAAATAATAACAATATAAAATCACTAAAAAGAATTGAACATGTTAAATGCTGTATCTAGTAAATGCAACGCCGGTTCATAAACCCCAATTTACCTTGAAATGAAGTAGGTAATTTATGTAGTATGAAGTTAAGAGATACATAGATATATACAAGTGTAGGTCCGGAAGTGTAGGACCGGAACTACAGGCCCCATAATCACCATTAGATTTAGTTACGTATTCAATTTTATAAATAAAAACATTATTAATTTATTAACAAAATATAAAATTTCTATAATTAAAAACATCATTACTATATTAATATAAATGTATATATTATATTAATAGTGTATACTCATTAAGTGAATTGATATTTAGCTTTATTTTAAAATGACGTGCTTAAATATTACTGCCTATAAGCTAACTTACAAGCCTATAAGGTAAGTGGTACCATAGTTCCAGAAATACTGAAAACATTATATGATAACTCGTAAAGAATATCTATAACATGTGAACCGTCTTAGATGGTGATTCTAGACTCGCGTTAATGTGTGTGTCTAATAGAGCGGCGTATGTGTGTGCGCGTCTGTGTGTGTGTTTGTGTATGTGTGTGTATGCACTCACCTGTGTGTGTGCGCCTGCATCTGTATGCGTATGTATGTGTGTGCGTCTGTGCGTGTGTATGTGTGTGCGTGCGTGTGCATGCCCTAACATTGTGTCTCGTTCATTAGATCGTTCACCTCCTGAGATGCGCTCAGCTTCCTGTTTCCCACTATCGGAAGTAGTGTTGTTACTGATCGTAACTATTGCGTAATCGTTAGATGTCGACGTGGAGGGGGATGGAGTGGAGGATGGAGTGGGGGATGGAGTGGGGGATGGAGTTAACGAGTTGAAGCTATTGTTATCAGAGTCGTTATCATCGTAGTTGATATCCCAGGAGGAAGAGGAGGAGGATGAGGGAGATGGTAAGGAGGATGAGGGTGTAGAAGATGGGTTTCGTCGCTCCTCTTCCATCTCGCCGTATCGCGTGTCTTCACGAGTTAACGTCGTCGCCTCGTCGGTTAGACCGGATGTTGTCGTCGTCGTCGTTGTTGTTGTTACGGTTACGGTTACTAAAGGACCGGATGTAAATATGTGGGATTCTACTTCTTCGCTGCCATCCTGCCTCTCCTCCTTCTGATCCGTAGTCGAATGTGGCGGAGAAGAGGTAAGGTCGTCGAGCGTTACGTTAGCGCTGTCTAATGACGCTGTCGGATGGGGCGTGTCTTGTTCATAGGGCGTGACTGATTTAATGGGCGTGTCAAGTTTAAAGGTCACGTTTTCTCCGCTGTCCTCCGTAGTGGTACGTAATCTAGAATCCAGATTGCTTATTACATCATCAAATGACGTCGCTGTATCGGGAGTGGGCGTGGCTTTTTTAGAGGTCACGACGACGACACCCGATTTAGAGGTCGTGCTAGCCGCCGTAAGCTGCCTATCACCTCCACCTCCTCGGGTCAGTTTGTTTAGACGTTCATTGGCCGACGAACTCAAACTATTATGTAATCGACGATTAGGTTACGTGGTACATTATATATATATATATATATATATATATATATATATATATATATTATTAATGTAAGATATACCGGTACACCTACATTAAGGGTGATCAATAAATAAAAATAAATAGTAATAGTTTGTATCACATAGAGATTTTTTCTAAGAACAATACAATTATAGGATTTTATTTTAATTTAGTTTTAGACCTTGCCGACCATCAAAGTTTCGTAAAAATATCAAAATAAATTGTTCAGAAATAATTATTTCCCATTTTACCCATTTTACCCAATTTTAAATTATCGAGAAATTCACGAAAATGTTGTAAGGAGTTTAGTAAAACTGTTAATTTAATGCGAATTATTATTATGAATTATTAATACTTAGGTCCTACGTATACCAACTTGCAGACACAAAATATTAACTATCTGTGTGGCTCAGTTGGTTAGGGCGTCAGACACACGAGCAGTAGGATGTATACGTACAACTTACAACCTATATGTATATCTACAACCTATAGGTTCGAGACCCGTCCGGACCATTAAAATAGGTCTTCAAATAATATATAGAAGTGATCTTATAGAATGGTGTATAAATAAATGATCGGCTCTCGTTAAAACCATGGATGCCTTAACATGAGAGCGGCTCCGAAGGGAAATTAGAGACATATGTTTATAAGTGAAAACTTTATTTAAGTTCCATGATGGGATGAAAGGACGTCCTTAGAGAGTACTCCACCAAATAAAATAAGAAATAATATATAATGAATATACAATGCTTTCAAATGATAATACCGTACCTTTAATGATTGGTTAAATATGTAGGGTACTTATTACTAATGTAGTGCCTTTAGTAGTGCCCCTAGGGTAGTGCCTTTGTTAGGGATTAACAACTGGGGGGGGGGGTAAATTCCAAAAATAATTATTATGTTTTCTATTGTATATGAAAACAATCTAATAAAATACATCTACTGATTTATAATACATACATATAAAATAGGATTACGATATAATTTATTATGAAAAAATCTAATTTTGTGTGTGAACAAATTCAAAAGTGTGAGACAACATAATAGTGGGGTGTAATTTCCCCAAAAAACCCTTACATAGACACCGATCTCTCGACAATTCATCAAACTTTGTTATATATATAGGTAGTAGGTAATATATAGGTAAACCTGATCAATTTTCTAAGATTGTTTCCTATGAGGTTGATACGTCGTTGCATGACAACTTTGTAGTTACGATTGGCTATCAGGAACCTCTTATTCGAATGCTTCTGAAACCTGGATACTTCATTAATAATCAGTAATTAATAATAGTAGTTATGGATATTAATTGTTATGGTTATTAGTAATTTACCAACGTTTGTGAATATATTAATTGTAGACATACATGAATATATATATATATATATATATATATATATATATTCATTAATAATTTAATTTGGTATTAATTACACAGTGTATAATTAATATACTATTTACTAGTATACTATTATATTAGTAGAGTATTATATAATATATAAAGTATATATATATATGATAATATACGTTTTATTAGGCACTAAAATAGGGTAATGTAAACCACTTAGATCGTGCGGGAGAAAAAACAATAAGATAATAATAATACAATACAAATTTAATAATAATAATACGTTGATTATAACACGAGACACAAATAATAAGTTGTATGATTTAATGAGTAGATTTAATGATTAGAGGTAGAGAGAAAAGAAGAAGTAAGATATATAACTCTTTTGTGGGATCTAATAGAACGAATGGTAGGATGGAGGGAATTCCATAGTGTGGGACTGGAATCATTAAAAGCTCTATAATTTTGAGAAGTTTTACTAGAGTTCTGGGAGATAAGGAGAGGATCATTTTGGTAACGAATAGAAGGTAATATTGTACGTTTTTTAATTAGATCAGAGATATAGCTAGGCGTGAAAGAATATATATATATATTATATATATATATATATATATATATATACTGCCTGTGTGGCTCAGTTGGATAATGCGTCAGACACACAAGCAGTAGGACACTGGTTCGAGCTTCGTCCGGACCATTAATTAATTTTATAAAATGGGTCTTAAAATATTATTTAGAAGTGATCTTATATAATTGTGTATAAATAAATGATCGGCTTTCGTTAAAACTATGGATGCCTTAACATGAGAGCGGCTTCGAAGGTACATTAGAGCAGTATGGTTATAAGTGAAACCTTCATCTAAGTTCCTGGATGGGATGAAAGGACTCCACCAAATAAAAATAACAATAACAAAATAACAATATATATATATATGACTATATATAGATATATTCTATAATCATAGATGACGTCATAGCTTACATTTCTCGAGGTGCGATAACTTCGTGCGCACCTCGCCGAGCACTACGACGTCGCGCACTCGGTTCCGCTCCAGTGATTCGTACTTGGTTACTAGCGAGTTCAGCCTAGAACCGTACTTGGCCAGCAGCTTATCTTTGTTGTTCTATGAGGGGAGCGAGCGAGCGGGGTTGTAATGGGGCAGTAACTTATATAAATAAACATAAACATATAGTGATAAGTAGCTCATATTAAGAATATCCTTAAAAGAAAAATATCAAATATTGATGATATAATAATAATGATAAAATTAGATAATAAAATATAATAATAATAAGGATTATATATATATATATATATATATATATATATATATATATATATGTATGTGTGTGTTATACTGGAGATAATAATAGAAGTATGCTATATTATTTGTAAGCGCTTTAGGAATCAGCATGCAAATATTATAAACGCGAAAACAAAACAGAAACAACGAAATAATTCTCTAATAAAATATGTTGACTATTATAAATAGTAGCTATTCATTCTATATAGAATTACGTATATTTGCGCACAAGTAAGACGCTTTTAACTCGCTCTCGCACTATATAGTGCGGCCGCTCGTCACATCACTGGTCACTCCGTCAATGGTTATGTCATACGATGAAAATGCTGAATATAATGTGATATTTGCCCTATAGGGTATTATTGGCTTAATGTAACAGTTAACATATAGTAAGCCAGAGGTTACGGGTTCAATCTCAGTTAGTTCTTGTTTTCTCTTGAGTTTATCAATAACTTAATAATTATTTAATTGACACACAATAAAAATGGCACATATTTAGTTATCATTACGTTGAGTCCCTCGCATAAGTAAAACTAATAAAAGTCTAAAGGGGTGTACACTGTACATATCTGGAAACATGCGCGGCACCCGGTATCTAGGTAAAATACTTTAATAGTTATATTTGCGAGTGCTTCTCGTACTGTTGCTCGCTCTTTGAACAAGTTATCATCGATCAACAAAACGGGCAACAAGCGCAGCAATAAATCGCCGAGTACTGGCAGCCTGTTTCCACCAGATTCAACACGTTCAAAATCGCAGTACTTATTAACGGAAATGTAAACAACGTATTGCATTATGGTAATTATTGTTCAACCATATAGGATGTTTAGAAACGTAAAATCTATTAAACGGTTTAATTTAAATTTATTAATGGATATATGATTAGTTAAAAGACAATATTATGACAATAAAGCTAACGTACGCATTAAAGTATTAACCTCATGAGCAATTCCGACTTAATTAGAGTGTATATATCATTATTACCCACGTTTAAATATAGAGAATATAAATTCAAATATTTTAAACATTCTATAACGGAAGTGTTCATACTTCATTAATCACGTGATGTAAACAATACCAATTTCTCACTATCCGTACACATATGCATAATGTTTACCCGCGGTGTGGACCCCCTACATCATTCTTACTGAGCAACGAACGCGTCAACAAGTCGCCGTGCTTGTTTCTCGCGATGTGTGCAATGATGTACAGTGTACAATGATGTATAATGTACAATGTACAGTGTACAATGATGTACAATGTACAATGTACAGTGTACAATGATGTACAATGTACAATGTACACTGTACATTGTACAGTGTACAATGATGTACAATGTACAATGATGTGCAATGTACAATGATGTACAATGTACAATGACGTACAATGTACAATATACACTGTACAGTGTACATTGTACACTGTACACTGTACAGTGTACATCCCTCAAGACTTCTCGGTGGTCAATTTGTATCCGCTATTTGAATACGTCATTCAATACATACATATTATGATTATTATATCGCGCAATAACGGTGTCATATATCGCACATCGGTGCGCTTGTGGTATCGCACACCGGTGCGCGTGTGTGATATCGCACATCGGTGCGCTCGTGTGATATCGCACATCGGTGCGCTTGTGGGTACCTTGTAAGTTTTCGCGTCGTTGAGAATCCGTCGCTGCCTCTCGAGGATATTCTTAATGTGCCGGTCGGATTGCGATTCTCTCGCCTCCATCTATTACGTAATCATCAAGCGTTACGTAATCATCAATCGTTACGTAATCATCAAGCGTTACGTAATCATCAAGCGTTACGTAATCATCATAACATCAGTTATTAGAAGACATTATTTTGTTTACTGGTTTTCTATTTATGTATATACTTTTCCTACTAAAGGGCTTCAAAATAATATATATATATATATATATATATATAGATATATTATACTATATATAGTTACGCAATAACAGTGGTCAACATCATCATCAACATCAACATCAACATCATCATAATTATCGGATGGCACATGTGGAAACCCCGAAGTTATGATGTTATCGCTAGCCACGTTTGAAAGCAACTCCACCCATCCCAACTTAACTATAATTAATAATTAAATATTTCAAAAAAAATTATATTTTTATAAAAAATTTAAAGCTAAACGAGTAATAAACTATTTATGCCAATAATGTATTATACAATAATTATTACAACTAATTTAATATCCCTATAACAGTATTAACCAATACCATTAATAGCTCTACTGATACTACTATAGTAAACTATTTAGTACTACAATAGTACTATATAGTATATACCTTTAAACACAACCGGAACAACTAACACGTGGTTGACACTCAATCATATGCCGTATAAGTGCATTCGTCTACACTAGTTACCATTGTTATTGTTTATTACTATATTATCGACACGTGTCTTATAGTACTATACGTATTGTACAATTAAATTGTGTTTAAATAAAATATTATATATATATATATAAATTATATAATAAATATATTTTATATATTTATATATCATTATTTATAAAAAGTATTTTTATTTTTTTTCAATAAAAGATTATTTTATATTTTTGTTTTAACAAAATATATATGTTACATTTTTAAAATCCCTATAATCTAGTTTATTTTTATAACATAATTTCTTATAATACTGAACTTATTTACTAACTTATATATATATATATATATATATATATGCGTAATCATTGAGTATGTTGTTTAGTGTTACGTTCCATAGTTATATATAAATAGAAATGTAAAACCACTCCATCATTACAAAATCGAGACAACCAAGAAATCACTTAAATATACATGATAATGATTTATTAATTAATATACGATGAATGTTATACATAGTTTGTTTATAATAGTTATGTAACTAGCTTAATCTAATATCAAAATGTACTATTTTAGTAGTCAAAAAATACGAAATATTTTAACCGATATCGAAATTAATATAATTATTATTTCGGAGAAATATTACTTTATTTTGATAGAAATACTAAATGGTTAATAGTTCAAATAATAATTCAAATCCAATTTTGTTTCCAGATTTATATAATATATTATATAATTTATAAACTAAATATAACTTGTAATATATAATTATCTCTATTTGAATACGAATAATCATTTTGTAAAAAGGTGTGTACACTTTTTGTTAAATATTCATTATTTTTACATTTTATTAAAAACGGCTGGGATTAATAGAGTTAACATACTATAATATAATAGAATGGTTAATAGAAACATATCACGTAGTGATAGTGTAAATAATAAACTTGGAAAATATGTAACTATATAAATATTAGTGTTGCAACCGGACTTCGGACTGATACATTTGGTTTTCGGACTCGGACTGATACCTGTTTTAAAAAAAAAAAATCGGACTGATACTGATACACCTACAATTTTAAAGAATCGGACTGATACTATTTTCATGTTATGTGATACTAAATGTGAGATAAATGTGAGCTCAAAAAATGATATAAATTCAAATAATAAAAAAAATATTTGAAATATAAATTAGGCAATGGAAATTTAGTTAACTTAGTGTCGTTGGAACAACATTTTTAACTCGATTAAATATAATTTTAAATAAATTTAATTAATTAATTTAAGATAAATAGTGATTGTATATAAATAATGTAGGAGCATAATTTATTTCAACTATACTATATTATTTTATATATTAAAATATTTGTAAAATTTATAAAAAAATATTTTTCAACATTTTTTTAAAATATATTTTTTTATATTTGTTATATTTTTAAAATATTATTCGATATTTAAAAAAATATATTTTGTAATATTTTTTTATATTTTTTGTATTTTTTTTATATTTTTCCTCTAATTTTTGAAATATTATTTTAATATATTATATATAAATATTATATTTTTTATATTATTTTTAGACATTTTTTTAAAAATATATTTTGTAATATTTTGACATATTTTTTGTATTTTTAAATTATTTTTCAACTAATTTTTGAAAAATAACAAAATATTTGTCTACATTTGTTTGTATTTTAGCTAACATTTATTTAATTGTATATACTAGCAATGTAGAATCATGAATAGATATACTTAATAAATAATAGATAGGCAAACAATCAAAAAATGAGAAATTCCGGGTTGGGTACGACTAGTATTTACTATTTGAAGCTTTCAAATGAATATATTTACTATTTGAACCTTTCGAAATGAATAATTTTACTATTTTAAACCTACGAAATGAATAATTTTAATATTTGAAAACTTTGAATATATAATTTAACAAAAATAATACTATTTGAAACTTTCGAAATATATAATTACTATTCGAAAACTTCGAATGAGTGATAAATCTGAACAATTTCTGATACAATACTGATACTTAACAACATTATTTATGATAATGATACGACACTGATACTTTAATTTTTTGAATTGAACGATACTAATACAATGAAATGAGGGTCCGGTTGCAACACTAATATAAATATATATATAAATATATATAAAACCTATATATATTATATATGAATGACGTCCATTTGACGTTCGTAAATAAATAAATATTAAAATATTATATTCTATAGAAATGCACTTATGCAAACAATTCGGATATACTAGTAGGGGATATACTATATATATAGTATATTTATATAGTATATGTATACCTTATAAGGTGAAGCATATATATATATATATATATATATATATATATATATATATATATGTATATATATATATATATATATATATATATATATATATATATATATATATATATATATGTATGTGTATGTATACTTTAGACAGACTTCGGTAACTATACAAGTCAATATATGGAGTGTGCTCTAATATCGATATCCACGTAATATCGATACCCTATAGGGTCGACACTCTATAGAGATCTCCTAAAATATAATTCCAATCAAAAAATAATTAATGTAAGAAATGTTAATTAATATAATTCTAATAAATATAAGTACAATTTTTTTTAAATATTTATATTTATTTAATTATAACCAAAAACTGATTTTTTCGATACAAATCTAAGTTTATGAAATTTTTGAAGTAAAATATCGTTCTCAATGATTTAAAAATGTAGGAATTTTAAATATTAAATATAAATATTATAGATCTAATTATATTTTACAATGTACCGAAAAGATTTTGTATTTTTCATATTATCGTATTTTGTTACAATGTTATTAACTTTTATCTAAGAAACATACATTTTCATAATACTGACACCCTAATTGCACATAATATCGACACCCCTGTTATCTCATAGTTCAACTAACTAAATTAAATTTTAAAATAGCTATTATATGCACCTACTTAATACTTATAAATAATATTTGGAAATATTTAATTGAGAAATAATAAAGTTATGGTGATTTATTGTTAGGGTATCGGCATTCGAGTACTCTCCCCTACTAGTGAATATATAATATATATATATATATATATATATATATATATATATTTATTTATGTAGACTATATTTAGTTATAACTATATGGTACACCGACTATAGTATAGTTATAATAAAGATTGTGCTAAGAAAATATATAATATATTATATATTTTATAGTATATATTTTGGAGTATACTCCCTATCTATGCAACGTAATTAATAGTATTACCCATCGCTGCTAGCAGTAGTTCGAAATCACTGAAATATATATAGGTTTAACGCTGTTTTTATACAACAATTTTTTCATAATTCTATTAAATTACAGGCAATATAAATTAGCTTTTTATCGCCACATAAATATGTATAGAATTTAAAACTATAGTTTTATAATATATAACAAGGCAATACTATATGTTATAACATATAGTATTGATTTGTTATATATTTGTAATGAATATTTAGTTTTCATCATATGAATACTAATTTGAAACATATTATTTTACATTTTAAAAGTGTATAGTTTGATACGAATTTACAATATAAAACACACAGTTTTCCGAATATCGAACCTATATGGGTGGCGCTGTTAATTTCTATAGTAGGAGAACCTTAGTAAGACGTTCGTTACTCTTATTCCTATTATCGCTCAACTCCTTCATCGACAACCGCATTTTCCCAATCGCCGCATCGTTACGTAAGTCTTTGTCGACAACATCCGGTTGCTGACCTCTATGTTATGGTCAGTATTAGTGGTCAACAGCAACTCCGGACAACTCGGCCAATGATTCTCGTTATACACGTGTGTATTAATGGAATCATCTAGTATATAATGGACTCATTGTATATAAATACTGTATTTAGTTGATACTACACCCACAGGGTTGTATACCTGCTATACGGAACGGTCCATTATTCGTATTCGTTAGCCATACATAGTCCGTCATGCATCATCGCCTACAAGCGTCTCACCATATAACGGCGGCTGTCTCGATAGTACGTCATTCCACATTAACCCAAAATAATGTAACCTTTACTATACTAGTAAGAGTTTCGCGACACGGGGGGCGGATTCACAGGATGACGTTGTATCTACGCGATATATCAACTGATGTCCATTCGTCGACCTGGCGACTTGCTAAAAAGCACACCTAACTATATTTCCGATAGAGCGCGCTCATTTCTCACGCAGTAGAACGTATTCAACACGTCGCACGCTTATAATTAAAGTTTCTCGAAACACCTTAGATACGCGGCGGTGTTTCGAGTTGGCTCCGTGGAGTGTTTTGCTAATTCAGTATGGTGTACGACGTACACTGTACGTATGCTAACCATAGGTGTGTGTAGGGTAGGTATATGTGCGTGTGTGGGTATGTATGTGTTTGTGTGTGTATGTGTGTACTCATCCTGCAACGCTCCTAGTACTATATAAGTTAATTTCGCTACATTTAATACATGTTATAATAGGTATATATATATATATATACATATATATATATATATATATATATATATATATATATATATGGCGTATATATATACGAGTAAACTATACACTAACTTGGAGGCAGTTCTACGTTCGTTGTCGTCGTCGTAGCTAGGTGAATCATCGATGAGGTCATCGTTGTTGTTATCGGTCATATCGTCTGTAATATCGTCAGGAATGTATCCGTTACGTAGCACGTGACTTTTAACGTCTGCGTAGAAAGATGACAACAATAGAACGAAGATAGCCGATGATGTAATCGTGCTGCCAATCATTCTGTTTGCAGCGATACCACGGATTTGTATTCGCTAATTATATATATATATATATATATTAATATACTAAATAAATAATGAATTATTGTGATTTTTAATTTCGAAATACAAGTTGCTAGGTATTTAATAATAAATAACGAGATAAAAATAAATAAATAGAGAAGACGAGAGTACTTTTTCTATTTTAAATAATAATACTATATTAATATACTAATTAATAGTACAACCATTACCCTATAATAATATATAATATAAGTATATCGGGCTTTGCCCGAAGGGAAATCGTCTAAATTAAATTATGAATTATTATTATTTTTAATTTCTAAAAACGAGTTGCTAAGTATTGAATAATAAACAACGAGATAAAAATAAATAAATAGAGTAAACAAGAATAATATATATTTTTAACATATATGTAAATCTATAGATTTGGTGTACTATAGATATGGTATTTGCTGAATACACATTATGCGAATAGAGCTGCCGCCATCTTTTATTTCTCCTTTTTAGGGGAATTGTTAATAAAACGGGCCTTTTTTATGTTATTAAATAACGTTTTTATTTATGATGAGAAATTAAT
Source organism: Osedax fenrisi (assembly GCA_964019155.1). Lineage (NCBI taxonomy): Eukaryota > Metazoa > Annelida > Polychaeta > Sabellida > Siboglinidae > Osedax > Osedax fenrisi. Next base: position 1,082,471 of record OZ025245.1, read on the forward strand.
GAAATTTATCAAGATTTAGATATTATAATATCTATAACATTACAATTTAAATGTGTGTAATAATATTATTTATCGTCGAAAATGTAACCGCCCGCCAGGTGGTCCCTGTATAGCTAGCTAAGTTTGTAATAAGGTCAGTGGATTTTAATACGGGCCGGGTAAAATATCCACTATATGGCGAAACCAGTTTTTATATGTAACCAATAAAATCGAGAATGCTATTTACACGCTATATAAATATTTATCACGAAGACTTTAATATTATTATAAAATTATCTGCTCACTATAAATATGTTCTCAAAATAACCTGTCCTCCATTATCTCCCCAAAAACTGTAAAAGCACAACAATCATAAGCACGCTGAAAGAATCGTTTTCCATGTTTGGAGTGCCCGATAAATTATACACTGATAATGGACCATAATTCAGTTTTCTAGAGTTCAGAAAATTCGCCATTGATTGGGAATTTCAGCACATAACCTCGATCCAGCACTACCCCCAATCAAATAGGTTCATCGAACGTCACGTTCAGACACTCAAGCAGATACTCAAGAAGCGCAACAATATACACCAAGCCCTTCTCTGCCTACGTATGACGCATATTAATGATAATTCACCTAGTCCTTCATGGTCCCTCATGAACCAAACGCCCCAACAAACAGAGAATATATTAATGAACAGACTTGACCTACATTTACACAATATGAACAATTCATGATAGGAAGGAAGACCATATATTCTAAACTTCTGATAAATCAAATAGTGTATTCCAGAACCTGAACGTCTGATTCTTGGGAAACTGCTGTAGTGGAATGTGTACGAGATGAGCTTAACTCTTACGATTTACTTATGCCCAATGGCCTTCCGCCGAGCTAGACACCAAATACGACATATATATTCCCCAACATATTATTAATAAAATAGTACCAGATTCCGACATTACAATACTAAAAACTATACTATAATTCCAAATGACATATCCACGACAACTAATTAACAATCGGACTCGTCTATTTATTCATGTCATGATTGACCACTTCTCTATAGGCCTACTTTCTATATAAAACATGATTTATATAGAGAGTCACTCATGTTTGATATATTTAAATAATAATGAAGAAAGTTAACATATAATCATTATTATAACAATGAATAAAAAATAAAAAACAAATACCTAGAATATATATATACATATATATATAGCAGCACAAATTGGTTTTCATATAAAAGCTAAGAAAACTGAAATAATGGCTTATAACCAAATTAAACCATGGTTTACAGCAGTAATCCTTCATACAAAATGTAAAACTGTCCTTAAAGTAGTCGATAATTTTAAGTATCTGGGAGCATGGATGGCAATTTCACTTAAAGACTTTGAAGTAAGGAAGGCAATCGCTTGGAAAGCATGCCATAAACTAAAGAAAATCTGGAAGTCAACCATGAACAGGAAGCTTAAATACGGATATTCAGAGCCACGATCGAAACAATCTTACTACATGGCAGTAAAACATGGACAATCACTAAAACGTTTGAAAACAAAATAGATGGCTGCTACACCATGATAATTAGAATGATTTTAAATATCTCATGGCGAGACAAGATACCTAATAAAATCCTGTATATCGGACTCCCGAAGATCTCAGAAGTCATAAGGGATCGAAGAATGACAATTGCTGGCCACTGTGTACGGCACAAATACGAAGCCTGTCATGACCTAATCTTCTGGCATCTAAGAAATGGAAAACGAAACAGAATTCGACATTGTCGGCCTCTGTTTCGTCGGCCCGACAACCTATAACATTTATAGATAACTTGAAGAATGATACGGAGTTGGACGATGTAGAAGAAATACGTAATGTTATGAGCGACAGAAAAACTGGAGAAAAATAAAATCAGGTAGAATGACAATTCGACATAAGTAAGAAAGTAATATATATATATATATATATATATATATATATAATATCAAATATCGAACAACGATTAGGCGACTTATAACTTAGTTTTCAAATAGAACATGTTGAATTTGGTGGTGAATTGTTATAAGCTATCTGCGACTTGTTACTAAGGGGATTACATATTCATATAGCGAACAACAAGATACTATACAATATACATATATATATGGATTTTACATGGCGAATATTGCTCGCTGATACCCATTGACATATCAAATTTCTCAATCTATTTAGAAATGCCCCTTTAGTTATGTTGCACTCACTCTACGAACCACGATTATAATTATTTTTATAAATAGCATATTATTATTATAATTTTAATAATTTAATATTATATTAGAAATATTATATTAATATATAAATGCATTTATCATGATAATTGATACAATTATTTTAAATGTGGATTATAATTTACATATTTACAAACAAAACAACATGTTGTATATTAGGGTTGTAAAATTCAATCAAGGGCTAGGGGGCATTAGGGGGGCGTTCAAGGGCTAGGGGGCATTAGGGGGGCGTTCAAGGGCTAGGGGGCATTAGGGGGGGCGTTCAAGGGCTAGGGTGCATTAGGGGGGCGTTCAAGGGCTAGGGGGCATTAGGGGGGCGTTCAAGGGCTAGGGGGCATTAGGGGGGCGTTCAAAAAAAAATTAATTATTAAATTTATTAATTTCCATTGTTCCGTGTTCCAGTATTCCTACTTGTTCCATGTTTTAGTAACTCCATTAATATTATTATATTATTAGTATTTGATAAAGATTACTTGTTATTATTTCAAGATATACTAATTTTTTAAATTTAAATAAACATATAACGTTCGTTATTTGAACGTTCATTATATAAGTTAATAATTTACCTTCACGTATGAAAGATCATCTAATGAAAATGCATCCCGATAAATCAAATAAGGACCTCTATTATTTTAAATACCTTAAAAATAATATTAGTTCTATTACAAAGGCCTTATATAAACCAAATATCAATCTTGAAAAGGGTTTAAAACTCTCTTATAAAATAGCATTAATCATTGCTAAAACGGGTAAGCCTCACACTATTGGTGACACTTTAATAACACCAATTATAATCGAAATATTGAAAGAAACTGATATAGAAATTCGTGAATTATTAAAATCAATACCTCTTAGTAATGATACCATTTAAAATAGAATTGTCGAAATGAATGATAATATAGAAAAAAAACGTTGTTCCAACTTACAAACTATAGAGTTTGCCATGCAGTTGGATGAGTCTACTATTCGTAATAATGAATCTATTATGATGTGTTACGTACGACATAATGAAGACTACAGTGAATACATACTTTTTAGTGATTTTTTAGATTTAGTGACTACATCATCATACTTTACTAACTTGCTTTGTAAATATGGCACCTCCTCTATGATTGTAAGCATACAACATATCCTTCACCTTATTAGGTAAATCAAAACCCATGCACCTTCCTGACCAACCGGATATATTCCTCTGCTCATCCTTTGATAATTTCTTCCAGAATAAAGTATCGAACATCATCGCTGCTCTCCCTAATGTGAATGTTGATCTCCTAACAATCAAATCTTCTTCACTAGCTTCTCGTAATCACTGGTCCTCTTTCACTTTCCCTACTCGTCCCTATGTATTCTCTCTAATGTCATCCCTAAAATCCAATTCCCTACTCGACCCTATTCCTCTTACTTTAATTCGTACCATTTCGCCATCGTTAATTGAACCCATAATAATGATCATTCATGCGTCCCTTATTACATCTATCGTACCAAAGTCTATGAAACACTCTTATATCACCCCAATTATAAAAAAAACTACCCTTAGCTACTCTAAACTGTCGAGCTATCGACCCATCTCTCAGCTTTCATCAATCTCTAAGACCTTGGAGTGAATTGTATCTGCTCAACTTATACACTATATCACTACCAATTCAATTATTAATACGTTTCAAAGTGCTTACTTACGGAGCACTGCATCATCACTTAATCTTATCATTAATGATATACTCCTATCCCTTGCTAACAAAGCCCCGTTCTATTAAGGCCCCTCCGGATCACAGCTATGAAGCCGTAAAGGGAGTTGCCATTTCCACAGGCCTCATGTCCTTTTGGGACATGATACATTCGATACGCACTGTTACATGCGCATCAAGAAAGTGGTTTTCTTGTATTGTGTGTAGGTGACTAACTAACCCACTCGGGTCCTCACCCAAGAGTGCCTTACGTACCAATTTCAATCAAAAACAATTCCGGGGATTCATTATCAATATCATCAATCAGTAGGGGCTCAATCAGGATCGGGCTGCCGCCATTGTGCACTACGGCGCGTACTTTTGCGAAACTCATCATAAATCCATCTACCCTTCTCAAGAACTCGGACACTCATAATCATCCACACCCGCCTAGACAATCCTATCGGTGAAAGCTCATCGTAACTCGTTGTCGATAAAGTACCTCGCCAATTAAGAATACATGCGCTGACTAATACATTACTCATACCGCTTTCGGCTTTAGCCCAATACGTGATGCACTCTTTCGAGTAGTAGTTTACCTTCTCGATGTGAGGATTTTCCAGAGAGAAATTATCCGCCACAATCGAAATATCCACTACCCACACCACTCCCAAATCTGTCTTCCAGAAAACTAGATCTGGTTTTCTTAGGCCGACGATCGTTTTAATTCTTGGTTCGACCAGCACAGTGTATTCCTTCTTAACGAGTTCCTTTTCCAGATACTTCACAATTGAGTCGTGTCTTCGCAGTCTCGCATAATGTGTTCTTGAGCAGCTTTGTAGGATATGTCCTAGTGTTTCTGTACTATTACATGCATCACACCTGTTTGAGGATAGAGAATAATACCTTTTCATCCTAGATTTAGTTTGGCAGCTATTAAACTTCAGAGATAGAGCTCCGATGTAGGCATTACCCCGCATCAGAGATGTCCCATCCACCATCCAACTGTTAACGAATCCGAGAATCGAAGCATCCTTCATACCACGGCCATCGTACTTAGATACCAATTCCTTACCCCAAGCATCTTTCACCATCTTCAGACTAGTACATTCAATTCCCGATCTTTCAATAACGGTTGACTTTCGTAGGTCAGTGGAGAGGGTAGTGAGAGCTTTAGTTACTGGGTCCGAAGAACCCAATAACCCCGCCCTCCTATTCCCACGAAGAATCGGAATCGTATCAGTGAAACACTGAAGCCCAAATCCCCCGTTGTTGTTACTAGCGTAAAAGAAACCCATAGGAACGTCTTTCGGTAAGTGTAGCCATTTTCTAACGAATCTTCGTACAAGGTAGTCCAATTTTATCCAGGTCTGTTTAAACGAATCTCCTAACACCAGAAGGTGATTAAGAGACGGTAATAAATTGTTTAGGAGCATGAAAATTCTCTGCTGAGGTTTAAGCGGAGCATTTGTCAGATTAACCAACGCCTGTTCCAACCTCTCGTATACGTTTTCACCTCTCAATTCCAGACCGATGCTTATAACCAAGTACTTGTACGTTTCATCAATTTCCAATGACTTGATACTCTCACCGTTAGCCGTCTTAAGGTAACTCTTAGGATCGCAAAACCATTTCCTGCGCTTTTGGCTGACCTTAATCGACATGGATGCCGATTTAGACGAGTCCAAGTTAAGCCCCGCTTCCATCATAGATGTTTCCACCCGTGACAATAACAGTGCCGCTCCTTCTTTCGTCTGAGCCAGGAGTACAAGATCATCCGCGAACGCAAGACAGTTTAGTAACACACCTCCGACGGAGACCCCGATATCCTTGCCCAGATTCCTAAAAACATTGTCAATGACGCAATTAAAAAGTACTGGAGACATGGGGTCGCCCTGCCGTACACCTCTTCCAACCTTGATTAACCGAGAATGTTCCTTACCAATCCTTAGACGGGTACTTGAGCCCGAGTAGCAATCTGCGATATACTTTAGTAGCGGCCTAGGGACGCCACACTTCATCGCACACCTCACGATCTGCTGATGAGTAACCGTGTCAAAAGCTTTAGCGACATCCAAGAATATTACGTTAACATCCTTGAGTGATCGCTTCGAGTCCTCTAGTATTGCCTTCAATATAAAGAGGTTCTCAGCGATTCCGTCGAATTTTCTGAATGCCTTTTGCCGGATGCTCAATCGTGACCATAGATCTAGTCGGTACGCTAAGATCTTATGGAAAAGCCTTCCAACCACTGAGCCCAATGTAATGGGTCGGAAGTCCTTCGGTTGTTCTGCGTGCGAAGTCTTTGGGATCAGTACCGTGGTACCCCTCTTAAATCTTACAGGTGATATACCTACCAGCATGTAAAAGTTGAAACGAGTCGAGAGACGTTCTTTCGATAACGATTGGATCCCGGATTTCTTGATGCGATCTGGGCCAGGAGCCCCGTTGTACAGCCTACGTAAGGTTCGTTCTAATTCGTCTTCGGTAATGGGTTTGACCATCTCATAAAGAGGGTCGCATTCATCGCCCCCAACTTCAATTCTACCATTAGATACGCCTTCGAGCAACGGAGCCCAGAAAGAAGTCTGTTCATCAAGCGAACTTAACGCAGATCCTTCCTGTACCATCTTCCATGATCCTGACACCACTTTTCGAAAACAAGATTTCCGGTTTTTCTTATAGAGTTCCTGAATTATCGCGTACTGCTGTTTGCGCAGCCCAGTTCTGTTTACTCTATTAGAAGATCTCTTACGTCGTCTCGATTTTTCCATACTTAGCTTAACACGATTACGTTCAACTGTTACTTTAACTGACACATTGTCTTTAACCCTTTTAGTTTTGTTACGATTCACCCGGGCGGCACTGTTTCCACCAACGCCTTCCTTCGGGAAGATCGAGTCTAGATCCTGTTCGATGATGTCTCTTATATCAGTGGATGGCGAACATTTCAAGTCCCATTCTCTAAGCCAAGATACTAGTCTAGGGTCAAGGTCGGCCTGAACTGAGCTGGATAAGATAAATTTCCGAAGATCCTCATCCCACCCCATGCCCGGCTCAGGAATAGTATCGCGTTCCTCCGAAGAGGAATTTGACACTTCTGATCTGTATTCGCATAAAGTATCCATCTCTTGAGAAACGGGGGAGTTTTTAAGCTCATCTCGGAGATCCCTATAAGCTAGGGATCTCCGCTTACCTGAAATGCTATCGAGGGTCCTATTCTCGATAACCTTACACAGCTCTTGGTTGACGAAGGCCTTAGGATTCTTTCCGAGTATCTCCACTTCCAAGGTTGTCATCACCCTCATATCCTCACTCGTCCATCTTCTTTTATGGCTAGCATTAATATCCGCAGCGCCTGCCGAATGGACGGCCCTAGCGTGTGCTTTTCTCTTATGAACGCCCAAACCCCCAATCGTAGCAAACGATTCATCACACATTTCGCATATATACACGTCGCAGGCGGTTAGTCTGTCACCCACGGTTTTGGGAGCAATAAGCGGTGCTCCTACCTGTTCAATAATGTTTTCGTTTTCCATATTGTTTTTGTGGGTATTTCCCAGGCATACTACATTTTACTAGTGAGTCAGCTAGGGATCCATCTTACCGATCCAGAATCCACACAGTTTTCGTTATCATTTTTCCATTTTTATTTTCCTTTTGTTAGTATGCTGGCCACATCCGAGGTCTTCATTATTGAAACAGTACAAAACAATGCGTGTATTAGCCTACTTGTCCGTACATTAAATTTGAAGGTATCACCGAAAGTTTTACCTAGCAACGTCACCGTGTCGCGAAGGATTCGTATTGGAGGACAATCCAATTAGAATCAACTCCGGCTTGATTGCGCCAGAGCCATCATTCAGTTCAGTTTTCACCTATCCAGCTACCACCACGAGGAGGCGAAGGTTGGATTTTCTAGCTATGCAATGATGAGCTAATCAAATCGAGGACATAAGGCTACCACACCTTAATAGAGTCATGATAATCATAGTTGCTCCTGCCGTTACCCGTGCTTATTTAAACTTCTTCACTTTGACGTTCGAGCACTGGACAGAAATTACATCGCATAATCCACCGATTATTCCCATAGGACAGACTATTCTAAGCCACACAACGTTTCTATAGACGACAACTGTATTTGCTGCCTCATTAAACTAATACCTTTCTTTGGCTTCAGGAGATTATATCTGATGTATAAATCCCTCCACCAAGAGGACTGGTGATTAGTCGCTTGTAACATCAATACAGAGTCCATATAGTTTATTCTTGTCGTTACTTATGCTTATTTAAACTTCTTCACATCGAAGTTCGAGCTTTGGACAGGAATCACATCCGGTTAGTGTATTACTAGATATCCGCCATTCAGTTTATATCCCCTGGGCTAATAAGTACTGAGACGTAACACAATATAAAGGGGAGCAATCGTCACTTGATCCTGTATGAGAACTTGATGCCACGATAGACAGGGGTGTCCAACAGATAACGCACTGCTTTCAACCATCCGTCTACGGTCTCTGTGGGCTTAAACATAACTCTGAAATACAGGGAGCGCGGGTAGCAACTTTATCCTATATAAGGTCCTTGCCTCTATTCTATGCCAAGAACTATTTGAGATCTATCTATTTAGTAAGGAAGCATTGAAAGCATCAGAATACCTTCTAACATCCTCCTTACAATAGAAATCCTGAGACGGGATCTACATTCGTACACGATGACGTGACACATCTTAATCGTGTCATTCGAAAGACCTCGAACAAACAATCACCCAGTTACCCAGGCGAGAATTTACATACCAGAATAAGACCCATCACGACACCACCAGTAGACAGCTTTAAAAGAGTCAGCCTTAGAGTACATAGCCAGTAGACAGCCTTTAGTTACTTGACCTATCCAGTGCCTTTGACACTCTAAACCATGACATTATTGCTTTACGACTCAATGAAATCGGTATGCATGGTCAAGTACACAGCTGGATTTTGTCATTATTTTCCTTAAGGTCTTCTTCAGTAAAAGTCAACTCATCCTTCTCTATTCCCTTTATCATCACTCATAGCATTCCACAAGGCTCCGTGCTTGGTCCTTTACTTTTTATTATTTATATTTTACCCATAAAATCCATATTTCGTAAATATCCTTACACCCACTACCATCTCTTTGCCGACGATCTACAAATTGATACTTCTTTTTCCATTTACTCTGACTCCAACTCTATTCAACTGTCTATTTAATGACTGGTTCTCCCATAATTCCCTATTACTTAATATGACAAAACTGACACCATCATTATCTCCATACCTATCTACCCCCTAATCATCACCCACCACTTTCTACTATCACTCCCTACCTCACAATCCATAACAACTCTTGATTTCACCATCAACTTCCACCTAGATTACTCTGACCACATATCTATAATGATTCGCAATGCCAACTATTTTCTATATAATACTAGAAAACCACGCAATAAATTGACTTTTTCAATGACTACAAGTCTAATACACTCGCTAATCTTCAGTAGACTCATATACTGATGTTCACTTCTATGTAATATACCCATAAATCTTATGCTTAAACTTGAGATGATACAACGACGTGCTATACGCATCCTATATAAACTAAAGTTATCTTCAATAGTATCAATATCGACCCTAATGCGATCACTAGGCTGGCTTAAGTTTATGTATCTCTGCAGGTATAGACTACTATGCATCACCCATATTATGTATCACCTTGTGATAAGGTGATACATATTATATCTCCTGAGTACCTAGTAGACTTGATCAGTATTAAAACCCTTAGTCGAGCTAGCAGGAAATGTCACACGATGACAATTGTGCAACGCTCGACTATCTCTGATAACTTTGAATATGCTTTCTCTGTGTTATCTCCAAAATACTGGAATGCTTTTCCATATGAAATTAGGTATTTACAATCCCTGTAAATATTTAAATGTAAACTCTCCACGTATCTATTAACATTGTAACCTACCCTCCCTTTTCCTTCATTTTTATTGTACTTTATTTATTTTATTTTTATTTCCATCTCGTGACGCCCTTAACCACCACATGGTTTTGTAGTCAATAAATCATTTTTAAATAAAATAAAAATAAATAAAATAATATATATATTAATAACAATTAATTTTGTATTTAAAATCTAATAATTTATTAACAAAAAATCAATATGGTTTTATAAGTGGAAAATCAACCGAATTACAATTAACAAAATGTTTAAAATGTTGGTAGGATATATAATGAATTGAATAATACAAAAGTGTAGATATAATATATATATATATATATATATATATATATATATTGATTTTGCAAAAGCTTTTGATGTTGTTTCTCATGAAAAACTATTATATAAATTAAAATCATAGGTTACATTTAATGTTATAATTTTTTATCGAATAGATCTCAAATTACACGGGTTGAAAATTCTTTTTCAAATAGTTCTACTGTAAAATCTGGAGTAGGATCGGTTCCAAAGGATCGATACCAAAGGATCGGTTCTAGGTCCAATTTTATTTGTATTATATATTAATGATCTTACTAGTATATTCTCTTCAAAAATTCTTATTGATTTATTTGCCGATGATACAAAATATAGTTTTCTTACGCATCTAAGAGTGAAAGATTTTATTTTACAAAATAATTTAAATTTATTTTCACAATGGGCAAATAAATGGCAATTAAATATTTAATTATCAAAATTTGCAGTTATGACTTTAGGGAAGGTAACTCATTAACATATTTTATAAATAATATTCAATTAGAAAACGTTACTTTTTATAAAGATTTAGGAATAATATTTGAAAATAACCTTTTATTTAATAAACATATTGATTATATTTGTAAAAAAGTTTATTTTTCTTTGATTTCAATTTGTATATGCATTACTACAAAATCCCCTAGAGCATTATTAAATGTATATACAATTTATTGCAAACCAATTTTAGAATATGCATCCATTATTTGGTCACCTTTTTCAAAGGTTAGTAAATTTCGTAATCTCGTAGACCAATTGAAAGAGTGCAAAGATTATTTACTAGAAGATTAATTACAAGATGCGTAGGATTTATAATGTCATCAAATATTAATTATAAATCATATATAGAGAGATTGGGATATTTTAATTTAGAAGATTAAAAATAGATCTGACACCAATTTTTTAAATTTCAAATAATTATACAGATATACATATATCTGATATCCTTAACATTTCGAATAATTGTAGAACTAGAGGTAATTGTAAACAATTAAATTTAATACATAATTATGATAATACAATTAAAAATATAATTAATAATAGATCAGTTAATATATGGAATTCATTAAATAATGATATAATACAATCTGTATCTGTTTCATGTTTTAAAAATAAAATAAACCAATCTGTTTTGACAAACAACTTTTTTTAACAGAAATTACTGAAATTTATAATTTTATATTTATTTATATTTCATTTTATATCTTAATTATTGCATTATCCCTTAGGGGTTTATTTAAAAAATTTGTTTTTGTTATAGAACATTTGGTTTTTATAAATATATTTCAAATATACTATAATATAAAATTAATACTTTATTATTCTTACAGATAAAGTGGGAAGTATTATTTTAATTGTGTTTGTTCTGTATTATATTTTTGTTTTATATATATTTTGTATATATGTTTCAAATGTATTATATTACTAAAATACAATATTAATAATATACTATTATTTCAGATTATAGTGATAAGTATTATATTGTTTGTTTCGTAATATTATTGGTTTGTTTTGTTATTAACGTATTCTGTTTGTGTATATATACCTATAGGTATATTGGTTTATTTTATTTTTAACGGGTTCTGTTTGTATATATATATATATATTTAAAATGTATTATATAATCAAAATATAAAATTAATAATGTACTATATACTATTATTACAGATTTTGGTAAGTATTACATTATTTATTTTAGTTTAATTGATTTTTAACATGTTCTGTTTATAATATATTTTAAATTTATCATTTAAATATTACTATATAATAATAATTTATTACTAAAACAGTGTAAAAAGATAAGAAGAATTCTATAAAGTTAAAGTAGAAATTTAATATTTCGATGCCACTTACAAAATAATGTATTTTATTTCTATTTTCGATTATTTTTACGCTATATTTTATTTCTATTTTGGTCATTTTTCGTTTATTTTTACTATATGATTTATTTCTACTTTCGATTGTTTTTCGTTTATTTATTCGGTAAAACCTAACTGTAAAACGAATTAATTTCTTTAATTTTTTAATTTCGTATTATTCTTTGTTTATTTCTATAAAGTATGTTATCGTTAGCAAATATTTATACTTTATACTTTCGATTATATTTTCGGCTATGTATTTGCTTAAATAAATTATCAATCAATAATATAGTGTAGGTGCCAATAAACATAATAAATCAATCACATAATATATGGGAAAAGAGTATTCGAATACCGACATCCTAACAATACATCAACATAACTTTATTATTTCTCAATTAAATATTTCCAAATTTTATTTATAATTATTAAGTAGGTATATACATATAATAGCTATTTTAAAATGTAATGTAGTTTGTTTAACTCTGATAATATAGGGGTGTCGATATTACAGGCACTACCTCGAATAACGACACCTTGGCACATAATATCGACATCCTAAATATATCGATATATTGATATACCATATATTAATATACATTATCCAATCAGAATTAAATGCGCGTTACTTTTAGTTAACACACACAATTCATACGTTGTTTTCCTAAATTAAATTTTGAAAATATTTTATATTTTATATTATATTATAAATATTAAGTTTGAAATTACTTAATTATAATGCGAATATTGTACGTCATATGAGTTTTATATAGTTTCTGAAAGACTATTTAATTCCAAGTAGAAGTAATATATTATATGTGTAGGAATATAATAAAATAACATAACGATACGTACATTATTAAAGTAATGGACAAATGCGTTATTTTACTAAAATTAATTTTCAAAAATATTATAAATATTAAGTTTGAAATTACTTAAATTTAATACAAATATTGTACGTACATGGGATTTTTATATAGTTTCTGAAATACGATTTAATTCCAAGTAGAATAAATATATTATATATGTATAATAATATAATATATATACGTACATTATGAGAGTAATTATTAGAGTAACTTAATTATTTTTCTAAAATAAATGAATAAATTATTATCATATAAAAAAATATTATTAACGTAAACGATAAGATAAAAAGAAAATTAGAATATAAAGATAAATACAAATATTCATTTTTTAATTTCTATTATAATTCGTAATACAACAGTTTACCTATAGTGATGTTATCTTATTATATAAGTATATATCGTATATACGTATATAATAAGATAACATCACTATAGGTAAACTGTTGTATTACGAATTATAATAGAAATTAAAAAATGAATATTTGTATTTATCTTTATATTCTAATTTTCTTTATAATTAAATCATCATTATTTACATTATTATTAAATATAAATATCATATATATATATATATATATATATATATATATATATATATATATATATGTATACAAAGTTAATTGGCCGAGTCGGCTAGCGAGATGTATTATTATTCTTTTTTTCGCAGGAGGTTGGAGTTCGAGTCCCATTCTTTGCCATACCACATATATATATCACACTTTCCTAGTGTTTTCTATCATATAGATGCTGATGATATCCAACTATACATGCAACCAAAATGGTTTAAAACTAAATCATAGTGTTACAAAATGTATATTTTGTTAATGTTAGTTAGTATAAAATACCTGAATTGTACATGTACCATGTAACTGTTACTAAAACTTAACAAAAAGCTGTTTGCAGTAAGGGATTAAAATAACTATTTCTGTACATGTACATTTTGCGTTTTTTGTTGCTTGGGTATACTCCTTCCTCCCTATATCAACTACATATAATTCACAACTAATTGCATGTGTCTCTTATATTAAATACTGGCTTCTCTCCAACAATCTTCTACTGAATTCCTTAAAAACTCCATTCCTCAACATACATATACGTATACGAATACGTATACGTATACGAACTCCCCATCTATATCTTCATATATTAATTATTGTATACAATGATATATGAGTAATATGATGTACCTTACTCAATTCATATTTAAAGTATAGTATTACATATATTAATATCCATTATTATTGAATGTTAATTCGTTTTTATTTGTATAATTAATTTATAAATATTTCATTTTGTTATTATTTTACTTCACTATTGTAATACGTGAATGATAAACTTTATTTTTATAATTTCATATTTATAAGTAAATAATGTAAATACGATATATATGAACGTACACATTTTATAAAAATATAATACAAATTATTATATATAATATATTTACAAAGTAATATATATATATATATATATATTATTATTTAATTATAATTTATTACATAAGAAATAAATATGTTATAGTGAATTACTTAATTATCTAGATATCAACGAATGTGAAACAGTTGATCAAATATGTTCAAATTTAAATAATTCTCGTTGCGATAATAATAATGGTAGTTATGAATGTGTTTGTGTTGATGGATTTGAAAAGATAAATTCAATATGCAAAGGTTACATCTAAATAGTTATATTAATATTTTATAATTTCTTAAACAAACGTTAAGTCTTATTATATTTTGTTATCAAATAATTATTATACATATTTACTTTTTAAACTTATTATAAATATATTATTTATATGATATTGATTTTAAAATTATATTAGATATATATTAAATAAAAAATGCATTCAAACAAATAATGGTAGTCTAATATTTTTAAAATATTCAATTCAAGAATATTAATTTATAATAAAAATGAATTATAAATAATACGTTATTTTGGGATTATAAATGTATTCTGGTATTTTGTATACAACATTCCTATAATAAGCAAGCCTGGCAAGATGTGATATAATAATATATATTTAACTCACTATGTATAGTAATATTTCCTTATACCAATATTGTTATAGTATAAAGTAGTATAAATTTCTGTATAGAAGAATAAAATCAAAACTAATTTAATAATTCTAGCGTGTTATTTATTCGCAAATGGAAAAACTACTTTTACAAATATATATATATATATATATATATATATATATATATAATAAAAATAATAGAAAATGTGATAAAAATTTACAAAATTAAAAAATATCTTAAATGAGAAAGCACAATCCACAAATAATATTTAAATAAAAGAATGAGTAATTTAACAATACTACAATTGTATATAAACAAATATTATATGTATTATATATACCCATTTATTGAGGAAATAAAATATACCATTATTACAAATATAGATATCATATGAAAATCTTATAAATAAATGAATATAGTTTATCAAGTATTAACAAAAATAATTAAATGTAAAATATAATAAATCATAAAGAAAATAAAATCTAATTAGAATATATTTTAAATAGTAAAAGCTCAAATATATAAAATTAAAAGTTTTCATTATAAACAAAATAAAATATATCCATTCGCGAGTAATTACTTCATCATGTTAAATATAAATAAAAATAAATATAATTAAATATATACAAAATAATTTAAAATAGTTAATTAATATATAGTTAATATAGGACACAATATATAAAAATATAAGATACAAAATAAAGAAGAAATCAGTTATATTAAACATGTATTACATTGAAAAATAATTAAATTGTAATTATTTAGTAAACGTATTTGTATACTTGAATAATTTAAATTTATTTTCAAGAAGATTCCATAAAAGGGACCATTAAAGGACCATTGTAAGTTATGCAAAAAAAAATTATATTTATACGGAAATAAAGAATACAAAATTTTAAATTTATTTACATCTTAACATGTAATATATTTATTTTTATAATTATTGGTTTATAATTATTAATAATCCTAAACATAAATTGTAGAGTATTAAATTTGTCAATATCTTAAAATTTAAATATTGAATATATGCTTATTTGAATATATTATATATACTGAATGTAATTTATAATATTTATCTGTATCGCATCTATTTGTGATATTGACATTTTTTGTAATTTTTGAAAATGTCGATATATATGAAGTAGACCATTATTGCAATAATTTAGATGAGGTAGACAAAATGTATTATAAATTAGTTTTAACGATTTGTGGTATGCGAACATTTTATTTTTGAGTATAATGATATAACTTTAGAGATCATAAGTGGATATCGCAATGGGACGGCCATTTTGTTGAATTTACATGTATAGAGTTTCATAAACTTCTATTATTGAGTGTTTTTACAAAATATATTCTTTGAATCTAACATTTTTTATATAAGGATTTTTCATATCTATAATCCTAGTTATAACCAAAATACAAAATATATATTATACAATATACATACATTTATTTCTAACATGTAAAAAATAATAAATCAAAATAGGCTATACACATATACAAGTATAAATATTAATATATATATATATATATATATATATAGTATTAGTAACTTGTAAATATCAATTACGATAAATAAATGCAAATAATATATATGTAAATGTAATAATCGGGTGTAAAAGTGAATAAGAAAAAGTATAAATCAAACTGACAATTGAAAATTTACAAAATTATAGTGTTTGTTTATATATCATGTGAAAGGTGTATGATATCACATTATATAATATATTCCAATGACTGTATAAATCAAATAAATGTAAAAATTCCATTTTTAAATTTTGAAATATCATTATATTAGATATAAAATTTTATATAACAATTATATTAGTTATTTTATAAATATAATAAAATTTAAAAATCATGATTAGGGGTGGGTGGGGTTGTATGACCATGTTTTTGTATAAAGTGCTATCATTGTGGTAATAATAAATTTTTCTTAATTATTTATATTGTATTGCATAATATATGATATTAGTTAACTAATATATCACTTTTAGATATAAGGAATACTTATAAGATTTAATAATTACAATTAATAAAAAAAAATAAAAAAGTTCATTCAACCCCAAAGGCGGGGTTGCTTACTATAGCCTGTTTTACTTCTTTAATTGCTCTTGTCATGATATTTTTATCACGTATTCTATCAGTTTGTTGAGTATAGTTTCTCATTTTTGATTCCTGGAAATAATATTTAAATAATTATTAAGAATTAGTAATTGACCATAATTAAAATTAATGTAATTAATTATATTGATATATAATTAATTATATTATTTCTATTTAATCATTACTTATTTATATTCGGATCATTGAATATATATTATAATATTATAATAATATTAATATTATAATATTATATTATAAATATTAACATATGATATTTGGTTAATTGAACAATGTTCATATAACCACGTTTTTAGTGGTTCACTCAACCCCATATCAATTTTATTATTAATTGATAACATTTAAATATTTTATTTAAAATTTTAAATATATTTTTATATTAATATAAAGTTAATTATATATTAAAATCATATATATAATATGAAAATAATCAAATAATTATTATAGAATTATTATAACATATATTACCTTGTCTGGAATTTTTACTTTTGAGCGTACTTTAGTTATAAATGTGATTAAAATGTTACTATTTTTATTTTTTTATTAAATGATACTTCCGCAACTGTATTAATTATAGATGATGATACTAGTTCAGTTAAATCAAATTTCTGCTGTAGCAAACAATTATCATCTCCAGTGGCTCATGCAAGACACCTTTTCATACAACCCCACTCTCCCCTATATTAGTTATACAAATTATATAAACATTTATATTAGTTATGAATGTAGATTTCAAAATAAATAATTTATTTTAAAACGTCATGATATAAAATTCGATTTTTATGCTATTTCTAAACTGATTTTATAGATAATTTTTGCTCAGTTACTAATTAATATATCAATCAATATTACATATTAAAATTTGTTTAATTTTTTTCCGATTTTAACGAATTTTTTCATTAACATATCACCTTAATAGCTATTTTATCTATATGTTTTATCAATTTAATTTCTCATCTATAGTGATTCCTAAAACTATATAATATTCTACTATATATATTAAATATATATACAAATTATTCATATTATGGAAAATATTTTATAATGAAAAAATATACTTATAATAACTGTATTTTTGACTTTAGATATAAATGATTGTAAAAGTAGCCCCTGTGAAAATGGCGGAAATTGTAAAGATCAAATAGCAGCTTATACATGTGTTTGCAATATTGGATATACGGGTATGAATTGTCAAAGCGATATTGATGATTGCATCAATATAGTATGTTACAATGGAGGAGCTTGCGTAGATGGAATTAATAAGTACACATGCGATTGTGTATATGGCTATGATGGTGCATTATGCAAGAATAGTTAGTATAAATATAGCATTTGTTTTATATTTTATTGAAAAAATAACATATTTTTATTTATTGTTACTAATTAATATATCAATCAATATTACATATTAAGATTTGTTTAATTTTTTTCCAATTTTAACGAATTTTTCCATTGCGATATCCCCTTAATAGCTATTTTATCTATATGGTTTTTTAATTTAATTTCTCATCTATAGTGATTCCTAAAACTTTATAATACTTTACTATACATATTAAATATATATACAAATTATTCATATTATGGAAAATATTTTATAATGAAAAAATATTTGATTTATTTTATTTTATTTATATTTTTAGTGTAAATCTAAATTGTATCTAATATTGTAGATATTGATGATTGTACATCTAACTCTAACTCAGAAAAATTAATTATATAAAAATACGTTATTTTAGGATTATGTAAATGTATTCTGGTATTTTTAAGGTGCGTGGGTATCTCCTTGAAGGACTCCAGTGGTGATAATAAAAAACGTTGTATCTCTATTAGTTGATCTAAATATAGAGCGAGTGTTCCTGTACATCATCATTATACGTTGATTATCTCCATTTGTATTCCATATTTACATAGAATGAACTCCATCGTGTTTCGGTTTATTGAATATAACACTTTTGAGAAGTATATGAATAATAGTGTTAATGGTAGGTTTTACAATTTTACACCTTCTAATATGCGACGAATTGTTAAAATTTGTCCTGATGTCGATCTGTTTTTACTGAAGCAATTTTGTTTTATCCGTAGTATAGGATCGATCTCTGGTCTTATTCGGTTTAAAATCATCAGGTTGAATATCTTAACCGCAATTGAAGTTAGTGTAATTCCCCTATAGTTTTTTGATATGGATAAATTTCCTTTTTTGGGGAAAGGTAGTATACAGCCTTCTCTCCATCTTTCAATAACTTCTTGAGTATATACACTATTGAAGGATTCAAGTAAGAATTCTTGAAATTCGTCCAATTTCCATACTTCTGATGGCATTTCATCTAAACCTACTACTTTTCCATTTTGAAAACTTTTAGTAAATTTTCTTAGTTCGTATACAGTAAATAATCCAGTTTTTATATCTAGTTGATCATTAGCTTGGTCAATACTTTCATTGTATGTTGAGATTGGTTTTTTATTTACCAAGTAAATATTTAAAATGATCATGTCATAGCTGTATGCGTTCTTTTTCGCTAGTAGCTTTTAGTTTGGCTTTATTAGATTTCTTTCTTCCACCAACTTCGTTGACTGTTTTCCAGGCGAGTGCTGATTTTATTAAATTAATTGTGTTTTGTATTTCTTCAATCTTTCGAGTAACATATTCCTCTTGTTTCTTTCATACGTGTGTGTGAGTGAATTTTGAGCCTCTGTGAAGTTTTTAATATTTCTTTGAGTTTGATCGCTTTTTTTAATTTCAGCTGTCTGGTGATGTATTTCACGTTTCTGACAGATATACAAAGTTTCCCAGTGTATTTTTTTTTTCGTTTTGGTTTTAATGGAATTACATTTGCAGTAGCTTCTTTGCAGACTTTCACAAAATTATCATACATTGTTTTGCAGATAAATCTGTTATTTCAACTTCATGGAGTGTTGAAAATCTATTTTTAACTTCAGTTACAAAGCTACTACGTATATCAGAATCGTGTTTAAGTCTGGTCCAATCATAAGGTTTATTATTACATCATTTCTTTTTATTTGCTCTCAGACAAAGTCGTATATCGGCTGAAACATTACGATGATCAGATGCTAAGCTGATAAATGAATCGTAAGCTTTATAATTTTTAACAATGTTTTTCCACTTCTTATTTATGATTAGGAAAAATATGTGTGACTTAAAGCCATTTGGAGAGGTATGTGTCCATAATTGTCCTGATATTTTCTGGAAGTGCGTATTTAAACATAATAGATTGTTTTCTTGAAGAAAACTATGTAGCATATTTACATTACGATTTGTAGTTCTGTGTAACGAATATTTGTTGTCATCATATTTTCCTAGGTGCGCATTGAAGTCTCCTCCGATTATTAGTACATTATATTTTGGAATGTGTCTGATAAAATACGTTAGATCGTTGTAGAATCTCTCTGTATCCTGTTCGTCACTCACGTTTGTTGGACTATAGCACGAAATTAATGTTGTCTTTGGGTTTCCCTGGATATGTATTGCCATTATTCTGGATTTTATCATATCAACACTAGATATTGCACTATAAGCCCTCGAGTTGATCAATATACCAATTCCTCCTGTGGCTGCATTTATACTATTCCTCCACGAAGATCAGGTTAGAAATTATTAATGTTTGTGGTAAATTCATCAATTTTTATGATTAGTCATTTTTGATAATTTGTTTATTTTGTTAGAATTAACTTAAATAATAGATATAATTGTTATAACTTATATATTTGTTAAATATATATATTATAAAAATTTAAAACATCGAACTAAAAAATATTATATTTAAATGATTAATTTTTAATTTATAAATATATATATAATTACTAAATTACAATTAATTAATTTTATTTTAGAAATATTGAAAAATTATTTAAAGTATGAAATACTTTCACTGGTTAATAATATATATGTATATATATATATATATATATATATATATATATATCCATTGGATACTATTATTTATCATGATTATCATAATTTCAATAGTTATATATAAATTACCTTAAAAATCATTTATTACTAGTGATATATTCCATTAATAATGGTAAACTTATATTCATATTTGTGTAATTAATAATACTTTTAATACAATGTAATACAAATTCAAAAATATTTCAATGTGTTATTTTAGTACAAATATTCTTATTATCTTATAAATCACTTCCTCATTTATTTTTGGTAAAATTAAATAATTAAATATACATATATGTACATATAAATATATATATATATATATGTATATATTTAATTAATAATGTATATTAATACAGAATATAATTATACTAGCAGTAATTATATCAGTAATGGTATTTATTATTTTTACAATCTATTGTAAAAAATCCAGGTTTTTAAACATATATATATATATATATATTACGAATATTATGAAATAATTACGAATATATATTTAATTAATGTTACTCTTGTCATGATATATTAAATCTCCATAATATAACATATAAATAAGCTAATCTTATGTATTTGGCAGTGTGATATAAATAAAAACTATACACGCAAACAAATGTGCAAACAAATAATTATATTTGTATGATATATTAATTTTTTAATTTATTTTATACATATATATGTCGTTATATTTAAAAAATGTAAATTTCATATATTATAAATGAGTTGTATTTATATTATGAATAGTGTAATTAGGTGAAATCTATATACATGTAATAATGAGTGTATAGGTGTTAGCAATATTACACCACTTAAAATGATAGAGGACCGTTGTATTTAAATTACTTTTTATTAAATAATCAACATTAAAACAATACATAACATATAATGCTGTTCAAAATATACACAACATTACAAAATAGAAAAATACAATATAACTTTATACAAACCTCCATGTGTCAAGGTATAATCAAAAATGAAATAATATTATTAAATCTTATATAATGCAATTTATAATATTTCTACGCGACAGTTAATTAGTTCAACCAATTATATTAACATAAACTAAATAACATTGAAAACAAAAAAACAATAAAATCAATATATACAAAATCAACATTTATACTTTTATAATTATAACATAATACACAACAAATAACAAAATAACTAATTAAAAATATATAATATACACTTAAAAATAACTACATTACAAATATAAAAGACGTTAGTCTAAATACATATATATATATATATATATATATATATATATATATATATTAAGTATGTATATAATACAATTATAACATATATTATATATATATAACAATATCTTTTTTATATACTTATATCAAAGATTTTCCGAAGGAAAGATATAACACTTACGAAATCGTGTAATTCTTAAATTAATGTAATTCTTTAAATTTGCGAAATCGTGTAATTCGAATTTGTATACAAAATACCCTGGTGCCACCTATAGCGGGTTACTTTTAGGAATTATGTGTTGTTTATAATGTAAATTCGTATTTAACTATACACTTTTAAAATGTTAAATAATATGCTTTAAATTAATATTTATATGATGAAAACTAAGTGTTCATTACTAATATATAACAAACAAATATGATATGTATGTTTTAAATGCTATAAGTATATATTTAGTGAGTACCAGCTAATTTATATTGCATGTAATTTAATAGAGCAATGAAAACATTTTTGTATGCAAACAGAGCCGAACCTAAATCTATTTCAGTGATTTCGATACTACTGCTAGCAGCGGTTGGGGCTATTACTAAATTACGTTGCATGCATAGGGAGTGTTATATCTTTGCTTTGCAAAATCTTTGCTTATATTTTAATTATATTGCCAAATATTAATGGAAAATATTTACTTTTATACTTCAAATAAAATGTACATTTACGTAAATTCCAAATTTTATAATTTGTTATCATTATTTTTCAATATATTCCTTGTAAAATATTTTGTTATACTAATAAATTGCAAATAATAATATATTTTCTCGCCTATAGGCGCCTATATATACATCGAGTATAGCAATATGAGGTAGAACAATTAACAGATTCGCTGATGATATAGATTTCATCGCTGGTACTGAAAGTGGGTTACAAATTCTAAATATCTCCCTAGAAAAAGCCTCGATAGCATACGGTATGGAAATCATCCATGAAAAAAGTAAAATACTTGTAAATGAGGAATCTTCAACACCATATGTGATTACTATGTACAGCAAACAAAATGAAAATGTACAAAACTTAAAATATCTGGGATATATCCTATTTATAAATCCTCACTGACACCGGCAATTCAAAGAAAGAAATCCGAATAAGATTAGCAACAGAAGTTACAGCACTAGTAAAAGTGGAGATGATCTGGCGTAGCAGAGAAATTGATTTTAAACTCAAGTAAGGAATCTACAACTATTTGATTCTTTCAACTTTGTTGTATGGCTGTGAAAGTTTGACTTTACTGGAAGAATATAAGAAGAAGATAAGAGGGTTTTAATCGAAATTTGACATACGATTTTTAAATATAAGTTAAAAACAAAGAAAAACAAATATATTTCTAAGCAACGAGATAATAAAAAAAGTCGGCCCATATGTACCACTTCCGGATATCATCGGAAGAAAAATGACCACGTTTGGACCACATATAATCGTCACGATTCGTTAGCCATCACTGTTCTTCATGGGTATGTTGAAGGCAAAAGAAAAAGAGGAAGACTGAAGAGAAATTGGATGAATGATATATTCAAATTCACTAATGTTTCTCTTATGCAACTTTACGATATTGAAAAGATCGTTCTATATGGAGAAAGTTGTTATAATCACTGTTATGCCCCTCCCCCCCCGTTTTATGGCGACGTCACGGTACTAAGTAAGTAAGTAATATTTAGAGTAGGACATCAATATTATGTATGATCGCCGGTATCTCAATTAAACGTTCTTGTAATCCTACGTGTAGACTTTATTTTACAAAGTAATAATCTCCATGGGTTACATAATATTAATAATTATAATGCTTGCAATTATTAATAAACACGTTGTCTTTATTAATGTAATGTGCGTAATATTCGTATTACATATATTTTTTACACATATAATCAGATAATTTATATAATTATTGGAAATGCACAATATAGTGGATTAACAGTATCCGTTTGTGATAGGATGTTCACGGGTCAGGTCAGTTGCGGGTCGTTCTCGAGTTTTATGAAATATAATATTTTCGGGTTTTTAATCTGTTTTCTGGTCGGTTTCATTATTGGTTTCGAAACATTGTCATCTGGTTTCATTATTGTTTCGAAACTTCTGAATTCAAAAATTTGTGGTATCGATAGAGTTGGCTCTGGTTTCAAAACATCACCATTATGAGACGTGAACATCCCTATATTGTGATGACCATCATACATCCGATAATGATTTTAATAAAACATGTCCTACTTTCTTTAATTTAGATGTTAATATATTCTATATTTACGTTTGATGAAATCAAAAAATAATGGCGATTAATTTGCGAAGATTTAAAAATATTGTGTCCACTCAGATTTAAGAAATGCGCAGAACAGTGAATCCATATTGCCGATGAACTATGATCTATTATGATATATTGAATTATGTTGAATCTACCGGACATATTTCTGGAATTATCATAACTTTGATATCTGCAATATTTTATATTTATATTATTATTTAAAAAACAATTGATATAACATATTAGCTAAACCTTTACCAATGTGATAATGAAATTCTATGTAAGGCGTACGACAATAATTATTCAATTCAATAATAATACATTCATTGGTAGGATATATGACGATAATAGTAATGATTTTAACTTATCTACATGTAATATATCTGGTGTTCAGTCCATTAAACACATTTTTTGATTTCTTTAATTATTGAGTTGTTACCTCTTCTCCAAAACCTAATATCTCCATTATGCGCGTTTAATGTAAATAGATAGATAAGGGTGATATCAATATAAACATAAATTTGTAAGTATTAGTTGGCTAATTGCAATACTTTATCTAGTATTATGTTTAGATTATATACATTTATAAATAATATCCGTTTCAATAAATGTATATTATAATTGATATCCCTAATAGTCTGCTTAAGCAAGTACTGCTACCTAATTATTTGTTTACAGAATGTCATCAATATAATCATTATTAAAAAAATATAAAGCATAATATCTATTTTAATATGAACTATTTATGTATACTAGAACAATTATAATAGAATATAATCTATAAGAAGATACATATTTATAATAAGTCAGCCCGCTCGACGCATAATAAGAGTGATTTATTTTACAAATCATACTGCTTCATAGTAGATTATATAGATATGATTCTATTTTATTAAAACATATACATTTTCGTTCAATATTGGTGATGCGATTGAAGTTTTAAAAAAAAAATAATCAAAAAAAATTTTGTAAAAAAAAGTTGAATTTTGTACATTTTATTTCTATTTTATTGTAATGGGTATATATATATATGATAATTAATACGTTTCTTAAATACTATATTCTTCTAATAGATAACATTCATATATAGTAAATATTATCTATAGTATCCTTAATTACAAATATTAGTTATTAGATAATTAATTTAAACAATATAATAAATTTATATATATATAAAAATTAACTCACTTTGATAATTTATTAAAATTATAAAGATATATTTTTTTAAATTTATAATACTTGTACGTGAAAATATAATATCTTAAGATGAGGTAGAAAGAAAAAAAATTGTAAATGTACCAATCCACAGAAAAAAATGGTCATTTATTGATGATTTTTAACAATATTAAAGAAATGCCATGGTGGTTATTATTATTTAATCCAAATTGTAATATTTGTAATTAATGAATTGTTTTTTTTTATTATATATAATATAAATTTATTAAATATAATGATTCTGTAAAAAATTATGAGAGGTCAAAAAAAATTCTGGAAAATCCTATAATTTGAAAAAAAAATCCTATACATAAAATTACTTTTTTCTATAAATTGTATATCATTCATAGGAACTATACGTATTACACATATTCTATAAATTTCATAATTGTAGCTTAATTATAAATGTGAAAAATATACATATTTGTTTTTTTTTGTTGTTGAATTTTCATATATATTCCCATGTTAAATTTTTTTTAAAGTGACCATGGCCTCGCATGGCCAATATTGACCTAAATAAAAAAAAATGTGGGTATTCTCAATACTCAGATTTAAAAGAATCATATGAAGCTACCAAATCCATGATCAACATCATGTTTAAAATCACTCTTAACGCACAAGGTAGAAAACATTTATTATTATAATAATGTAGAAATAAATAATGTAAAATATATTCACATATTTATGCGTCTATTATTATTAGGATCTATAGTCACATATGTCTAATATCTCAATGATGTTCTACTTTATTAATTAACATACTATAATTACAAATATATTTAATGTTATCGAGGACTATTAAAGCAATAAAATGTCAATGTGAAAGAGTAACGTATATTTAGTGATACTTTATGTTCCGCTTGAGTGATTTTATCGTATTGCACAATAACTATAATATATTATTACATAATTAATAAAATAAATAAATATTCATTATTATATAATAATATTTGTAATACTTATTTAAAATTGATGTAGTTATTTTAACATCTAATCTATTTTAGACAAACAGATAGAAACGAATTAATATCTAATAATGGGTTTATATACAATAATATAACGAATAATATATTAATATATATATATATATATATATATATATATATATATATATATAAAATTAATGTATATATATATACGATTACAAAAATAATAATTGCTAATTTTAAGGACTTGAGATCTATATATATATATATATATATATTAGCTTGTTATGACCTATTCGGATCTAAAGCTAAACTAACAGTTTACGCAGATGATTTAGCAATAATCACTGGATCTCATGAGAAAATGATGTCGGCACTAGATGGAATACTGGAAGTTTCTGGTAGTATCGGCCTCAAGTTTAATCCTAGAAAATGCACTAGCATTTCTTTCAACAAGGGGATTATTGAGGATCGGCAGTTTATGTTGGGTCAAGAATTTATTAAAACTCTCCATATTGGCGAATTTGAAAGATTCTTGGGTATACCAATTGGATCTAAGTTCTTGTTTAATATTACTACTGATATACCTGTTCAACTTAATCAACTTTCAGACTCTGGACTAACTCCATGGCAAAAAATAGAAGTTTTGAGAAGTCACTTAAACCCCTCTCTATCCCATGAGCTCTCATCTGGACGAGTCATGAAGGAAAGTATCTACGATCTGGATAAATCTATAAAACAGTTCCTAAGATATAATATTAATACTCCTGACAATGTTGCTACTCCATTCTTCTATGCTGACAGAAATATTGGCGGCCTGGGGATTGGTAAAATCAGCCAAGAAGTAGATATTTGGACAATCTCTAAAGCAACGCAATTACTATCTTCTAGGGATAATATGATATCATCAATTTATAATCGCAAACTATCAAATACCCTCAATTGTGCTATCGGACATGATCATGAAATACCACTCACTGAATTTCTATCCGGTAGCCAAACGCATGGGTTATATGGTTATAGATTTTATAGCAAAGGTGCTAATCTTTGGACGCGCACTCGACATGCAGCAACACACCTTGGAGCTCGCATTGATATATCCGATGGGAACATAATCATAGCCATCGATGATATCTGCTCCACTCCTGCTAAGGTTTTAAAAAGCATGCGACTTACGCTGAGAAAGCAATGGAGCAGAAAATTCGTGGAACTTCCATTACAAGGCAGTGTAGCTGAGTGTTTATCCCAGTATGCAAAATCTAAGGTAATCACTAAGCTAATATCACAAGAATCGACACTATCTTTCAAATCCTGAACTATTGGCACATGGCTAGAACTCAGACTCTTCCAGTAAAAGCTTTTCCAGGCTCAACAGATAAAAAATGTAGGCAATGCTACTCCAAGGATGAAACGACGATGCACATATTGAATATGTGTACTGCATCACTAAAAATGATTACAGAAAGACATGCTGCTGTTCTTGGAGTACTAACTAAGTTCCTAGATGAATGCGATATTGAGTACGATACTAGCTATATTTCACTAGATAACTTAAAACCGGATCTTGTTATCAAATATAACAATTCATGTTATTTTGTCGACATCACAATTCCCTACGACTCGATTACAAACATGGAATCTGCCGCTAACAGAAAGATAGAAAAGTATCGCCACCTCGGATATGTAATTCCCTTCTGTGTTGGTTCTTTGTGCTCTTGGTACTCTGGAAACCAAATTATCAAGACAGAGATGAATTGTCCTTCAAATACCTGGAAAATATTGAAGACCGCCAGTATTAAAGAATCAATAGAAGGTTCGGGAAGAATTTTATCGAAATTCTTCAACTGTTTTTAAAGCGTTTTATTATTTTACTTAGCATTTTATATTGTATCTTTAGTTT
Source organism: Osedax fenrisi (assembly GCA_964019155.1). Lineage (NCBI taxonomy): Eukaryota > Metazoa > Annelida > Polychaeta > Sabellida > Siboglinidae > Osedax > Osedax fenrisi. The sequence continues at coordinate 1,110,963 of OZ025245.1, forward strand.
ATTATCTTATTCTCTACTTTTAACTGTTTTTATCACAAAATTCTATTTACATATTTTATCAATTTTTATTTTGTTTAATTATAATATATATTTTTATACCGTTTACCTCCGTTTTAGTTTTAGGATCACTAACTATGATGAAGAGGTCATAAGCTCAAACATATTTGCTTAATTGATTTTTCAATAACACCCTTCTGAGTTGTATATATATATACAACTAATTAAATATATATATATATATATATTTATTCGTGTGTATGTGAATATATGTATACATTATTCATTCATATACTTAATATATTTAATATTATATATAATGTATATTAACAATACATTTAATTAATATACTTAATATTAATATAACATTATTATTCATAAATCAAAGGATACAAAATTAATCGAGTATAATATTACTATATGTATACATTATTCATTCATATACTTAATATATTTAATATTATATATAATGTATATTAACAATACATTTAATTAATATACTTAATATTAATATAACATTATTATTCATAAATCAAAGGATACAAAATTAATCGAAAGGAGTATTAGTGCAAATTAAAGATATTTGTGACGAGATTTAATGAAATATTACTGAAAAATATGAGTTATCTACAATCTTAATAAATTGATCCTGCTATGACATATAAATGTTTACAATAATATACATATAATATACTTTACTTATACGGAAATTAATTGTTGTTAAAATAATGTATATGAACAATAAACGAATTCCATGATAATTATACATATTATTCAAAACTATTTAAATTATCCGATTAATATGTCAATGATCGAATAATTTATATGTGTAATAATGTAATATATGTGTAGTATATAAATATTTTGCGAAATAAATATATAATCCCTATATATGAAACATAATTAATAAATACCACCTGCCACTGCTAGCAGTATACTGCAGTATACTATAGTATCACATCACTGAAATATATTTATGTTAAGCGTGTTTTCCATACAATAATGTTTTCATTACTCTATTCAATTACATGAAATATAAATTAGTTTTTACTCGCCACATAGATATGTAGAGATTTTTAAATCCTACATATCCTATTGCTATGTTATATATTATCAATATACACTTATTTTTCATCGTATGAATAATAATTTAAAACATATTATTTTACATTTTAAAAGTGTAGCTTGATACTAATTAACATTATAAATAACACAAAGTTTCTATACAAATTAACCCGATATAGGTGCGTTGTATACATCTATAGATATGAATGCCATACTTTAAATTCAACTTTAAGTTAATACCGATGTTGATGTAACTAGTATTGTGTATTCAGGATAAACTATTAAATGAAATGTATTTGTTATATATTCCATGTTATAAATATAGATATATATTAATAACTTTTATATAACCTAACTTATTGTCTAACTACCTGTGTGGCTTAGTTATCAAAGAGTCAGACATACAAGCAGTAGGTCACGGGTCCGAGACTCATCCGCTGGATGATGTACGGTCCTTTAAAATTGGTCTTAAAATAATATTTAGAAATTATCAAATATGATTGTGTATACATAAATGATCGGTTCTCGTTAAGACCACGGATGCATTAATATGAGATCGGCTTCATCGGGATATTAGAGCCATTTGGTTATAAGTGAAAACTTCATTAAAGTTCCTGGATCTAAGGTAAGGACTTTAAAAAAATAACATAACATATACAGAGGGGTATTCACTTAAGTAAGTACACATAAACATAACATGTAGCTATTTAAATAATAAATTTAAATATGTAAATTTGTTGAAATAAATAGTTGTTTATTTTTTATTTTTAATATTTTAAAATATATTATGTAAATAACAACGAATAAACAGCAACTAGATAATAGATACACAATAGACAATACGTATTGTAAAACACTATTGTAATGTTTATAAAATACTAAAATTACTTTATAAATACGATTTACAATTATATCAATTATTTATCTATACAAAGGTAATAGAAAATGTATTTATAATATATATATATATATATATATATATATATATATATATATATATATATATATATATATAATAAGTATCAGTTCTAACAATGTTTTAAAATACGAGTTATTTTCTTTATTAAATGAAGAATGATCACGTACAGGTCAGATGTGCCTCGATTACAAAGCCCGATTACTAGCTCCCCCTTCCCGCTAATATCTGCGTGGACATTGTTAATCGTAATACAATATAATCTGAACTATAGACTACATTAGTAGTTAGCATCACGACGTGTGTAGGATCAACATCAACTATACATATATAGATAATATATTTATAATACATATAGCTACATTAAGAATCCATATTTAACATTTTCGTTTGCTATATATATATATATATAGGCATTATTGGTACAGTGGTAGTATAGTGATCGTAGCGTAACACCATTGCACGACTAGATTTCATAACATTCACGTGACCTATACCAATATACCTAGACCACGCCCCGAGTAACGCGTCATGGCAACGTTCGACGACATATTCGAGTTGATCGGAGGTTTCGATCGCTATCAGATGTGGCTGATGTGTTTCGCGTCGTTGGTGTTCGTCTGGAACACTGACCACAGCATCAACGAGGTATCGCTGATCAAGATGCAACACCACTGTTTCGTAGGCTACCTGGATAAGCTCAAGTTAGCGTACGTCTTCGTAGTCAACTTTGTAGCTTCGGTACTGTGACACTGCGGCTATTTCGAAGTTGTCGTTATCGACATCTATTTTCTTTTACTTTATTAAATTTTAATTTTTTGATAATTTTAATATCTATTTTATTAATTCTCATTTAGTTATTTATTATTTATATTCTGTGAACATTTCGAGTAGAAATATAGTTCATTAGTATATTATATTGTTTAAAAACACTAAAAGTAGTATTTTATTATATTTGTTAAGTTATTATGTTATATTATAATGAATATGTAATATTAAATAATTATAATAATAACTTACATTTTGTACAAATATCTTTATTTTTAGATATATATATTAATTATAGTTTTATTAACTTCTCTCGCGGGTATTACTTTATATATATATTTTATATAGTTAACATTTGTTGATAATATTCCAATTATTGTAGGCCAATTATTAAGGCAATTATAATATATATTATAAAAAATATTTGTTAGTGACACTGTGAAAATACCTTCCGTTAACTGCGTTATTCCATTGAGTTGGGATTTCGTATGTAAAATATGTTAACTATTTATAGAATAATCAATATATTCTAATGCACATAGTGGTGAAAATTAAAATTCAATTTAAGTAACTAAACCAATTATCGCTAGATTTTTTATAAAAAAACTAATATATTAGTTTTCAATAAACTAATAAATACAAACGGAGAAGTATAATAATTAAGGGTAGGCGCAATATTTAATAATTAATGAAGTGTAAACGTGCACAGTAATAAACTGATTAGGTGTAGGTATTCACACTACTTTTAGTTAGTTAACGACAGGGTATACCTCAGTTACATACAGCATACATGTATCCATCGTGTTCATATGTATATGTCAATATATAGGCGATATTTGCTACTACCATACATTCTGTTTAGAAAATATAATTGGAATATTTTCAACATTTTCTTAAAACTTAATAGACTAAACATATAGATATATACACATGCACAGAGAATTGTTAATAAAATTCAATATTATTATATGTATTTCATATTTAAAATTGGACATTTATTGTTTACTACTAAATAGGCTAATTAATTGTTTCAATTGACAATCTTATATATATATATATATATATATATATATATATAAACCCACAGTGTGGGACCCTTACACGTACCTACATACACATACACATACATAACCATACACACATACACACACAAACACAGTTCGTCTTTCATCAAATACTTGGCTATACCGTATCATGACGATACCGGTCAATATTCCAGCTGCACGTATTCCGATAACTCGTTAGTACACTAAACATATGTGATTAGGACGCGTATATTAGCTGTCAATCAAAATAAAACTCGGCTAATGTTCATGTTTTGAGATGTACATCAAATGAATAGCGCGCTTAACGATGAGTCATGTTACTAATACTATGACTAATAAATATGACTAATAACTATGACTAATAACTATGACTAATAACTATGACTAATAACTATGACTAATAACTATGACTAATAACTATGAATACTCTTCTGTATTATTATATTATCGATGACATATTGTCCTTGAAATGATGTATTATATGAATGAATGAATGAAATCAGTTTATAGACATACGACATACTATGTATATCATACGTATATGGAGGATAAGTGAAAGCCTAGGTTTTATTTGGTCGATACCTCCAATATGTTCATGTACAGATTACAATATTAGTCAAAGTAATAATATAATAATAATTATTCATGTGTTAGCATTCTTTGTAGGTAATATATTTAGCAAATGAAACATTTAATAGAAGATACATATATATATATATATACAAATTAATAAAAATAATAAAACACTGTTCATGAACTAATAAGTTATCATCATATTTCATCAATCATTAAAGTAAATAATAGAATAAGATAATAAAATAATTGTATAATATTAAAATGTATTAAAATATATATTAGTAAAATATGTAAATTTATAATATTGTAATATTGAGAACTTGTTAATAAAAATAGTAAATTATTATAAATATGTATAAAATAAAAATATTTTATAAAATTAAAACTACTAAACAAAAATTAATCATCTTTCAATAAGACGTGCAATGGCGTCAGATTCCTGTCAAATTATAAATGTCTAATAATACCAATAATAATTTAAAAAAATATTTAAAACAATAAACGAAACAAGATGTAAAACAAATATAAATATTAAAAAAATAAATATTAAAATATTTAATTTATATAAAAAAAACTAATATTCACTTATAAATGAATATTTTAATGTTTTTTTTAGAATAAATATATAAAAAAAAGCATTTGACACAGTTAATCACAGAATATTACTTTTTAAATTAAAAAATATTGGAGTACGAGGCATTGCACTTAACTGGATAATGAGCTATTTAACAAATAGATATCAACAGTGTACATATAATGATGTAATTTCAGATAAACTAAAAGTCATAACGGGTGTACCCCAAGGCACCATCCTAGGACCCATTTTATTTTTAATTTATATTAATGATATTACAAAATCATCTTCTTTATGTAAGTTTACCATGTTCGCAGATGATACTACTTTATATTTTGAAAATACATCAGCCGAATTACTTAATTATATTTGTCAAACTGAATTAAAAAATATTAATAAATGGTTAATATATAATAGGTTATCATTAAATTTAAATAAAACTTGCTTTATGTCTATTAATTCAAGAACTATTATAAATATAAATTTAAATAACAGAAATATTGAAAGAGTTACATTTTATAAATTTTTAGGCGTAATTATAGACGATATATTAAACTGGAAACAACATATCTTGTTTTTAAAATCAAAACTAAAAAAAATCATATGGATTACCAACATTATTTCCAAATTTATAAATAAAAAAGCATTACTTCATATATATAATTCCATATTCTTACCTCATATAAAGTATTGTGACATATTTTGGGGAAATACATATAAATCTAATGTATCATGCATATATATTCTTCAAAAGCGAATGATAAGAATTATATATAAAAAACATTTTTTACATCATACTAATGGACTATTTATTGATAATTCTTTATTAAAAATAAATGAAATTACATATATAAGTACATGTGAATTTATGTTTAAAATTGTCAATGATCTTCATCCTGTTATAACAAATGCATTTTTTTCTGTAACTTCATCATCTCACAACACTAGGAGCATAAATAATTTCTCAATTATTAATTTCAAAAAAGAACTATGCAGAAGAACATTAATATACATTGGACCAATTACCTGGAATAAGCTTGATAATATTTTAAAAAATATTTCAAATTATAAATTATTCAGGAAACGTATGTATACACATTTGTTATCTTCTTACTCAGTATACTTATAATCTAAATCTCATTTTTCTAATTTTATATCTTTTATCGTGTCTTTTATCTAATATTGTATTATATACTAAGATCCACATTTTATTCTTATTTTAATTTATTGACGTTTATGTAAAAATTAAAAAAAAATTAATACTTTTGAGTGTTTTACTTTACAATATTTTATTTCCCCGACATTAATAATATTATTTTACTGAATTTTTGCATTTTATATTTGAATTTACTTTCATGTTTTCTTTCTTTTTAATTGACGTTTATATAAAATAATAAAATTTAAAAAAACTGTTAGGTATTTCTTTTTTCTTTAGTATTTTCTTTAGTATTTTTTATTTCCCTCTGACTAATAATATTATTTGACTTTATTTTTAATTACATAAACATTTTGTATTGAATCTTTTTTCTTGTATACTTGATTATACTTCTTTGTTTTATTTCTCTTTATTGACACTTATATAAAAATTAGTAATTAAACTAACATTTCAGTTTGAACAAATATTTTACATTCTTTACATTATTATAAAGTATTACAAAAAAATTCCTAAAACTTATTTACTGAAAAAAAAAAAAAAAAAAAAAAAAAATGTTACATACAGTTCTTACCATCTTTCTAGATATTCTTTTTGTTATGTTTTATTCAGTTTTATTCAGTTTTACTTCATTTTACTTCATTTTTTTCTTCTTTTATACTAATACATCTATATTTTTGTTTAGTGTATTATTTTATAGTACTTATTATTTATTTTAGTTATTTATTTATAAATAATTAAATGATGATTACATAATTTTATGGCAAGTTCAAACAATTTATATTATTTTTCTATTTTATTCATAGTATTGTATCTATGTAAACAGGAAGTCATCTAATATTTTATAATATTTTATTTATTTAGTTTTTTTTGAACTTGCTTTAAAATTAAGGGTAATTGTCTCGATAAGCTTTAGCTTCTACAAAAACCCTGGTATATATATATATATAATTTTTGACAATTTATTCGATAAATAATGTATATGTTTTTTGTAGGTCATTTGGGAATCTAAGTAGATCCCAAGAAATTTATAATTATTAACTATATCGATTTTAATGTTATCTATTGTTATATCTTTTAATATAGCAGAATTTATATATGGCAATATGTTTGTTTTTTCGATATTTAGCTTAAGCTTATATATATCAAACCATTTTTTTAACTTATCCATGTAATATTGCAAATAATATGTTAATAATGTATAATTTTCAGCAAATATAGTTATAGATGTATCATCTGCATATAAATTGATATTAATATTATTTACTTTTTCATTATTAAAAATATTGGATATGTCATTTATAAAGATAATAAATAGTAGAGGTCCTAGAACAGATACGTGTGGCACTCCATAACTAATAATATTTCTATATGATAGAGTATTATCAATTCGTGTTATAATATTTCTATTTTTAAGATAACTTTTAATAAATAAATTTGTATCACCTCTAAACCCAATATATTCTAATTTAGCGAGTAAAATATCATGATCAACTACATCAAATGCTTTCTTGAGATCTAAGAATATAGTAGCTACTTTTTTTTGTTGAGATAGTTTATGTAAAATGAAATTCTGAATATTTAATAATGATAAGGTTGTATTTGATCTGGGAATAAAACCATATTGATTTTTGTTAATAATGTTATGCTATATATATATATATATAGCATATATATTTAACTATATATATATATATATATATATATATATATATATATATATAGTTACGCATAGATAACATGTATGTAATATGACGCTTATTAGCTGGAACATAGGCTTTACGGTGGAGTCAAGAAAGCACGCCATAGCATCAGATTTCGACGGGTTCAACCGATCCGACAAGAACATAGGCTACTCTTCTGCTTGCGACAATGGCTGGAAATACGACTTCACCAACGTATCTGAGAACGCTATCAGCATGGTCAGTACGCTCATATGTCGCAGGAGTCATAGATTAAACTCTAATTATATCTATTATCGATATTTGTTATTTTTTACTATTTTTCTTTTATATTTTACCTACAATAATCTTATGAATTGTATTGAATTAAATTGTGTACACGTGTATTCACATTAATTATATTATATGTAGTTTATATAAATTATGTGTTGTCTTTTTGCATATGATTATCTCTTCTGGTAACATGGTGATATCCCCGGTAATATATTCGGTAATATTTTATAATCAAAAAACAATAGCACGAATATTCCACATAACGTTATGTTTATTTATTTATTAATATTTTTGAAAATATTATGGTCTTATATATTACGGGCAAAAAAATTGAATAATATAAAATATTATTTTAAAGTCCTTAGGAGGAACAAGCATACCAATATAATAAAGAACAAAGTAAAATAAAAAACAAATTCATCTAATAAATATTATTATTATTATTATTATTATTATTATTATTATTATTATTATTATTATTATTATTATTATTATTATTATTATTATTATTATTATTATTATTATTATTATTATTATTATTATTATTATTATTATTATTATTATTATTATTATTGAATTGAATTTAATTTATTTGTATTCATGATAATTCATAAATATTAATATTAAAGTAGAGGAAAGTAACCTAATACGGACACTTTAACAATATATGGTCTTAACTTTTTATTATTCATTATTTGTATTCAAAAATTACAATATATTAATATTATATGATTATAGATATTATTGTAATTTTAAAATTGTATTTAATCTTTTAATTCCATAGATAATGGGGATGTCCGTATTCGGTACCCATGTCCCAATACGGACACCATGTGTTATAATACGGACAGTGTCCATCGGACACCCTATATACCACTAGATAAACTATATATTATTGATGAATCAATCAGACAAATTACAATTACGTTATTTATAATTAATTTTATGAAAAATATATTGTAATTAATTAGTTAATATTTTATTTATTTTTAATATTTTTTAATTAATAATACAATTTAAGTGTCTAAATAATAATTTTAATAATAATAATAATAATTTTTTTAGAATTAGTTTTATTGGTAGTATTAATATTATAACACACGCGATTTTTATGAAAATCAGAATAGTTCATACGCTGTGCGTTTATTGGTTATAGGGTGTCCGTATTAAGACATTTAGAGTGTCCGTATTAGAAACTTATATGACCTATAGATATATACTTATAACTTAATGAATATTTGATACAAAATATAGAAATTAAAAATACAATTTTTAGAATGCTTTATATTTTAATAATATAGTATTATATTTTATATCGATACATTTGTATATTCTTGAGAAAGTTTTAAGTTGAAATTTGTTTTCATAAATTTAAAAACATAATAAAAAAATCAGTTTATTGGATATATTAGCAATATTTTGAATAATTAAAAAATTAAAAATACTTTTTTAGACTATTTTTATAATTATGAATATTTTATTCGTTAACATTTTTTATGTCGGATTTATGGTTTCTGAGATACCGAGAGTGTCTGTATTCGGGCACTGTCCATATTCAGTTACTTTCCCCTATACAATAAACAATTAAATTAACAATAGTAAATAAGTGAGTTAATTAAATTAATATATATCAAATATATATCAAACGTTCGCAAAACATAAGATTAAAATATAATTAGATAATATTTACATGATATAACTTACATAAAGATATTGAATTTACGAATTACCTGGAACGGTTACATGCTATAAGATAATAATAATACAAATGCCGAATGATTAAGTGATAAATCGCATAATAGATAAGTATCTATTAAAATTAATTTTATTTATACGAGATTTGAAACATTTCAATGATGGATAATGAACTGTTTCATAATCAAGAATGTTCCATATATTTATTATACTGTTATTTAGATAGTTCATATGTACATTTATTCGTGACTTACTATCCAGGAGTTTTAAGTCATGGCCACGTGTTCTAGAATTTTTCTCGGTAAAATATAATATTGCAGAGTAGTCAACCTGCATAGATTATTAACTAGCTTGACTGTCCTAATCAGGTATTTGTGAATACGCCGTAGTTCGAGAGATTGTAGTCCAATGTAGTTTAGTATTTAATTATAATTAGTATATTTTAGTACCACAAGTACCAAATAGCCTCTTTGTGAACAATCTCTGAACACTTACGAACTTGTCGGTTATTATTATTATTATTATTAATTGTTAAATGTTAAGCTCGTATTCTTTCGTTTATTTCGAATTTATTATTTGTTCTACTTACGTATGTTTAGTTTATTTTTATGTTTTTTTTTATTAAATATTTTGACTTTAATTCGCATTATGTACTTATATCCCATTACCCAGCTAACAGTAATAGCCTTATAATAGCATATATTATAGCCTAAAATGTTTACATTGTTGATATTCTAATAATAGCAACATAATAGCAGCATAATATATCAATGTAAACATTTGAGGCTATTAGATATGCTATTATGTTGCTATTATGAGGCTATTACTATTAGCTGGGTATACCCATATGGGTAGTTCAGTGAATATATTATCGATAGATAGATATAGTTTATTGTTTAAAACAAACAAAATGACAAAACAATATTACAAAAAAGAACAAATAACTAATATAAACTAATATATAGGATATATAATGATTTAAAAATGCTATGTTACAAATGGTTAAGATATCGAGTTAACAAATGATAAAAGAGAGAATAATAATAAGGGGATTTATTCTGATGCAAACACTTCATCAACGTATCAACTTTAAGGGAAAGGGTCATAAATACCTGTGCCTTGGGGATAGAAACCTGATCCAAGAAGTTGTCCACTGACACCCGTAATACCCTATAGGGTAGTCTATAGACATAATAATAAAGAGAATGCAACCGAATAAAATAACACCAAAAAACTAAAAATATTATAATAATTGAATAATACAAATTAATAAAGTAAAATAAAAGTAAATATGAATACAATGTATATCAATCCTTGTAATAAATTTAGTAACCGAAGTTGCTGAACAAGTATTATTAATTATACGATTACTAAAATAATTCAAAGTAACATTAGTCTTGAATTTATCTTTTAGAACTTTAATGGAAGGACCTCGACTTCTTGATGAATAAGTTTCTTTTATTATGAGCTAAGTATTTAATTGTAGACACTTATTAAAATTATTTAACCTATTTAATCGCGGGTTAATTATTATTGTATCCTTTTGAATATGGCGATATATTATTATTATATATGTACGCACTGAGCGATAGCATAGAAAGTAAAACAGGTCGTCACTAGTGGTAATATTGATACTATTATTAGGTTAAGTGGGAAACTATCTAATTAAACTTGATTTTTATGTTTTAATGAGTATTTATTATATTCTTATTGATTAAAATGTATATATATATATATATATATATATGGGTGTATTTATGTGTGCGTTGACTCGAGCATACTATAGTACACATCCCTAATGACCCCATGATAACTCCCCCCATGACCTATTGACCCTCACAGCTGAACTTAGTGTGTGAAGATACCTACTTCATAACAATAGCCAAGTCTATCTTCACAGTCGGTTCCATGGTAGGAGCCATTATCAGTGGACCAGTCGTCGACGAGTTAGTCATGTGACTTAGTGTGTGTGTGTGTGTGTGTTTGCGTGCGTTAAACCGGTTCGGCTCGGTAATTAATTTCAAATATATATATAGAGAATACTCTATTAAATTACAGGAATAGAGTTTATAATATACATATATATATATATATATATATATATATATATATATATATATATATATATATACTATATTCTAGTATATCATATTCATTTTTATTTCACTACCGTAGTAGTTATATAAATAATGGAATATTATAAATATCATTTATATATTTGAATACAGATTTGGCCGCATTCAGAGCTATCTAACGTTCTTGATACTGAAATGTATCATGACTTTCATGTCCTTATTTGAAAATAGCTATTCTATATTCATTGTCACGAGATTTGGGCTCGGCCTATCAAATACCGCGATACAAATCAGTATATTCGTATTGAGTTAGTGTTGTATGTACTGTGATAGGTTTATGATACTGGTGATGGTGATGATGATTATAATGATTCTAATAATGATGATGAGGTGATGATGATGATGGTGATGGTTATGGTGATGCTGCTAGTGATGATGGTGGTGATCAATACAATATTACATAACATATAAATTAATAACAGTTATAGAAATGGTGGGTCCCGAATACAGACTCAGGTGTGGACTATTCCTCAATGTTTGTTATTCATTCGGACAATTAGTACAAATTGGTTATTGATTATTGATTAACCATTATGAATACATATATTTAAATAATATTATATAATGTTATACATTAATATATTAGTTGAACTAAGTAAATAGGATGTGATATGTTAATTGAACATTTCATAATATGTATATATATAGCTATATTTCTATATAATATTAGCTATATGTATATTTCTGTTAATACTATTATTAATATTATTACAATTTTTACAGTAAAGCTTTACATCAGTATATATATATATATATATATATATATATATATATATACATATTCTATATGATATAAATAACGGTAACATTATATGTGGACACTGAGAGATATGTCATACGTTATGTCCTACTCTTTAGCGATCTTGTTATAATACATATTCTATTATCTCCATGTACAATTATACTTTCCTGTATACATAATAATTATTTATTAATATATATATATGTATATATATATATATATATATATATAAATATACTAGATAATACATAACTTGAATTACTTGCAACACCATCGTTATGTACACTATTCTATTGTATATTATCATATACGGAACAATTACATTTATTATACAGTATACTGTATATATATATATATATATATATATATATATATATATATATATATATATATATATATATATATATATATATATATATATATATAACACTACATAATATCTAATCGCTAAACGACGTTACGAAGGTTTCGCCTATATAATGAAAGGAGACATGCAAACCATGTACATGCAATCGTTCGTTACCAACTGTATTCTCATGCTGCCCGTCAGGTTTATAATTTCGAATATAGGGGAGAATAGTGAACCCAGCGGGTTCACGATAGGTCACGCTTGAATAACTATAGCTTTTATAATTATATCTTGTTTTGTAGAATAAGTATATGCTTATAATGCCATTTAGAATATTAACAAATTTCATAAGCTTTGTAGAGGTATATAATTGTAAATTTATAAACAAATGCCGTAATACTACGAAGGGGGTATACCACTATAGTGGCCGAGGACGGAGTAGTGGCCGTTTTAATTAACGCTTAAATGGTGCTTGATAGGATAAAATGTTCTATATACAATATTTAGATAATCAAAATATCTATAATATATAGTAATTTTTTTTTTTTTTTTTTTTTTAAATTATTAATTAATAATCAATTAATTACACTTAATTACTCTAATTTATTACATAATAATTTCTTTTCAAATGTTGATAAAAACATGATTATATATATTTATGCTTATTTATGTATAAAAGTATGTGTATATATAATTAAATCATTGAATCAAATAAGGAGTATATGCATCATAAATATAATTATTTAATATTACATAATTAACAAAATATAAAGCGAATACATTACGAGACACCTATCGCATTTTCTGGTACTAGCGGCCACTACTACGGCCTTGCCTTATATTAGTGCTTTTTTAATGCCTAATCAAACGTTTATATTATTAGGTTAAACACTTTATATATAAAAGTGAAATCACATATTCTAGAACTATACGATTTCTAGTTAATTCAAAAAAATAAGAGCCTAAAATTCAGTATTTATCGATATATTAGAAATCTCTAAGGCATATTAATTATCGGCCACTACTCCCTTCCCTCCCCTATCATTAATTGCGTGGAAAACTGTAATGAACGATTTCCTCATGTATATATTCAATATATCTATAAAGTAAATTAATTAAAGTATACTACACATTGACCTATATTCAATATATGTATAATAGTCGTATAATATATATTGACCTATATTTAATATATTTATAATATGCAAAGTCTCTATAATTTTATAAAATGTCTACTACATGGAAATACCGGAAATTAATATTATTAACGAATAATAACTCAAAATTGTCAATACTATAATTGTAAAATAAGATTATTAAACTATTAAATATATATAATTATATACCTACTATAGTAGGTATATAATATTTTAGTATATTTAATAGTTTAATAATCTTATTTTACAATTATAGTATTGACAATTTTGAGTTAATTTTGAGTTAATTTGACAATTATAGTATACTATAATATATATTATAGTTTATTTGTTTATTAGTTTATTAGTGTATATACACTATTACTATAATAAAGTAAACCTTCAAAAATACCACCATAACTATATTAGTAGTAGTAGGTATGTTTATACTTATGTTTATTATTAATGATGATGTCATAACTATCAGTTACATCGTTGAATCTCCGAGATGGTTATTGGCTCACCCGACGATTAAGAACAACAAAATGGCCGACAAGCTCATCAGATACATTAGCTACGTGAATAACTACAAACTTTCGAAAAGTTATAAAATCGATAAATATAAACTGGTTATAACTGTTCATAATGAGTATTAGAATTTAATGTGAATATAATATAAATATATATATAATTAATGAAATATATAATTAATAAATATAAATATATATTTTGCGAGTTATTTATTTCGTTAAAGGTATTTTACCATTACCATTACACTGGTCGATACAGACGAGCGTTCAACTTACAAAAGATGGACTTATAGATTTATTTCGTTATGAGAAAATGACCATAAGAATGACTCATCTTTACGTATTATGGTCAGTATCAGGCATTCCTATATTTATAGCGGCGTAATACTAAGTATATACACAATATCATTATTTATCTAATAGAATTATGGTCCATGGGTACCTATTTGAATTTTATATAGAATATCCTTTATAGTATATAAAATATACCAATTCAAATATTCTTTAAAATTAACTATTTCAATATGATATATCATATATATATATATATATATATAAATATATATATATATATATATATATATATATATATTATTTTAAATGAATAAATAATATAGAACAATATATTTCAATTTATTTATAAATTTGAATTTCAATTGTATTAATAAATTAATAACATATTTATAAATAAATAACTCTAGAATCTTTGAAAACATTATAATATAAGTTAATATACCTCTTAAAAGTGTATATTTAGTAGCTGTTGTCATTGCAGATATGTAGCATTCCTTTGTACTTTATATACCTATAGTTATATATATATATATATATATATATATATATATATTACTTTAATAATTATTTATATTAAATAAAATTATTTTTTTTATAATATATTGGATGTCAATAATTTAAATAAACTATTTATTTTATGTTAAAAAATAATATACATATATATATATATATATATATATAAAACGTATTAATATATATATGTATATATACATATATATATTAATAAGTTTTTATTAATGTAAGTTATTCTCTCATAGTTATTAATATTTCCAATTGCCCTTAGGTTCTTAGTTTCATACGTAAGGTATTTCCTGGTTCTTCATTTAAAGGCAATCACAGAGGTTACTTCATAATTAATATTACATCATAATTAACGTTATTAATACGTCATAATATTGATCCATAATGATATTCACCTATATATATATATATATATATATATATATATATATATATATATATAGATTAACTTATCATATGTAGGATGTTCCGTCTATCGGAACAATATAATATGTGTTAAAATAATATTTAGAAGTGATCTAGTGATATAATTTTGTATACACAAGTAGTATCGGCTCTCGTTTAAACCATGGTGATTTAACATGAGACCGGTTTCTAATAGACATTATATTGGCATTTAATTATATGTAAAAACATTATCTAAGTCCATGGATGAAAGGACATCACTAATGACAATAATAATAAATGTTTGGGAATTTGTATTGAAAATAAACTCTAAATGTACACAATTGTATCGATTAATTGTTATTCGTAAACTTTAAACTTTAAAAACTAACCTTGCGTTCAACAACCATATTTCTAAGTTTTCGCAATTATTGTATCAAATCTTTATTTATTGTTTCGAACATTTTATACATTTTTAAATTTCCGCTCATACTTTCGTACATATCTACTAAATATAGAATGTATAGATCAACTGTGTATATCTATTCTTAAATATTCACAGTTAATATTGACTACTTTCTATAATATGAATAACAGTATAACTATAGTTATTTCACTAATTAATAATATTTTATTTTAGTTATAACTGTTGAATAAACAGAAAATTCAAATAATTTATTTAAAAATAAATATTTTTAAATTACAATGTATTATATTTTTGTATTAATAAATGTTGATCTATATCGATGCAGTTATTTTGAATTCGAACATTTATTGATTTTGTTAAGGTTTTTTTTTCAATTTGTATATATTTTAACTTTATCGGTAGAATGAAAATGCTTTCAATCGTAATACACTGTGTATGTAGGTATTATATAATTATTATATACATTATTGACATGTACAATGTACAATGTAGATTTCCTACATTTCAATATATACTTTTAAATTATAGACAATAATACTATTAATATATTATAAAAAAACTATACTATAGTTTATAATATACATTGTATATACATGTATGTATGATATATGCATGTATGATTATGCATTTTACTATTTAAGAGGGGACAATACGTTCAAAATTGTATTTTAAACAAAATAAATATTATATTGAAAACAAGATATATAATTATTTATCTATCATTTCATGAAAAGATTATACTTAAATTCGCCATATTTATGAGTATAAATGATAGTTATAATGTGTATAATGTTTAAATGTATGATTCTTATAATTGCATGACAATATTTCACTAAACTTTGAATGTTGTTTTCTCAGAATATCAATTTTACGAATGTTGCTTTACTAAAAAGTCCGGAACTTTTTTTCTATACAGTAACAATTTCTATAATTTTCAACATATTTAGAAAACATTCAAATGCATAATAATTATGTTTTTCATTTTAATATAATACAATAAAAAAAAAATTAATTCAGTTTTTCTTCAATTTTTTTTAATTACACCTATTATAAAACAAATGAATATAATAAATACAAAAATCGTAGTCATTGTAGAATGAAGTATTATTATTACATCTGTGAACAAATAATGTAAAAATATTTAAATTATTTCAAGTTAGAGAGTTTTTAAAACTAGTCATTTTCGTATCTATTTACATGTAAGCCCGCGAAAGTAGTGCCTCCCCTTAAGGGGTTTTTGTATAGGCAACTGCCCTCCACTTTTGAAATATTTTTCACACATTAACATTAGTTATTTTCGTAATCAATTACATCGTAGTCCTATTTCATGGATATTTATTTTATTATATAGTTTTTCATATATAATTTATTAACTATTTAATTTAAAAGTTCAAGTGCTGACAAAATACGTTTAAAGTTTATATAAAGTATGGGTGCTAGCACTATTTGTATAGTACACACAGAGAGCCAGTGCGAAAGTAGATTATATTTAAAACCCATCTCCAAACGGATCACCACTACAGAACGACTACAGCGACCAGACTAATGTCTACATACATATACTGCTGAATGTCTGTATCGATATCATCGGCTACTCGATAGGTTCGTCAAGGTCATCTTTATAGTGACGTCATTGTCCTTATTACCACCTTGACCATCACCTCAGCCAGACTGAATACTTAGATTATATTATACGAATACATTCCTTTAATTTCATTATAATTCCATACATTTAATAACATATATTTTAAGATATACTATAAAAACCATTACATTATCTATTAATTTATATTACAAATTACCTTTAATTATTTGCCGGCGAATGTAATCCTATCCTAGATTGATGCGTTCAGTGTGCGCGCGCTTTAATAAGCAATCCGCACACCGCACAGTTATGTACGCCACTCTGGGAGATACACATATGAAATCGAGCAGGAAGCGAGCTATGCAGACTCCGATGTACACCAGCGCAACTATACTGCTCGTGTGTTTGGCGGTGATCTACTTTAATGGTACGATAGCTGGCCACACCTATACCACGTGATAATATCAACCAGACATTAACATTACGCCTGAAATCTACATTAGTTATGTTATATATTATATGATTACAGGTATTTATCTCGATAGGTTCAATATTAATCTGACTTTACTATCGTTTATTACGGTGAACCAATATGATTATTATTATCAATATATATATATATATATATATATATATATATATATATATATATATATATATATATATATATATTAATTAGAATTCTTATTACATTGAACTTGAAATATAGCATTATTTATTTTACTATAACGTTAAACAATATATGAAATACTTTGTCCTTTTAATAATGGTTTCTATTAGATGGTATCAATAAATTCAACCAAGTATAACTATGTTATCGATGCATCTATAATCCCATATATTCACACCTATACATATATTTACCATACGAATACATACTATATAAATATAGTCGTATAGTTTGGATGTTGTTATAGTATAGAATGTTATATCTTCTGCTTAGGAGAGATCTCCTATATACAAATAGCTATATTAGTTATATTAATTTTTAATTTTGATTTAATATTTAGTTAGAAAAATTCACTTTGAAGTTGATATTAATATGATAATTTCATTTTAAAAACATATTACATTGGTAAAAGGATGTTTTCAAAGTTTGTATAAAAACTAGATATACAATGTATTATACTAAACATTTTATGATTGAATAGTAGTAATATAATATTAATATTAATATATGTAGTTTACACGGCTCTCTGTATTACAATTCGATATAGAAGTAAATAAGTAGAACATTCAACATTAATAGTATATTAGTTCGGTAATTGTTACGTAATACAATTCAATATCTATAAATAGATATTAGGGATCATGTGAACAAGCGTCCGTTCGCTATCATTCAGCTAGGCAACAGTCAACTATTACGTAGTTCATTGTTTACTTAACATTAGTTATTACTATTTCGAAATCGAGATAATTCATTTGCGAGATTTTCTGAAATAGAACAACATGAGATCCGATATGACACACACTACTAACATCGGATCATGTGAACAAGCGTCCGTTCGCGTAATAGTTATATACGTAATAGTTGCCTAGCTGAATGATTACATAATAACGTCTAAGCCACGCCCCCCTCCCCTCCCCGTACAGGTTCCATAGCAGTGGTATTCGGTCTGTCGATGCTGGCAGGTGTGGGCGTGTCCATAACGTACAACATAGCGTTCACCTACACTACCGAGATTGTACCCACTGGCATTAGAGCTGAAGGACTCAGTTCTTGTATGGCATTCTCGTACGTCGCTGTTCTCGTCATACCTTTGATAGGAACGTCTGCAGTTAGTCGTACGCCACATTGACTAGTGTATATAGCAGCCACTGTACGTATAATACTCAATATATATAAGTGTTCACTAGGTAAATGTTTTTTTTTTGTATATCAACTAACACCTACCAACTATACAACTATAATACCTACACTATAATTATATACGGTGAATATTCCTATATTTATTTGAAATAACGAACCCAATCCTGTTAATAATCATAATTATGAATTCAATAAATTCAATAAATATATATTTTACTGTAAACACTTACTTTTTTGGTATGGCATTACGAAATTACTAATTTCTTATCATTATTTGTTTATTTAAAAATAACGCATGATGTCATTAATTAAATGACGCATGTTATACCATTAGAAATATTATAACTTTATAATTTCAATTATATATTTTATTTTATAAAAAAAACATTCAATAAATATTAAATATATATATATATATATATAGATAATATATAAACCTATATATATTTATACAGCAGGTAGAACTAGGAGACGGTGACGAAGTGAACAGGTCGATGAAAATAGAATACATTCTGTTAATCGTGTTCTGTTTCATTGGCGGATACCTAATCAATAAACTACCGGAAACCAGCAACGAACCCCTTCTTGAGACTTGCGATGCGGCTGAGAAATTTATTGTGTTTAGTAATATAACTTGCCCATTATTCATATTCATTGTTATGCCAGTGGTAATACACTTGATATGCCCAGCTAACAGTAAGAGCAGCATAATAGCAGCATAATGGCAGCATAATAGCACAGTGTAAACATTTTAGGCTCTAGCATGTGCTGTTATGCTGCTATTATGCTGCTCTTACTGTTTGCTGGGTGATTTGTACACCCTTACCCAATCATCTTATTGCATGTATAAACACTAACTCCTTTCAATAAATTGAACTACTAACGGACCATATTATTATTAAATTTTCTATAAATCCATAATCTCTATAAATCTTTAACTTCTAGGTAAACTTGCATTAACCCTGTTAACATATATATTATACCGTATACGGTCTGCACTAGTAGAACGTGGTTAACACTGTAATACGCGTACTAAACCCACATATATAGGTATATAATAGTAACGTAGATGGTTGTCGTTATATGTGTGACACTCGAGTAGGCCATATGACCAGCCGCTTACACATTACACCCGTTTGTTTAATTTTCACATTCAAACATCTTATATGAATCGCTATATCATTTAAAATGTTAATAAAACTAATATATATATCCTGTAATATAGAATATAGTTTCATTCGTAATAATAGTTCAGCATGTATGACAAATACCGAAATGAGTGTTTTAAATATCACCCCATAAATCATAAAAACGGGGCCCCTCCCGGCCACTCCCCCCGCCCCGCCGATACAAACCTAATACCCGCGCGATCACAGTAACGAGTGGAACAGGTACAACTTCGCTCCCAAACAAATGGGCCCCATTATGGTGATGATAAGTGTGGATTCGGAACCTGAATCTTCGCCCGATAACTCGGTGATCCAGTTATTCAAGCACAAAACGCCGTTCGACTGGAGGAGGTCAGACTCGCACCGCACCGCACACTCGCACACGTATTATATAGACGCACAATGTATGAACGTGTCCATATATATGTATAGTACGCGGTTACTGCTATTATATTAAATATTGCAGCGTATCCAAGTGAACGAAAACTATGTTATCAAAACAAGATCATTATATTGAATTTATATATATATACATATATTACTAGCGTATATTCTATGCGATATTCTAGATTATTATTTACTGTTTTGTCTACACATTACATAAATATTTCACTTAACCTGTAGTAAGCGATATTTATCGATATATATAAAGTATACCTAAAATAATTAATTATGAAATTATATATATATATGTAGATAATAATAAAACTATGTAGACAATACTAAAATAATAACAATACATTACCGGTTTAGATAGATGAGAAATAGGCCGGCTACGAATCGAAACGTTAAAATCGCTACCAAATATAAAGCAACTATTCATCTATTATTCAATAAATCACAAATTCAATATAAACTATAACATGTGTTCATTTCAATGATATAGTTTATCAAGTAAAAATGTAAACAATTATATATATAATATTAGAGCGATTTCGAAGGGACATTAGAAAAATATGGTTAAAAGCGTAAAAATTCATATATGTTCCTGAATGGGATGAAAGGCGTCTACGAAAATAACTATAACAACAATAATAACAATAACAGTATATATAATATTATTGGATTTATTATATACGATTTTAATAATAGTGATTTAATAAAATGTTGGTGTGAATTTTAAAGATTATATTTAACATTATATACATTATCAGCTCGGCAGTTCATGGCACGTTTTCTCCTTCCTTACTCTATTACTCATCACATTTGGTAGTTCGCTTAGGGTGCATCCAGTATATTCGCTCAGGTGATAAATGAGAGTTTTGCTGGTCGTCCTCGGGGTCGTTGACCAATGAGCGGATATTACTCAGACGATCATTGAAATATTAATCGGATATTTTAAATAGTTATGAATAATATGTATAATTCTCATGGAATTTATTTATTGCTCATATACATTATTTTAACAACACTTTTCCGGATAAGTAAAGTATATTATATATATATTAAGTCAGCATCTATTGTAAAACCAAGATATCGTATGGAACTACTTGGTTCTACTATAATGCCATTCACAGATATCACCGGGAAATCGTAGTATGTTTCCGGAATGTTGATTGGCTCAGATTTAGAGGAATTAAGCAACAACATATTGTACAATAGCCATGCACGTATATCGGTAGCACATAGTAAGAGATCGTTTCTGTTGGAAGTAGAATGACGAGATAGAGATGTGTATAAAAGTATATCATCAGCGTAAAGATGATAATGAATTGATGGATAGGATTGTATTATATTAGTTAGAGGAGCAATATAGATTAAGAAGAGAAGTGGGCCTAGAACTGATACTTGGGGAACACCCGTAGATATAAGTTTAGTTATAGAGAATGAAATGCCGGTTTTCACAGCAAAGGTACGAGATTTAAAGAATGATATTAGCCAAGAAAGTGCTATTCCATCAACACATATGTCACATAATCTATTAGTTAGAATATCATGGTCAAGGGTATCAAACGCTACTGGTAGATTTAATAACAAAAGTTGGATAGCAGAATAGGTGTCAAGTGAGTTAAGTATATTGCTGATGACAATGCCATAATTGAACATTTTTGAATATCGTAGTAAGATATATAGGTAGGAACGTTCGAGTGCTACTACTACTACTATTACTACTACTACTAGTACTAGTAATACTACTACTACTACTACTACTACTACTACTACTACTACTACTACTACTACTACTAGTACTAGTACTAGTATTACTACTACTACTACTAGTAGTACTACTACTAGTATTACTACTACTACTACTACTACTACAAATATCACGAACACTTCTTAACATTCTCATCATAAATAAAAAAGTAATTTGATAACATAAAAAGTGGCCCGTATTAGAAATAATTCCCCTATTCAGTGGAGAGATATTTAAACCAAAAAAAAATTACCAACAATTCATACTACATCTAAAAGACTAAAAGTAAACATCAGTTTATTCATTAAACGTGTTTGTTATATTATAATTAATAAATGGGATATTATTTTGTTCTCTACATTTATTAGATAAATATGTCTTGACTTGACTTAAATGCGTAGGATTATCGTCCCTTTGCTTTCCACATGAATACATAGTCTCCGAAGGCATCTCGTCGTTTGGCTCGTCTCTCTATATTTAAGAGTGGCTCACCGCACTGTTCTCTTATGCCATCAGACCATCTTTTTGGCGGGCGTCCTCTTGGTCTTTTTTTGTTGAAATCTAGCTTGTAGCTGGAATTTATTGTTGACGTATTCCTGACAATATGACCAAACCAGCGAAGTCTTCTTTTAGGAACGATGTCTTCTATCGTCTCGCTTATGTTTAGTTTATTTCGTATCATGGTGTTTCTGAGTCTATCAGACCTAG
The DNA here is from genome assembly GCA_964019155.1 of Osedax fenrisi. Classification (NCBI taxonomy): domain Eukaryota; kingdom Metazoa; phylum Annelida; class Polychaeta; order Sabellida; family Siboglinidae; genus Osedax; species Osedax fenrisi. Next base: position 1,134,636 of record OZ025245.1, read on the forward strand.
TAATCAGGAGTATGGCCCTAAGACATTTCATTTCAAACACTAGTAGCGCATCTATTTCTTTTCGTCTTGTAGTCCATGACTCTGAACCGTATGTGGCAATCGGCAGAATGAGTGCTCCGTAGAGTCTAGACTTAATATGTATTGATACGTCTTTTGATGACCATATCGTTCTCAGTCGACCGAAAGCTTGTGAAATCAATGGCATATGCCATTGATATTCGGTGTTGAATATCTGAGAAGCAGTCTGGAACAAGACTACCCAGAAATTTGAACTTGGAAACTTTGGGAACCACGTTGCTGTCGATTTCAATTTTAGCATTGCTATCTGTTGTCATTATTGCGTATTTAAGAGAATTTTTCTTCAAACCCCATTTTTGGCAAGCTTGTTCAAGTTCCAATGTAGATAGTTGCAGTTTTTCGAATACAGCAGATATGAGTGTCGTATCGTCTGCGTATCTGATATCAACAGACATATTTTCGTTTAATTGAAAGTCACGGTTCAAACTTTTAACACCCTTCATTGCATATTCCAGGAATCTGTTGAATAAACGTGGTGACATAATACAGCCTTGTCTCACGCCAATATTAACTGGGAACCTTTCCGATAGTTCTCCTCCAGCTATTATGGAGCATTCCGTTTTATCATATAGATTTTTGATTATCTCGACAAATTTATTTGGGATACCTATCTTAAGCAGCATCTTCCAAAGTGCCTCTCTCCAAATAGTGTCAAATGCTGCTTTAAAGTCAATAAAGTGGAAATAGAGCCGTATTTGGTACTCTTTTGCTTTCTCGATCAAATGCCTTATAAAAAATATTGCATCCGTGGTTCCTCTGCCAGGCCTAAAACCGAATTGAGAGTCACTCATTGATGATTCAATTATGTGCGAGCATCTGTTCATCAATATTTTACAGAATATTTTACCTGGTATTGGTAATAGTGCAATGGCTCTATAGTTTGCGGCATTCAGTTTGTCACCTTTTTTGTGGATTGGTGTTATTATCATCTTAGACATGTCATTTGGTGGATACTCTGTCACAATTATTTTATTAAACAGGTTTTTTAATGTTTTAGTCATAATATCACTTCCAGCTTTTATCAATTCAGAAGTTAACCCCATGTGAATTTCTGTTGGCTAGCTGTTTTATTGAGTACTTAACTTCTTGTTCAGTTATTGGCGGTATGTTTTCATTATGAATATCTACTGAGTCTAATTCTTGCAGAGCATTTTCGTCGTGTTTGAATTGTGTGTTGAGGTGTTTCTCAAAGTGCGTTTTCCAGATATGCAATACATCTTGTTTTTTCGTCTTTAGATTACCATGTGAGTCTTTCATAGCACATATATATCTGTATCTCTTTCCTTCTAGTTCACTAACTTGTTTTAATAGTTTATGTGTGTTATTCTTTTTAAAATTGTCTTCCATTTCAGATATTTTGTCACTTAAATTATTATTCTTTTGTTTTTTACTTCTGCTTTTACACTTTTATTTAATTCTCTATAGTTATTTGTATACTCTTCATTATAATAGTTTTGTAACATCATTATTTTAGAGCTTCTTCGTTGCGCACATAAGTCTTTTACCTCGCTTGAGAGACCGGGGATTTCGTTATGTCGTTTATGTCCGATTTCTTTTTCAGCTGCTGTATGTACGATTTTTTTGAATATAATTTAAAATTCATCTGGAGTCATCTCATTGTCTAATATGTTAGCAAATCCTTCTCATATTATCGAAGCAAACTTTTTGGATGTTTCCTTGCTTTGCAGTTTATCGGTGTCATAACGTTTTAGTGGTTTTTTTTCTATATTTTTCATTTTTTTTGTTTTTTTCATAACTAAGTTTGCAATGACAAGTGAGTGATCTGACCCTATTTCGGCAGAGTTATAGGTTCTGCAGTTTTTAAGAGTATATTTTAGTTTCTTAGACATTATAATAAAATCAATTTGCATCTCTGTGTGTTTTTGTGAAGTCCATGTGTATCTTCGCCTTTCTTTGTGCTTAAATATTGTGTTTGCTATAAATAGATTGTTTATTGCACATAATTGAAGTAGTTTAACACCTCGTTCATTGTGTTTTCCTGCACCATAACTCCCAACTACTTCTGGCCAGATGGCTTCCTACTGATGCGTTAAAATCACCTAGTAGTATAATATGTTCACTTGGTGAAAGGATGTTAATCTCATCTTGTAACGTTCCACAATATTATTCTACATATGCATCTTCGTAGCTAGAGTCTGGGGCGTACACAACGAAGTATGTTATTCTATCTGATCTAATCTCTACGGTAACCTTCAAAATCTGCTTGATATACACTCATAGTTAATCATGTGCTCACTTAGTTTTTTATTCAGTATTATATCGACACCTTGCCTTTGTATGCCGTCTTGTCGTGGTGAGTGAATTATGACGTGTTCATTTTTCTCCCATATCGTAGGTATATCTGTTGTTCAATGGGTATCGGTTATGCCAATTATATCAATTTCCATTCGTTCAATTTCGTTTATTAATAAGTGAATAATATCATTATCAATTAATGTTCTAGTGTTCCATGTAGCCGTCCTAACCGGGAGATTATTCGCACCCTCTATTTGCCCGGGACTGAGGGCCATTCTTGTATTTGTATTCATGTGTTTATTTAATATGTATTTAACAATTATATAATTAAAAATGGTCAGATCTTCCCAAATATGAGGATTTTTAATTTTGTTGTAAATTTTATAATATAAACATGATGGTAATATTGATACAACTTTAAATAATAATATATTATATTATAAATTATTATATAAAACATAATTTAGTATATACTATATATAATATACATTATTATTTCATATTTATTACAAGAAAAACTTTAGAAGATAATATCTCTGAATTTTATTTTACACACTTATTCATTTTTGGAAGGTTCATATATACTATATGTAGATGCGATAGATAAACATTATAACAGTATAACAAAAGCTGATTGAACAAAAGGAACCAAAGTAAATTTACTAAGATATAGGAAGAAATTAAATACATTTCATTTACAAGTATATATATATATATAATCAATAATATTCTAAATAATTTAAATTCACGATTACTATATATGCAGGGAAATAAATCTAAATCGAAATATATATATATATATCTACTATATATATATATATATATATATATATATACGTTTGTTTATTTTATACATATATAAGAATTACCTACATAAGAATGTATACTTAGAATAGAATATATTATACAATATTTCATAATGGAAAATAAAAACATTAAATTTGACATATGAATTAAAAGGTATGCTATAGTATTATAATAAAAAATAATACATTTTTATACATTACTATTATTTTAACATATTTTTAATATCATTATTGTTGTATATATTGTAATGTAATAGGTACGTTATTAACCAATGTAATTCAAATAATATATTATATTATATAATATAATTTATATAGCATATCATATATATATAATTTTATTTGACACAAGTATAGCTTAAATGTATGTCATGTTAATTATTTTTTTCTAATATTTTTCTTTATTTTTCTTAACTTTATATACTGATATCACATGTAACTTACTACTTTACTTTACTTTTTTTGGTTGTAAGACTACGCTGTGCGTAAGCAATCGGTTGTTCGTGGGAGAGAGTTTTGTGTTGGGGGGAAAGCATGGGAGAGATAGTATGTCTTTAGCTGACTTTGAAAGAGGAGGTTGATGTCATTGTTCGAAGGTGGTAGGGTAGGGAGTTCCAATGATAAGGGTCAGATAGGATAAAGGATCGTATATGGAAGGAGTGGAGGTTGTATAGGTGGGGTGTAGTAACGAGAAAGATATTGGAGGATCGGGTGTGGATAAGAGTAGTGGGTGTGTATAGATGGAGAAGGGAGGCAAGGTATTCAGGGACGTTGTGATGTATGACTTTGTGGATTATCAGGTAAATTGTGTATTTAATACGGTAGGAGATTGGTATCCAGTATAATTATTTGAGGAGAGATGTAATGTAATCAGAGGAACGACGGGGAAGTAGATGGGCGTAACGTACTATAGCATTTTTAAGACGTTGCAGTTTAATAAGTTTTTAGGCGGGTAGATTGAATAGTAGATTGTTGCAATAGTCTAATAGGGCAGTATATAGGAGGAAGCGATGGTAACATTAATAGGGAAGGGAATGGAGCGTCGAATTAGGAATACATGGAGAAAGATTGTTTCGGTTTTGGTGGGGTTAAGTTTAAGGGAGTTGGAAGTAAGCCATTGGTGTATGGAGTTGATGACAAATGATAGTCGGTTGATGGCATGCATGGGGGAGTCGGTGTAGTTGAGGTAGAGTTGAAGATCATCGGCGTAGGTATGAAAGGAAATGTCTGGGTAGTCGGTAAATACTTGTAACATAGGGAGGAGGTTAATGTTAAAAAGGAGAGGGCCCAGAACAGAACCCTGGGGAATAACATGGGTGATAGAGCGGGGGGATTAGAGTGATTTGATCCTAATGGTGAAGAATGATTGGAAATATAATAGGTGAACCAATTGAGGGCGATGCCAGTAATACTAATGGTGGAAAGTCGGTGATGATGATGTTATGGTCAATGGTGTCAAATGCGGTAACATGTCAAGGAGGACGAGTATGGAGCAACTGTTATTGTTTAGACCAGAGAGTAAGTCAGAGGTAATGAATGTTAGCGCGGATTCGGTGGATTTGTGGGGAAGGTGGGCCATCTGAAATATTTTGGGGATGTTGTTGGTTGTAAGATATGTGATAAGTTGGGAAGAGATTACGCGTTCAATGATCTTAGAGTGGATTAAGGGGTTAGAGATGGGTCGGTAGTTGGAGGGATACAAAGAAGCAAGGTCGGGATATGAGTTATGGATAGGAGTTATGACTGCTTTTTGAAATCGGGAGGGACGGAATCTGATGAAAGTGAACCGTAAATTATTTGATGAAGGGGAGCAACAGTATTAATTATCTGCTTTAGTATTGGGAGGGGAAGAGGGACAAGGGATGAGATAGATTTGAGAAGATGATTTTATCAAGTGGGGGAGATTCAAATGTATCCAGGGATACGGTAAAGGTAATGGGAGCGGTGGGAATGTCAGGGGTGGAATTGGTAGAAAGGGTGGTGGAAAGATTTTCATTGAAAGATTTGTCGAAGAGGAGTGCTAGTTCTTCATGAATGATAGTGGGGAAGGGACTTTAAGTGAACGTCCAAGCAGTTTATGCGGAAAGTTTGAGTATGGACTTACTGTCATTAGCGAATTTGTCAAATTTATGGGTGATCTGAGAGGCTTTGGATTTAGAAATAGCTTTACGGTGGATATTTTTTAAGTGATTGTAGTAGACAAGTGTAGTAGGGGAGGCATGTTTGAGATAGGATTTTTCGGCTTTACGAAGTATTTGCTTTTGTTTCAGTAGGGATATAGTATACTATGATTAGTCAGGGCGTGTGATAGAGATTTTAGTGAATAAGGGAGCGTATTTATCGAGAGTGGAGGAGATAGATATATAGAGTTCAGCAAACGTTGAAGTTTGAAGTGAAGAAAGATCAGAGATAAGAGCAGGAATGGGGAAATTGTGGAGTTTGCGTGAGATTCTGGTGGGAGGTGTCTGGTATGTTTTGGGTGACTATAGTCCTTATAAGGGTAAGGAATATGAGGAAGTGGTCGGAGAAGAGTTGTCCGATGGAATGGTCAGTGACAATGTTATTAGTTTTGGGGGAAATTATTAGGTATAAAGTGTTACCATGGACATGAGTGGGCGAGGTGACGTGCTGTACAAGGTTGAATGAGGTGAGCAGTTTATTTAAGGACTGTATCATAGGTCGGTTCGGAATGTCGAAATTACCTAGTATGATTGTGTTAGGAGTTATAGTGGGTAGAAATTGGCTAAATTCATCAAGGAATGAATTTATGGTAGGAGAGGTAGGACGGTAGAAAAGGAAAATGTTGAAGGTACGAGAGAAAGGTGAGTTGATGATGCAGCTGAGAGCTTCAGAGTGGGAGAACGAATGATAGGAAATATTGGAGATAATTAGTGAAGATTTGTAAAGTAGTCCGGTGTCGCCACAGGGGTGAGGAGAGTCGCGATGGTTGTGAATGAAACAATAATGTGGAGTATTAAGAACAGCAATGTGAGTGGGATCCAGAGGAGATAACCAGGATTCGGTGATAAAGAGGATGTCTAGTTCATGGGCAGTCATGAGGGAAATTTCAGAAGTGGTTTTATTGCGTATAGAACGTGCGACGCACGCCGTGCGTTGATAAAAGTAGCGTTGAGGAAAGTAAGGCGGTGGGAGTGGTTAATTGTAAGGAGGGGAGTGTTGTAGCCTATAGTTGTTCTGTGTATTACTAATTGTATATATGTATGTATATAGATATATATATATATATATATATATAGGTATATAGATATGTATGTATGGATAACACAGAGATTCAAGGTTCAAGTGTTTATTAACACAAGGGAAGCTTATATGGTATGTAATGAAGGAATAAGTATGAAGTAATGACCTCGAGTGTAGAAACCCGGGGATTTTATAGGGAGCTGTGAACGCACCCAGTAGCACGCCTATACGATAATTGCCATATTTGGGAAATTGTATTGGAATGCGAACGATTTCGAGTATGCAGTATTGCACACTCTCACATTCCAGAGATGCGTGCGTTAATTTGACAATAACGATTTGTAGAATAAACCCAGCGTGGTGGGAACATTGATATATGCATATATATATAGGCATATCAACGATTTTCCGAATGAAAGATATAACACTTACGCGAAATCGTGTAATTCGAATTTGTATACAAAATACCCTGGTGCCACCTATAGCGGGTTACTTTTAGGAACTATGTGTTGTTTATAATGTAAATTCGTATTTAACTATACACTTTTAAAATGTTAAATAATATGCTTTAAATTAATATTTATATGATGAAAACTAAGTGTTCATTACTAATATATAACAAACAAATATGATATTTATGTTTTAAATGCTATAAGTATATATTTAGTAAGTAAAAGTTAATTTATATTGCATGTAATTTAATAGAGCAATGAAAACATTGTTGTATGCAAACAGAGCCGAACCTAAATCTATTTCAGTGATTTCGATACTACTGCTAGCAGCGGTTGGAGATATTACTAAATTACGTTGCATGCATAGGGAGTGTTATATCTTTGCTTCGCAAAATCTTTGTGCATATACTATATATGCTGATATAAGAATATCTACGAGTATGCAATACTATGTGGTATCGTGTTAAGATATGACTATCTATATATAGATATATATATATATATATATATATATATATATATATATATATATAGATATATATATATATATATATATATATATAGATATATATATATATATGTGTGTGTATATACAAACAATTGATGTGTGTATACGTGTACAATGTAAATGCATAGGTAATATATATATAACAGGGAGAGGAAGAGTGATAGTGATGGGAAATGAGGGAAAGGGGGGATATGGATGTGTTGGGGGAGGGTGAGGGGGGATTAAGGGGATATGTATTGGCAGGAGGGTTTAATGTATCATAATATATGGTGGGACACGTAGAATTAAGGAGATGTGAGAATGTATGGTGCCACGGACAACGTAATTGAAGTTAGGGATAGGGTGTGGGGAGTGCAGGTTATTGATAGTGGAGATGCAGTCTTTCAGCTAGAAGTTTGGAATTATTTAGGGGTTCACAGAACCTGACTTGTAAGGGTGACTTTTTTAAGAGATGGAGAGAGCGGATAACAGTGTTTTTGGAATGATGATCGAAATAGGTGATGGATAAGGGTTTGGTAGATTGAATGAGGAGGATTTGGGTGAGTGTGGGAGGCGATGAGAGTGTATAATTGGCTGGGGTGGATATTAATGGAGGCAAAGAGCTTTTTCATGTATACCTGAAAAGGTATACCTGTTTTCAGGTATACCTAGCCTATAGGCTGTGCCATTACCTGTTTCATTGGCTCTAATGATTGTGTGTGAGATAGTTATAACTATCCTAATTACTATAGTAATTTACCTACAAGAAAGTTAATAAGGTGAGTTTTTGGGGGTTATTGATTCTTTTCCATGACATTTTATCAGATTTGGAGGGGGGTATGGAGGTATGCATGAGCGGTGATGGTTATTAGATGAGGGGAGTTTAGCTATGGAAGTGATAGGTTGTGATCGTTTAATGGTAACATATGTGGTGGGGTGGGGGTGACTGGGGTACGGTTTGGGATGATGGATGATGGATTGGGTAGTGGGGTGTGCGGTGTAGGTGTAGAATAAGTGGGTTGTGGAGATAGGTGGGATGCAGGTCAGGCCCGTAGCCACGGGGGTTCCTGCGGGGGCAAGGCCCCCCTTGAGATCGGCTAGGCCCCCCCCTGAAATAATCTAGGCCCCTACAACTTGTTTCACAATAAGTTTTTTTCATATAGTATTTACTAGATATTCAATTATATTTATATTTTTATTTTATAATTTTATTTATATTATATTTATTTATTAGAATGTATGTCTTTTAGTCTTAGACATTATAGTGAGGATCCATTCAGTATTTATGGTTTTATAAAATATTTTCTAAAATTATGGTAAATATTAAAAATTTGTGATTAATTAATATATTAATAAATTAACTAACTATAGTTTATCTATCATGAGCAAACAACAAACAACTATTTGGTTTTCTAACTAAAATAGGAGCAGACAAATTAATAGATCACAGAATAGCGTAACAGAATCAAATATAAAACCAACCCCAATCCCAAATAATAGCACTACAAAATATGAAAAAATAAATTTAAATTATCGTCCATCTGATCTCGGAAATGTTTGTCCTAAACGTACAAGAGCACTTACCATGGTAGAGCATAATTTGGAAATAAAATAAGAACATTTACCGATAATATGTATATATATATATACAAAATAAAGCAAATTTATATCCATTTGTAGATTATAGTACTTTCACAGTAGATGAAAAACACCTAAGTGCACTATCCATGGTTACTACAATTGCAATTCCGCAATAGAAAAAGAAAATAGTTTGATAAATGGTCCCATTCGTGTGATTAATTATATGAATCGCGTAAAAAAAGATCCAACTGTTGATTGACTAATAGTACACTCTCCTAACAAGTATTCTTTTCAACTCCTCATTTCTAGATCAGTACGAAATAAAGTTGATTTGATTACACAATTAATTATTGATTCTAATTGGTCTATATCTGTTATTACTGATAATTGGTTAACTATTGGTGATTCTGCTCTAGCTTCCCAACTGACCCCTGATTGTTTTAAAGTATTGCTTGCTAATAAGTATATACTTATATATATATATATATATATATATATATATATATATATATATATGTATATATATGTAAGTTATGTATATATATATATATATACATAACATCGTCGTGGCGGCCTAGCTCTGTTATTCTCATCGGAACTTAAGCTTATTTCGCCATCTACCCCATGTTTCTCTTCATGTAAAATGCTAATATTCCGTAATATTCACTTTCCTTTATTTACCATTATAAGTACAGTATATACCTACTTATCTACCGTCCACCTTCATCTAGCCTATGGAGTTTCTTAGCTGACCTGTCTTCTATTTTAGAATCTTTCACATCAGTTCACACGGTTATTCTATGTGATTTTAATATTCAAATTAATAATGAAAATCATGCTTCCTTATCTCTGAATAAACTTATATTTGAGTATTACTAACACTAATAGTAATAATATTGATTTTTTTATATTTAGCTGATTCTAAATTAATTTCATATCCCACTCAAAATTCTCTAATATCTTATCACTTTCCATATTATTTGACTTTAAATTGCCGGTGATACAAATTAATCGACTTTCTAGATCGTTTCAGAAAATCTCCTCTATTAAGAAACCAATGTGTGTTAACTCTCTATTCAATCAACTTAGCAACAGTATATCTTCTGATTTGTCTACACTTTTGATTATTTTAATTTGGCATTACCTTATTCGCTTGATATTTTGGTATCCTCCATTACCTTTATCAGCCGAACTTATTATAAGTTTCCCTGGTTTAATATTGAGCGTGTTAACCTGAGGAAACTACTTCGTAGATTACAACGTAAATATGCATCCTCTAAACTTGAATCTGATCTTATTTCATTTTAAGTGTTATCGCTTTACAAGAATAAACATCTCTCTACCAAATTGTCGTATTACACTGATATGCTCGGTAGTTATGGAATATATTCTAAGTAAGCTTATAAATTATCTTTCACCTTTGTAGGTAAAATCCAGACCAAGTGTCTAACTGCCCAACCTAATTTAGTTATTTGTTCATTGTTTTCCAATTTATTCCAACACAAAATTTCTAGAATTATCAATGTACTTACATACAAACATCAAATCAGCACGACTCAATCTCAATTTAACATCAACTCATAATCACTGTTCATTTTTTCTCTTCCCACACATGAAATTATACTCCCTTTGATGACATCCTTGAAAACCAATTCCCCCTTAATCCTATTCCAATCAATCTACTTCGTTCATTATCACCATATGTTATTGGACTTATCGCTGAAATCATTCATAGGTCTCTTATCATCTATTATTCACACCCAATGAAATATTCATAGATTATTCCGATTTAAACAAAACTACTCTTAACCAATCTAATGTATTAAGTTATCGTCCAATATCTCAACTATCATCAATATCTAAGACGTCAGAACGAGTTGTGTCTACTCAACTTATTAATTACATTATGCCCATTGCTATTGTTGATAAATATCAAAGTGCATATCTTCCTCATCGTAGAACTAAAATTTCCCTTACTTTTATCATTAATGATATTCTCATATATATTGGTAATAAAGCCCCATTTTATCTCGTACTACTAAACTTATCTAGTGCTTTTGATACTCTCGATTACAATATTCTTTCTATTGGACTTAATGAAATTAGTATACATGGTCAAATCCACAGTTGGTTTATATATTTTGTTTCATCTAGAACATCTTCGGTAAAGATTAACTCCTAGCTGTCTCCTCCTTATTTCAACATAGATGGTGTTCCACAAGGTTCTGTCCTTGGACCTATATTGTTCATTATTTATATTATTCCTAAAAAATCAATTTTTTTATCAAATATCCCAATATTAACTATCATGTTTATGCCGGTGATCTTCATATATATAGCCATTTCCTTGTTCTAGTGATTCTGGTCTGATTCAAATGTCTATGTTTAATTGTATTACTGATCTCACTCATTGGTTCTCTCATAACTCAATGTATTTAAATATTACTAAAACTAATACTATCATATTCACAATACCCAGTTCTCCTCTATCAATCACATAACCTTTTCTACTATTTCTTCCAACTTATCAATCTATAACTATATTTGATTTCACTATAACCTCTCACCTAGACTAATCTCCAAACATTAATAATATGATGCACTACTAACTATTTTCTATATAATATTAGAAAATATCGTTTTAAGCTTAAGCGGTAATAACCCTTGCCATGACTAAATGTTTAATTCATTCGCTAGTATTCAGTAGACTTATCTACTGATGTTATTATTGTATACATTGCCTGTTAACCTGATTCTACTGCTTTTTATATTTTATTATATGCATATAAATTAATGTTTATATAGTGTAGTACATACATAGTGTATGTTTATGTATTATTTATTTATACCCTGTTTAATTCACATTTTGCGTCAATATATGTAATAGAATAGGTAATATATATTAGTAAATACTAGTAAATTACTAGTAGTGATATTATGGTTACTGGTATACTAGTTTATATTCATTACACTTTAGTCTTAACATTTTGTGGAGCCTTGCCCCTCCTGGTATACATTTCTGGTTACGGGCCTGATGCAGGTACAGGGGAATGATTGTTATGTGTGGGAGGGAGGTCGTTGGATAGGTTTGGGAGGAGCTATTGAAGAATATCTTACGTTGGGACGGTCTAGGGTCAGTTCTGCAGTTGGTACAGAACCAGTAGAAACCAGATTTATGGAGGGCAGTCATTTTGTTAAGGGTAGATTTGGATAGTTTGGAACAGAATGGCATAGCCACTTACGGTAATGGTCCCATTACATGAGTGACGTGGCGAGAGTATTGCAAGAGGAGAACGTGAAGTAATTGTGGGTTGGGTCCATCGATGTAAATAAAAGTTAATTTTGTTTATTTGTTAATTTTAAAGTTAACTTTTATTTACATCGATGGTTGGGTAATTCATAATTTGGGGTAGAAGTAGTTTAGTGGGAGTAAGTAATACTAATTATAATAAAATTATAAATTTTTGAAGATAAACTAAGATGGCGTCGGGAAGCGTAACAAATTATTAATTTTAAAAGTAAATAACGGGAAATGATGATGATGTGGAGAGGTGATGAGATGTGGGTCAATAACTGACAATGTTTATGAAAGGTATTGTGGGTAATAAATATTAAGCTTAGCTTGATTATGGGTTATAAAATTAAAGTTAAACTTAATGAGGAATTATATATGTTATTCAGATCATTTGAGTCTTATTCAAATTTCTATGATATTGCAATATATTATCTATATATTATATTATATATATTATATTACTACCATGGTAGTAAATTACTACTTGTAACATAATTTATGTATAATATAATATATAGATAATATACCATAACACATCCAATATAAATGATCTTTTTAGCCTAGGCTTTTTAGATTTGGTGTGTATAAAAACAAAGATTTTACGAAGATAATCTTTGATTATTAATATTTTTTTTCCAGTTTATTATCATTGTTAATAATACGATTATGTGAATATATACCGAAATTATATACCTTCCGTTTTTAAAATGCTATAAAATATTGTTATCTTTTTATTTATTGATGTTTTATTATAGTAAAATATAATTTTTCGGTACATCATAATTAATATAAATTCAATATGTCAACGAAGAGTGAAAATGTACGAGCTTTCAATGATGAGGTATATCACTATCTTATTATTATATTAGTTATATATTTTATATAATTATTATAATACTTTTATATTTATACTTTTAATAAATTATTGAATACTAATTATTATAATTCATAGTAACTAAAATAGTTGTCTTTACTTATATCCGATATAATATCGATAATAAAATATTTTTTATTATATTTTACTAGATTTAATCTAATAAATGTATTTGAATATAGATACCTATTTATATATACGCTATTATTTTTAATTTTATTTGTAATATTATTATAATAATTATAATATCATCCGATAATCATGTCAGTTTATGTATATTTCAGTCATCATTTTCTTCAATGCAAAAACAAAATAATACCTAGTATTATTTTTTATTTAAAAAAAATATAAACTACATATTAATATTAATATAAACATTACTATCATATATAAAAAAACAAACTAATATTTATATTATTATAATTATTCTCTGTAACCCTAAAGTTATTATAATAAGTATACATGTATGGTAATAAAATGTACTAAATACATTATTGAATAATGCCCGTTTACTAAATAAATAAGTTTAAAATAGTGAACGTTAAATATGAAGTACATTATTAGAAATGTAATATTATTATAATAATTATAAAAATCATTTATATAAATAAATAAAATTGTTATGCTAAAACTAATATATAAAATATAATATAATCTTAATTACATAATTATAAATATATATATTTTTTCTAAATTTAATATTTATTATATAAAATTGGCAAGCCATATAATTACTTTAATTCTAATTTAAAAATATTGTATTATTTATTTATATTAAAACATGTTCAAATATTATCAAGTCCTATGACTGATTTTATATTAGTAATATATTTTTTTAAATGTTACATCTTATATACTATTATTATACTTATATTACATACTTAATTTTGAATGATTACTTATATACTATTTCACCTAAATTAAAATCTACTCTTGTCTTAAATAAATGACAAATAATTTCGATTTAACGTGAATGTCGTCGCATTAGAAAAATTATCAAAGTTTGTCACTGATAATACTGATTAAAATGAATACCAATAATATCGTATGAGATAATTGCGTACGAATCATTAGTAATTTCGAATGACTTTTTAAGTAATTTTTTACGACTTGTAAAATTAAGTGTATTTCATAATTATACATTTATTATTCGAATATTTATATTTAATTAATAATTATGATTGAAAATATAATATATACATATATATATATAAATAATTACTATAGAGTCGAAATTTAAAATAACTATAATGTGAAATTTATATACAATAATTTTAGAATAAACTCAATTTTACGTTATTACTTAGTCCGAAATTAACTCATACGAGATTTATGGATGCTATTAAAACAACTAATTTGTATTAAATATTTATTTTACAAAAAATAAAACATGTTATTAAAATATTTGTTGACTCACTTGCTTCATCAATTATATTTGTGATATTTCTGAAAAAAATTAATTAAAAGTTAATTTTTGTAATCTAATATAGAAATAACATAATTAATAATGTGTTATAAAATATAAATATTAAGTGTATTCTTACCACTAAAATTATAAAAAAAATGTATTAATATAAATATCATTTAGATATATATTATCTATAACATATGACATTTACAAATTATTATATTGATGGGGACGGGGAAAAAATAATAGTAAGTAAACAAATTAGTATTTTTCTAATTTATTTGACTCTACTAGATATTTTTATTAATGAATTATATTATAAATAATTAATATAAATTATTAATATCGATATATTTGATATTAATATGTATAATAAATTTTCATATAATTAGAAATATCTCATAAATAATATATTGGCGACAATAGAGAAAAAAGTAAAATCCTATTTAGATGACATTTAAAAGATAAAAAGTGGAATATATTTATATTTAAATTAGTATCCATTCAGTATAACAAAACACCATTAAAATCATCTAATAAATAATAATTGTTATAATTAAATAATATATTTATATACATATATATATATATATATATCAATAATAAAAATTGGATAAGTAAATACCTACTCTAATAGTATTTTTGTGTTATACTCAGGGTTGATGGTTTTTTCGGTTTTTACGTAAAAACCAAAAAACCCGGTTTTTATCGGTTTTTATGGTTTTTAACGGTTTTTATCGGTTTTTATGGTTTTTACGGTTTTTAACAATACAAACAAGTACAAATTATAATTTTTTCATAACAAAAAATTAACTAAATTGTATTATTTTCATTATAATTTTAAATATACATCACATAATGGAAGAGTTGGAATCGTAGAATATATTATTTTTGATTGTTACGAGTATATTATATATATTAAAAAAAAATATTAAATATTATCAAGCCTATCAAATATTATTTAATACTATTATATTATTGTTATCATAAAATAGATTATTAGCTATATGTAATTAAAGTGGTCTTGAATCAATAACAAGGTTGATGGTTTTTTCGGTTTTTACGTAAAAACCAAAAAAACCTGGTTTTTATCTGGTTTTTATGGTTTTTTCAAAATAAACAAGTACAAATTATAATTTTTTCATAACAACAAATTAACTAAATTGTATTATTTTCATTATAATTTTAAATATATAGACATCACATAATGGAACATAATTATTATTCAACATTATAATAAATTTAATAAGTTCCTCAGTTAAAAACCATTATTGTTAAATAATTATAAATGAATAGATATCATTTTTATAGCTATTTAAATAAAAATATAATATCAAACGTAATTATATAATATGATTACATTTGATATTATATTTTTGATTCATATTTATAACATTTAATTTGATAATATAATAGTTAAAAATAGTATAGTTATTTTATTTGCGTTTAGAGTATTTCGGCTATAGCCACAGCCATAGTCCCACCCCTTTTGAAAAAGTGTCTGGTAACCGTTACAATATACTAAAAATTGTAGTCTAAAATAGTACTTTACTTTATATTATTTAGTAAAATAATTAAGTTTGGTAATATTTGGCTATGACATATAAATAACTATTAATAATAATGTATTATCATAAAAACTTTAATTTAAAAGTTAAATTAATTTGTTAAAAACCGTAAAAACCGACGAAAAAACCAATTTTAAAAACCGAATCAACCCTGCTTTTAAAGCAGTGCTTTACTTCATATTATTTAGTAAAATGATTAAGTTTGGTAATATTTGGCTATTACATATAAATAACTATAATTAATAATAATGTATTATCATAAAAACGATATATTTTTACATTTCAATATATAAATAATTCATAATTAGAATATTCTGCCTAATGGTGGCGTAATTAAATTTGTTATCACATAATACTGTATTATTGTTAATACATAATCATTGTATCGTAGGCATGTTAGTGTAATTAGATGAGAGTCCTACCCACTCACTGATATAACATATAATGTAGGCAATTATAACTTATAATTTAAATGTTAAATTAATTTGTTAAAAACCGTAAAAACCATAAAAACCATGGTTTTTACAACTTGAAAAAACCGTAAAAACCGACGTAAAAACCCTTTTGAAAAAACCAATTTTAAAAACCGAATCAACCCTGGTTATACTTATTAATAAAAAAGTATAATCAATTAAAAATAAAGAGTTATAATAACATAAATTAGTACCATTCTCTTTTCACTCCTATCTCCCTACACACTATTACCGATGTACAGATATCGTCGATCATGGACAGCAAACCTCCTATATCGAGGAGTAAGATGAGCAATATCACTAAACTCGCACTCAAAGGAATCTATGACTATAAGCATATAGTTCAGATCATAGAGAAGTTCATTCAGAAGGTTTGTTCCTCGGGGGTTGTGTGTCATATTCGGTATCCCGCCCGCTAAATAATGCTACATTCGCACTCGAATAGTTGTGAATAATCGTAATTCGTATAGGTCAAATATATTATATGTTTGCGCATATTTGCTATAACCGCTAATACACCGGCCATAACATTGACAGAGCCGAAACGAATACAAGATTCCGGGTCTTTATATCTTGGACGCGGTGATACGGCAGTCGAGATTCCAGTACGGAGACGACAATGATGTGTACGCCCCGCGCTTCACTAAGAACCTCGATAGCACCATCAAGAACATCGTGAAACACTGCTCTGAGGATGATAAGGTACTACCGGCGTCCCCCACCCCCTGTAATTGTGCAACTGTGGCCTACTATTAACACTCGAGCTAGCTCTCTATATACTATATCACTTGCGCACGCACTTTATATAACATCTACTTATATTTTCACTATTTCAGCTACATTTATTTCAGCACATACTCTAAAGTTAAATAGCACTGGCTTTCACGCTGGCTTATATAGTGCCCTACAACCCAACAATGACTATATGTAGTCATATATAACCCCATCTATAAGTAGCGTATTGAGATATTACTGATTCTACTTTGACCTATCAATATTATTGCTTGTGCATTTTTAATTTATATGTACTTCATTGTAGAACCATTTGGGATTCACTGTCTACAAAATGTTGTACAAAATTGATTATTTAAAAATTGATTATTTTTTTACATATATGATATGTCAACATATTTTATGTTAAAAACATATATAAAACATAAAAAAAGTAATTTTAGAACACTACCTTTTTCTACTTAAATAATGATTATATTATAAGTTATATATAATTATATAAGTTATATATAATGTTTTTAAATTTGAATTTTTTAACTGTGTTATCAATAATATCTTTATTTTCATGTCAACTAGAGACACCTGTTGGTTTTATAATAAAACTTTTTTTGTATAAATGATATTGATTGGCCATTATTGTCATTTCATTATAAATAATATAGACAATTTTTAACATAAATTATCTCAGAATATTTGATTTTCTTATGAAATTTACTATTTCTCATTGACTAAAATTAGTTATATTTTCACAATGTATTTAATATTTTACGTATATTGTACAGGAAGTATTTGTGATTAGATAGAGTTGATAATAAAATTAAAAAAATAAATATTTCATTTTGATCAAATTTTTTACTTTTTTTAAAATGATATTATTTTCAAACTAATATTCTAATCATTTAAAAATTCTGTAGAATAATTAACATAATATATCTTAATGTTATACAATTTAAATTATGTATGTTGAATTAACCATGTTAAATTTTTAATTTATTATGAACATTTTTTGAAATAAAATGCAATTTAAATGATATTATAATAATTATTATTTATATTTAAATTAAAAAATCAATTCCAAAGTATTAACTTATTAGAAATTCTGAATATAACTAATTTATAGTATACAGAAGTAATATTATTCAATATATTAATATTAATTTAATATTAATACTTAGGATATGAATATATTTGTTAAATTCAGTATTTATAATAAATAAATTATATTAAGTAAATTAAAACAAGTTTGTATTTAATTTAAAATAAAACATTATTACAAATAATTCTTAATTACCATTCCCATTTCCAACATTATAATAACATAATACCATTTAGGTAATATATTGTATGAATATATATTCTAATATAATGTAATCTATATAAATTTCAAATATAATAGTGATAATAGAAAGGGTTCAAAGTTGAATCAGTAACAAATCACAATACGACAATAACACTTTCATACTTAACTTTGTATATCATGCTATCATTAATGTATAACCTATCTATACCCTTGCCACCATCACTACTGTCTATGTAGCTATGTACTGTACTTTGTATTGTAGTATACAGCATATATAGTCTACAGTATATATATAGTATACAGCATATATAAGAGTGGATATTAAGAGTGATGATAATTTTAAATTCAGTTACAACATTGTGTATATATGGTGATTGAATTAAGTATCTAATTAAGTTTTGTTGTTATTTTTGTGCAATATTACGATAGCGTTTAAGTTTTTTAAATTTATAAAAAGCGAATTATGAAAATAAATTAATTTTGAATGACGAGAATTAAGAGTTATAATAAGATATTATTGAAACTTAATATGCTGGTACCTATAGTTATGTATATAGCGTAATACTTTTTTGTTCTTTTATTTGTAGGTTTATTGGTCACCCATCTGGTGTCAAAATAAAAGGTGTCAACAATTTACATGGAAAAAGATAGGGAAATTAGCATTAATTTACATAAATATATATTTTCCATGGACATATTTAAGATATATATATAATTATAATTAAACATGTTATCATATTTTTTTAGAAAATTATGTTTTCTCAATATTTTGTTGTATACAAATTTACAGAAATGAAAATAAATCCTAGACGATTTCCAAATAAACATCCAAATTAAAAAAAATATATAAAATATGATTTACATACCAGTAGGTATCCGTTTATGATGGCGCCCCATGTGGGACACATTACTTATCATCAGTCTTAGTGGCCCCCCCTCATACCCCTATTATGGTAACCATAACTACAATATCAGTAGTACTTATAATTTAAATATTCAAGTTATCACTTTTCTTGATCTAGAAATGATTTCTTGTTCTAAATATTCTCTATTTGCTGCTAATGGTGTATTTGAAATTGTTATATTTTATCTGCATAGTAAATAAGTATATAGGGGTATATATATACATATTTATTACGAGTAAAGTGAATTTATAGATTTAATAACAAATAAACCTAATATTACAATAAAAAGAGTATTAATTTAGTTAATATTACATAATTATAAAAGGTTGATATATAATGATGAACATATTATTTAATTCAATTTTTTTAGTTCATTTAAAATAATATGTTATGATTCATAACTTATGAATGATGTACGAAAAATAATATAAAAATGTGTTTTTTTGCTACAGATTTCAATAATAATTTTTTTTATAAATACAAAATAATAGAGATTTATAATACTTCATAAAATTTCAAAATATATTACATACAAATAAATAGCACAGATAGTTGAGATGGTCGACTCACACTATTTATCAATTATGAAATCGAATACAATGAAAATTCATATAAAATTACTTTTGTGAATATATTATATAATATTCACAATTTAATTAAAAACAACTTTATTATGGTATAAGTTATATACTCTATACTGTTATTAGCATGTATTAAACTAAAGAAATACAATTAATGTTAATGCTAATAGTTTATAATGAAAATATAGTGTAAATAAAAATAATGTATATATTTTATAATGATAAAATGTTTATAACTGTGCTGAAACTTAGTGGCGCAACTATTTTGAATGTCTATACTATACAAGTAATATACTATACTATACCATACTATTATATACAAGTAATATCTAAAGAGTTGGACATCTACTCTCTAAACTATCTATGTAAAAGTATATTTAAATATTGTGGTATTATAAATGATAATATATATTATTACATGTGATGTTGTGTTGTGTGCATGAGAATGTGTAGATGTGTGTGTGTGTGTATACTATGTACTAGATGTCACCTGTACTACTTCACTTATACACATTAATGTTTTCATCATGTACTTGAAGCCCCCAATACCACTACCACCACCACCACTGAATATAGTACTACCAGCACCACTAAACCTACTCTATTATCACCTATATGATATCCTATACAATATATATGGGGAAAACTTTTATACTAGCATTCCACTCTTCCTATTCTGATTGTTTGAAGGAGAATTTTTATAAAAATTTAAATAATACATAAGAAATTGGTGTATTGTGTGTATTGGTTATTTATAAACCATCTGATATTCTCTATTGTAATTCCAACATTAATGGATGCTGTCTACAAAAGCTAACTCAATGTGTGTGTGTGTTTGCATGTTGATTGAGGGTTAGGTGACATGCATTGAGATTATATTAGTGCATCTAGTCAATGGTATAGGTATAGGTACTTGCATTAGATCATACCTATCTAGTACATCACCTGTGTGTGTTATCATTCATATACAATGCATGATTTCATTGAACTTAACATATGCAATGCATTGAAGTATTCATCTCATTATATTGTTATTGTGCTTCATATGATGCATGAACTTAATGTATTTTATAACTATAATATTATAATATAATTTGTATTATTTAAATTATTTAAATATAATATTATATAAATTAATTATTAAAATATATAATATTTATATATATATATATATATATATGATATATATATATATATATATATATATATATGTACTTGATTAGTGATACTACAATCACCGTAACAATGTCTTATAATCGTCCGCAGGGAAGAGTAATTCGTATTCTGAACATGTGGCAGAAGAACAACCTTCTGATGGAGGACATCGTGCAACCTATGCTCGACTTGGTCGCTAATCCTAAAGATGCTACCCTCATGACTAATAGTTAGCACTATAGTAGTAGTAGTAGTAGTAGTAGTAGTAGTATAGTAGTAGTTGAAGTTTATTCTAATTATAAAACATATTTCATAAACAATCCACATAACAAAAATAAAATTAGGTTTTTTTTTCAACAAAAAAAAAAACAAAACACTGCATATTTTATAGATTTTTGATAAATAATATATCTGCTTTTTAGTTAACCATACTTTGTATTATTACTTTTTATTATATAAGTTATATAATTATATAATATAACCATTTATTTATAGCTATTCTATATACATCTATAAAAGTATATATATTAAATTACGAATGTATAATTCGTTTAATGGCAGAATTATGATTACATGTGATGAATTAGTAATTACAATAGTAATACAATCATCATTGTCATTTTATAACATGAAATACATCAAACAATATTTTGCACTAGTTTTAAGAAATTTGATATTTTTATATATATTTTATTGTTACTTGTAAAAAATTATCTATTTTATTCTAAATCTATCAAAATAATAACAACTAGAAATGGTTCATTCGTTATCATTGTTATTTAATCTTAACTATGATGTTATTATATCTCCCCTCACACACCCACCCTCACACACACCCTCACATCACATTAAACAGTAAGAAAAGCGATAGAAAAGCAGCCTCCGGGTCCCTCCATCACAGCCGTTCTCAAGATGAAAAACAAACTAGACAAGGCTAAGAAAGAGAAACACAGAGTCATCGTTCAGGAGTTGCGTTAGTCTCTCTCTGTCTATCTATATCTCTCTCTCTATGTCTCTCTATGTCTCTCTATGTCTCTATTTCTGCGCTTGTGTGCGCGCGCATGTATATGCTCTCGACGATGGTGATTTCTCAACCTGGTGGATTCAATGCTGCATAGACGAGTGATAATTAAATATATTCTCGTGGTAACATACTCATTCATGTAACTAGCTAGCAACCATTTCCATCATTGTAATGTATACGTAATGTATACGATTACATTTAGTTGTCCTCAATTTGAGTTCCATATTACTACTTTTTTATACTCGTTTGCGTTTCTATACAATTTTGCAGCAGTGCATTTTTTCGTTGACTTTTTCTGATTGTTCAATACTGCGTTACCCCCTCACCCGTTACGCACTCATTCGACATTATAGCAATTCTCACACAGATTGCATATCTCTCCGAGGTTAGTATTGCATTCTATAGCTTATCCCCTACCTTCTATAACCTCAACTCCACCTTCTATAACCTCCACTCCACCTTCTATAACCTCCACTCCACCTACTATAACCTATACTCCACATACTATGCAGCATAGTCTAGGTGATAGTAACAGTATTATTAACAACTATTATATAACATTTAGTTAGTTTATTTACAAGTCTATATTCGCATTAGTGCATAGCATTTATTCGCGTTTTAATCCCTGTACCTCCACAACCATCAACCCTATGCATTTAGGGCCTATGAGAAGGTTGAATGCTCTCCCAGAGAAACTTGGTTAGATATTATGACGTTGCTAGAGTCTATTAAACCACGATTTCTCTTCTACCTACTTTTAGTTCCCGAATCTCAAATATTGCATGAAAATATTCACGAATCTCCTATATCATCTGACAACTTTCTTGAATCGCCTATATCTGACAATATTCCCGATAATAATGTTACCACCATATATTATGGTTAATACTCAGTTATATCAATTACTACTAAGTGTAATAGTTAACAACTATAGTAGTTAATGCCACTCCAACAACCCACCCTCATTTAGTTCCCGAAACTCTTATATTGCCTGAAGGTAAGTTCATGCATTCTAATTAATGTTACGTTTATTGTTTTGTTTCATATCGCCTATACATGCGTAATTATTATTATATGTACCATATTTAGATATTTACATAACAATTATGAAAGTATTAATACCTAGGATAATATTTTACATTAATTGATAGAGCCTTATAATAAGGACCTTAGTATTATTATACAATACTAGGTAATTCAATTGATGAGTGTTGATGCAGGCTGTGATTATTATTTATTTCTGTTGAATTTATCACAGGATGATTGTACAGTAGAGATATACTCTAAATAGTGAATTACATTAAGAATTACTTATTGTCATGATCTGTGTGTGTGTACACACTGTGTTTTATATATTGTGCAATGTATTATTTATCTGTGTTATTTCATAGAAATACAATATGATCATCATAATTATATTTTATAATTTTTCATTTCATTATTCTAATTATTATTCTCATATATTATTATTTCATTACTTATTTCTAATACATAATTTACATATTTATATGGCTCCAGATGTTTTTGATATTATTCCAGTGAAAACTGAATTATATATTATATTTATCAGAGCTATTATACTATATATATCAGGGTTGTTAGTTTTTGTTGTTGCATATTTTTAGGTTTTTTTGTGAAGAATATTAGTATTTATTTATTAAATAATTTGTATTAATAAATTGTTATATTTAATGTTATTTGTAATTAATACTTCTATGCTTATTATTAGATATTTTGTGTATATTATATTAAAAAGTATTATAGTATAATTTATACAAAGATTCAGTAAATTCTTTCCAAATTATATTTTTCTTTATATGTATACTAAACTAATAAATATAATGAAGTAACATTTTTTTTTATTCAATAGATATTATTCTACTAAATATTATTTTTGGCTTTTTATAAATATAATTTATTTAAAATTATGTAAAAAATATAGTTGAAATATTTTTTTATTAAAAATGTGAAGTTTATTATAATTTATTTAAAAAATATATAGTATAATACAATATCCTGCCAATATTAAAATAATATTACATGTATATAAATACATTAAAATTTAAGATAATAATATTAAAGTTTTTTTTAAATAAATAGTAAATTTCATATGATTTTTAATTCGATTGATCTCGTAAAACAATTTAAAATATTTTAAAATGTGATAAATAAGATACTGAACATGGATAATATGTACTTAAAAAATATACATTATTTAAGATCAGCATGCACCCTTAATCATTCCGGAGTGATATATGAATATTTAATATATTTATAATTTTATTTTTATGAAGTAAATTGTTATTAATTGTATTATATTTTTATATTATCCATGGTATACTTTATATAATATATATAATCTATACTATTATTAATAATATTGATACTAATATTAAATTATACTATATTATTAAAAGTAATATATTTATCAATAATTTCATATAAAAAAACCAAATAAACCAAATTTTTTTGATACAAAAAATAGATACAAAATCATATCAACCGAACCAACTTGATATATATATATATATTAATTAGTTGATAAATGCAAATTATCCTAAACTTAGATCTATTCAAGTTAATTATATTTACATACTATTATATTAACATCTAGTTACTGTGAACGCGTGCATCTAGATTGTTAATTGTCAAGTATCCCGTGTAACAGTTATATCCATATTGTCACTAACTAATATCTCTAAACACTTAATCAAAGTATTATATTGATTAAAGATGATATGTATAATAGGTAATACTAACTACATATAGTACATAATTAATTAGAAATAATTATTTTATAATTTGATTTCTATTTATCATACATATATTGATACATTTCGAACATTAAATTCATACTTATATTTGTTAATTGGTTGTATAGAGAGAATAAGACGTTGGAAGGTATTGGTCATATTTATTAAGGGGTACAATCATATGGCCGGCAATGCGTGAGCCGTGGTTAGTGGGACGAGAGATGAATGCACACGGCGAGTGGTGCGATAGTTAGGGGAATACAATAACATAGGTATTCATGCTATAGTAAGGGGAACAGTACGAGTGCACCAGGTACAAGCATCACGTGGTGCTATAGTTAGGGGAACAGTACGAGTGCACCAGGTACAAGCATCGCGTAGTGCTATAGTAAGGGGAACAGTACGAGTGCACCAGGTACAAGCATCGCGTGCAGCTATAGTTAGGGGAACAGTACGAGTGCACCAGGTACAAGCATCGCGTGGTGCTATAGTAAGGGGAACAGTACGAGTGCACCAGGTACAAGCATCGCGTGGTGCTATAGTAAGGGGAACAGTACGAGTGCACCAGGTACAAGCATCACGTGGTGCTATAGTTAGGGGAACAGTACGAGTGCACCAGGTACAAGCATCGCGTGGTGCTATAGTAAGGGGAACAGTACGAGTGCACCAGGTACAAGCATCGCGTGCAGCTATAGTAAGGGGAACAGTACGAGTGCACCAGGTACAAGCATCGCGTGCAGCTATAGTAAGGGGAACAGTACGAGTGCACCAGGTACAAGCATCGCGTGCAGCAGTTGTCGCGTACACACGCAATGCGTGCGTCCATATAATTCGGGTAGTAAACATATTACGTAATGGAACGTCCCATATCTAGTTCGATAGCTAGACATGGGATGTTCCATTATTACGAGTTGATGTGTATAAATGGAATGGTCCATTATGACAATAATATATATATATATATATAGACATATATATATGTAGGTACGTAGGATAACAATATTGACATCTTTCTACCTTTAAATTAATACTAACATTGGCATATTTATAACTTGTTGTCGACTGCATTAATTTAGTCATCTGTTTAACTCCAGTTAACATCCAAGAGTTATAAATCTTTATTTCATTGTAGCTTACAGTGATATATCTTTAGAATTTCAATCCCCACAAATAATCATGCTTCCAGATTAAAGCTAATTTATTTAGTTATGTTTTTTATATTTATATATATTATATAATATTTAATTTTGTAGTAGGATTGAAGTAAGATTGTTAAACAGATAACATTTTATACATAAACAGTTTATTCATTACGATAAGTGATCAACAATAAATATAAACGTATACATTATATTATATAACAATTAGTTTTAGATATGATAGTTAATTAATTAATAATGAGAATAAACAAAACCTATTAGCTTCGAAAATATCAGCAATTCCGATAGAATCACCTATTTCATGTTCTCTTGATTTTGATTTAATCGTGAAAAGTATGTATTTTATGTTTAAACTTTATTATTATCTATTTGTTTTATTTGTTACGTTATAATATCTATTTGATACCTTTTCGAGTTTAAAATTTAAAATAATCTACTAAAAATTGTCTAATATTTATATATTTTCTATTAGATCCGATGAAATCTCCCAACTCAAATCATATTGATTTTGATTTATTCGCGGAATGTACGTATTTTATGTTTAATTGTTTCTTATCAGTTTATATTTGTTCTATACATATTAATGGCAAGCATACCTATATTTTTTACATGTAAAAGTAAAAAAAGGACTAGTTTTCCAAAAATATTTTGTTTATTTTATCCAAAAAATGTAAATTTGTGTTATTATAGTGATTTGAATATATAAACTATTCACATTGAAAGAAACACGAACAAAATTACAAAATAATTATACATATATTATGTTGATATACTATTATAAACTTTAAATCAAAATATTCATTATTACAATAAAATTTATATATATTTATGTGAACGCAATTGGACACAATATTTATTTTGAATAAATCCTGTTTTAATTAAATGTTCAAAAGTTCTTTAATTAAATATTAATTTTATTAAAAAAAAAAAATCATTTCCATATCACATTTCCTATTACATATAATATATGTAATGTGTCGTTCAAATAAAAAATGTAAAATATTTATAAAAATATATACAAAATGTTATATATATATTACTAATTAAATATAATTTTATTAAAATATTTATGACATATATTTTAATTGATAATTTTAGTTGCGTTTTAAAAACCTTCTTTTTTGAGTCCTTATAAAAGAATAATTTATGCATCATATCTTATCATCATCAAAGATAATATTTCAAATTTTATAATAAATTGTAAAAATGATTTTTATTTTGTGATATGTAACATAAAATCTAGTAATATCATTATTTTCTAAGTTTTTTTTATAATAATATATATTATTTTGAAAATTGTTCATTTTTGATGTATTTGTTTCTACATACATGTACATAATTGTTGAAAAATGTATGATATGATTGGTTAATTATTCTGAAAATTAGTACTTTTTATATCATGTGAAAAATATAGGTTTATCTCCTTCCTTTAATATCTATACCTATTTGATACATTAGGAATTGTAGATTATATTATTAAGATAATCTCACAATCAATATTTATTAGCACCAGGCGATGTCCCGAACACAGAAAATTAGTTCACCTATATTCTACCCATATTAATATCACCGGCACCATTCCACCCAATATTGCCACCTAACAAGTGTATCATTAACGTCACCTATCTTTATGCGTACCTATTCATGTTTCATTATCACTAGAGTCGTGTATCTATGTTGACTCGCTAGCTTTGCTTCCTCATTACGTAGTTACTTTATACTTCATATATTTGAATAGCCGCTGACTCATCTCCGAATATTTCTTATTCTTCTTTAAACGAATTCGATGTATTAGATACAGGTAACTATGAAGTGATGATTACTCAGTTTCATTTCATCGTTTTGTATTGTTAACGTTATTGTAAAGTTATCATTATTATTATTATTATACAGGTATTTTTATTTAATATTACAAAGTTATTAGTTAATATTATAAAGTTATTAGTTAATATTACAAAGTTGTTAGTTAATATTACAAAGTTGTTATTATTATGAAATGGTTAACTATATATATATATACATCAAAACTTATTACGTACGCTATTCCATTAGGTAATAGGTCCTTCACTATTACATGTTAGTAGTAGTATATTCTTGTTAATCGTAATTTATCATATCTTTTTTAGTTGTATGCTAGGTGTTTTAGTTTTTAGATTTGCATATGTTATAGATTAAATTTTAAATATTATTAATTATATATATATATATATTTATTATATATATTATTTTTAATAGCCCCAGAAATGTCACCCGATATATTTCAAAAAGGTTATCCATCATATCTCTCATCATCAGATCTTCTATCTATTAGTATCTATATGATTGTAATTGTTATCTAGAATTATGTAAAATTAGATAAGACATTCATTAATTAGAATATACATTCTGATTACAAAATACACATATTTTATTTTTCTCAATTTTCTACAATCGCGTATAATTCAATACCACATTCGTCCAGTATTTATTGTTATTATTATTTGTTTCGTGACATCGTATTAGTTATTATTTCATATCCAATCTATACTACACTATACTCTAATATACTCTAATATACTATACTATACTATAATTCAGTGGCTTCAGATTTTGATCCATTCGAAACAGGTTATTCAGTTATGTTATTAGAATAACTGGTAATGTCAGTCTGGCATTAGTATTTCTAGTTGATCAGTTTCCATGAGTTCCCATTATTATGCATTGATAGCACTCTACCACTATAAGTACCACTGCCACTATAACTACTATTGAAACATATGTTATTACATCTCATGTTTACTATCTATTTGTGTTGACATAACATTGTTTTTACTATATATATATATATAGACATATATATAGACATATATAGACATATATATATGTAGGATAACAATATTGACATCTTTCTACCATTAAATTAATACTAACATTGGCATATTTATAACTTGTTGTCGACTGCATTAATTTAGTCATCTGTTTAACTCCAGTTAACATCCAAGAGTTATAAATCTTTATTTCATGGTAGCTTAGTGATATATCTTTAGAATTTCAATCCCCACAAATAATCATGCTTCCAGATTAAAGCTAATTTATTTAGTTATGTTTTTTATATTTATATATATTATATAATATTTAATTTTGTAGTAGGATTGAAGTAAGATTGTTAAACAGATAACATTTTATACATAAACAGTTTATTCATTACGATAAGTGATCAACAATAAATATAAACGTATACATTATATTATATAACAATTAGTTTTAGATATGATAGTTAATTAATTAATAATGAGAATAAACAAAACCTATTAGCTTCGAAAATATCAGCAATTCCGATGGAATCACCTATTTCATGTTCTCTTGATTTTAATTTAATTGCGAAAAATATGTATTTTATGTTTAAACTTTATCATTATCTATTTGTTTTATTTGTTACGTTATAATATCTATTTGATACCTTTTCGAGTTTAGAATTAAAAATAATCTACTAAAAATTATCTAATATTCATATATTTTCTATTAGATCCGATGAAATCTCCCAACTCAAATCATATTGATTTTGATTTATTTGCGGAATGTACGTATTTTATGTTTAATTGTTTCTTATCAGTTTCTATTTGTTCTATACATATTAATGGCAAGCATACCTATATTTTTTACATGTAAAAGTAAAAAAAGGACTAGTTTTCCAAAAATATTTTGTTTATTTTATCCAAAAAATGTAAATTTGTGTTATTATAGTGATTTGAATATATAAGCTATTCACATTGAAAGAAACACGAACAAAATTACGAAATAATTATACATATATTATGTTGATATAATATTATAAACTTTAAATCAAAATATTCATTATTACTATAAAATTTATATATATTTATGTGAACGCAATTGGACACAATATTTATTTTGAATAAATCCTGTTTTATTAAATGTTCAAAAGTTCTTTAATTAAATATTAATTTTATTTAAAAAAATAAATCATTTCCATATCACATTTCCTATTACATATAATATATGTAATGTGTCGTTCATATGTTCAAATAAAAAATGTAAAATATTTATAAAATTATATACAAAATGTTATATATATATTACTAATTAAATATAATTTTATTAAAATATTTATGACATATATTTTAATTGATAATTTTAGTTGCGTTTTAAAAACCTTCTTTTTTGAGTCCTTATAAAAGAATAATTTATGCATCATATCTTATCATCATCAAAGATAATATTTCACATTTTATAATAAATTGTAAAAATGATTTTTATTTTGTGATATGTAACATAAAATCTAGTAATATCATTATTTTCTAAGTTTTTTTTATAATAATAATATATTATTTTGAAAATTGTTCATTTTTGAGGTATTTGTTTCTACATACACGTACATAATTGTTGAAAAATGTATGATATGATTGGTTAATTATTCTGAAAATTAGTACTTTTTATATCATGTGAAAAATATAGGTTTATCTCCTTCCTTTAATATCTATACCTATTTGATACATTAGGAATTGTAGTTTATATTATTAAGATAATCTCACAATCAATATTTATTAGCACCAGGCGATGTCCCGAACACAGAAAGTTAGTTCACCTATATTCTACCCATAGTAATATCACCGGCACCATTCCACCCAATATTGCCACCTAACAAGTGTATCATTAACGTCACCTATCTTTATGCGTACCTATTCATGTTTCATTATCACTAGAGTCGTGTATCTATGTTGACTCGCTAGCTTTGCTTCCTCATTACGTAGTTACTTTATACTTCATATATTTGAATAGCCGCTGACTCATCTCCGAATATTTCTTATTCTTCTTTAAACGAATTCGATGTATTAGATACAGGTAACTATGAAGTGATGATTACTCAGTTTCATTTCATCGTTTTGTATTGTTAACGTTATTGTAAAGTTATCATTATTATTATTATTATACAGGTATTTTTATTTAATATTACAAAGTTATTAGTTAATATTATAAAGTTATTAGTTAATATTACAAAGTTGTTAGTTAATATTACAAAGTTGTTATTATTATGAAATGGTTAACTATATATATATACATCACAACTTATTACGTACGCTATTCCATTAGGTAATAGGTCCTTCACTATTACATGTTAGTAGTAGTATATTCTTGTTAATCGTAATTTATCATATCTTGAGTTGTATGCTAGGTGTTTTAGTTTTTAGATTTGCATATGTTATAGATTAAATTTTAAATATTATTAATTATATATATATATATATTTATTATATATATTATTTTTAATATTATATTTTTAATAGCCCCAGAAATGTCACCCGATATATTTCAAAAAGGTTATCCATCATATCTCTCATCATCAGATCTTCTATCTATTAGTATCTATATGATTGTAATTGTTATCTAGAATTATGTAAAATTAGATAAGACATTCATTAATTAGAATATACATTCTGATTACAATATACACATCTTTTATTTTTCTCGATTTTCTACAATCGCGTATAATTCAATACCACATTCGTCCGGTATTTATTGTTATTATTATTTGTTTCGTGACATCGTATTAGTTATTATTTCATATCCAATCTATACTACACTATACTATACTATACTCTAATATACTATACTATACTATAATTCAGTGGCTTCAGATTTTGATCCATTCGAAACAGGTTATTCAGTTATGTTATTAGAATAACTGGTAATGTCAGTCTGGCATTAGTACTTCTAGTTGATCAGTTTCCATGAGTTCCCATTATTATGCATTGATAGCACTCTACCACTATAAGTACCACTGCCACTATAACTACTATTGAAACATATGTTATTACATCTCATGTTTACTATCTATTTGTGTTGAAATAACATTGTTTTTACTATTTCTCTCTCACTCTCTCTCTCTCTCTCTCTCTCTCTCCCTTACTATATCTCTAGTTAGTGGTCTCTTATTATCTCTAGTCCACCCATACCTATATATAATTGTGTTATATTATTACTATAGGATCAGAATCTTCCCCTCTTCCACCATGTAAGTAGTCTACTGTTCAGTATTATATCCATCCGTTATTATATTTATTTAAAGCGTTATATAACAGAGTATTTCACTGACATATGCACCATTCCACTAGCACCTGAATTATCGCCAGACTCACCTCTTAGTGATGATTTATACATAGATACATCAGGTTTTACATTGTTTGCAAACATTGTTATCCATCTCTCACTCACTCATTTCATTTTTAATCATCATCAATACTGTTATTAAGATACACATGTATTTTTATATCCACCCTATAGGACATATGTCCTAGTAGTTTATAATAAACATATAGATTCTGAAGATCTGTATTGAATATGGCCCCTGTTTGTTTTGATTACTATATATGAGATGATCATATTCAAATTACTCGTTTCGATATTTGACATACTAAACTTATTTGGAAAATATATATTATAATATATATATATATATATATATAAATTAGTTGTTATTATTATTTTGAGTATACAAAAATACATGCAAACTATTTTAAAGTTGACCCCAGCATCAAAACAAAACCATATTCGCCGTATTCTCCTTTCTGAAGCCACATCTGTATGTCATTATTCATTAGTAACCATATTTATTACATCATAGTTACATTATTCATTAGCACCCACATTTGTTATCAATATTTTAATTCGTTACTATTTTATCATAATTAATTAATTGATTAATTACAATCATTATTCCAATAGCTGAGGATTTAAGCCCAGATATATCCGATATCTTTCATATATTCGATACAGGTTCACTATATAATCTAGTATGAATGCGACCATGTTTCTCACTTAACCTACCTACACTATCTACTCATTGTTTTCATGCTATATTCTTTGTTAATTATGTACGAAGGGAAGATTTATAAAGTATGAACATTTTTAACACATAAATATATAAGATATAAATATATTTTAGCATCTGAGAAACAACATTTTCATAAGACCATCTATATATTTAATATATCTATATATCATTCATACGTTCTTTCTATATCACATTATAAATATTAATATAAATTATATTTATATAATTATAATAAATTATTATATCACACTTGTAGTTTATTATCGCAGTATTAATTTAGTTTTAGTATAATTTTATTTTATTAACAAATTTTAATAATTTGTATCCAGATTTTGTTTAATATTATACCTTAAATACATTTAGTGAGTTTAATTCCACAAAATGTAATTTCCCTATCTTAAATAAATGATTTATTTATTTATTATTTAATATTACCAATATTAGTTAAATCTACATAGCTATATATATATATTTATTTCTTTCATATCCATGTTGTAAATATAATATTTATAATAAATGTTAGAATAATATAAAATGTATAATAATACAAATGATATAATTTCATGTATTTACATATAAAAACGGTTATTTGTGTTTAAAATACAAATATGTCCAATAAATATAATATCCCCTTAATCACTATGATTTTTTATAATTATTGACTATTATTATTAATCATTATTTCATTTATATGTATATAACATTTTAAAATAAATAACAATAATAGTGATATAAATGAAATAATGATTAATAATAATATTATATAAATGATAATATTTCTTTAAAATATCGTTATCAAACATTATCTAATAATATTTTGTAGTACCTGAACTTCTATCCCCTATCCCAGACTGTTAGTTCATATTTTACTATTAATATATATATATATACTACTATATTTGTATAGTTTGTATGTGTGTGTACATTATATATATTTATATATACATTAAATATATTCCATTAGCTCCTGAAATATCAAATGATGACACTCCTACCCATGATATATTTACATCAGGTTTGATGTTGCTTCATACTTAGTTTACTTATTTAATCATCATTGTTTTTCAATATTATATTATTTCGTTTTAAATCGTTCATAAAACTTTTGATGTGTATTTGTATGATTAATTTTATTAGAACCTTATTTTTTGAATATCTATTATTTATTTTATTGGTTTTATTATAATATTTGTTTTAATTATGTATATATTTATCAGTTATCTTAAGTAAGTTATCTTATATACATATACAATATAATCCAATATTATCTTAGAATCTGAAGATCTATTCACTATTCCAGACTGTTAGTTGTTGTTTTACTATTAATATATATATATATATATATATATATATTTAATTATATTTATACTACTATATTTGTATAGTTTGTATGTGTGTGTACATTATATATATTTATGTATACATTAAATATATTCCATTAGCTCCTGAAATATCAAATGATGACACTCCTACCCATGATATATTTACATCAGGTTTGATGTTGCTTCATACTTAGTTTACTTATTTAATCATCATTGTTTTTCAATATTATATTATTTCGTTTTAAATCGTTCATAAAACTTTTGATGTGTATTTGTATTATTAATTTTATTAGAACCTTATTTTTTGAATATCTATTATTTATTGTATTGGTTTTATTATAATATTTGTTTTAATTATATATATATTTATCAGTTATAAATAAGTTATATTATATACATATACAATATAATACAATATTATCTTAGAATCTGAAGATCTATTCACTATTCCAGACTGTTAGTTGTTGTTTTACTTTTGATTTCTCTCATTTAAAACTCTTATTGTTCTGTATATTATTTATGTTCTATTATAAAATAATATATTAGTTATATTTATATGTCAATGACATAAAATCCACTAGCTCCAGAAATATCACCTGACATATCTCCTGTGCATGATATATTTACATATGAATCAGGTTTATTGTTGTTTAATAATTTGTTTATTTATTTGATCTTTATTTTAATCGATATTATATTAGTTTGTTTAAAGGTCTGCGAAACCTTTGCGATGTTTACATGTAAAAGATAAGGACAAACATTTGTTAACTGTTTGAAATCGTTGACAAAAATACTTTGTCGATAACATTCATAACTATATATTCATGTACGCTAACAGAACTTATATTATAAGACAATTAGTAGACAACAAATTATCTCTACCTATAAAGATTTAACAAATTAAATATTATTTATTTGAGAGATTTTCTAATATAATTACTTCTATATAATTTATTTACACATTGAAAGTACCTACATATTTGTAGCTCTATATAGTAAGTATATATTATTACATTTTTATAAAGATTCTTCAAACAGTTCAAAAGTTAAATAAAATGGAAAAAAGTTATGAGATAGAATTCTTAAGTTTTACTTATATTTTCTGAGTAATAAATAAAAATATCAATTATTATAGAAAAAAACAATGTAAACCCATATTATTACAATCATATTTTTGAAATTGAATTAATATTTCATACAATTTATATAGACTTATGATTAAAATTAATATTTTAGTCACAATAGTTAATTTTTTTAAACATTACATAATAAAATTTTAAAGATATTTTAAACAATAAAATCAAAAGTTTCGCCAGCCATAACATTTGTATATGAATTATTGTTAAAGTTAATGTCTTATTGTTTAAATCTATTATTTATTTTATTGTTTTTATAATTATATTCTGTTTTGATTCTAAATATGTATCTGTTATAAGCATTATAAAACAATATTATTTTAGCATCTGAATCTCTATCTCCTATCCCAGACTGTTAGTTCATATGTTTTACTATTTTTTTCTTACTCATTTATTGTTGTGTATTATTTAAAATAATGTATTAGTTGTATTTATATTTTACTGACTTATATTCCACTAGCTCCAGAAATATCACCCGATGTATCTCCTATGCATGATATCTTTACCTGTGATCCAGGTTTATTGTTGTTTAATAATTGTGTTATCATCCCCCTCTCTCTATATCAATGATTATCTGACTCCATATCTCTCTATCTCTATATATAAATTATTATCTCACTCCCTATATATATATATATATATATATATATATATATCTCTCATTCTTACAAATACTTGTTAAAACAATGTTCCATTTTAACATTATTGTTCAATAATATCTCTGGTATGAAGAGCATAATCTATGCACAGTGTGATCATTAACCATCTCTGTAGTGCACATGCAACATACTCTGTTACCCCACCCCTCCACCATCAGGCTACATCTGTGATCATCATGTCATTGACATCTCGTTGTTCTGTGTACGCATTACGAGTGCCACAATCTAGTGTTTTCACCCGTCCACATCTTTACACTCTTATTGAAGTAACACCTTCAGTACCTCCTCCTTCACCGTCACCATGTATTATAGGAGATTGTCACATCATTGTCATGTGGTTATATACGATTAACAATTCCAATTTCACACTCCAAATAGAATTCCTTCTTTCACCAAGTATATCGCCGAGTATATCGCTAAGCATATCTCCAAGTATTTCTCCAATACCTGATTTGGATTTATTCGAAGGTTGTTCATTATTTATACATCACAAAGTTCATTGACTCGTATGACATATTAAGTTTAATTGTCACCTGTTTTATCATTTACATATAGCATGTAAAAATAGTTTGTTAAAGCATTCTTGGTTCACTTTCTCTCTCAACTCCTCAATAATCTAAACCACTATTTCTACCTTTTCTCCATTTAGCTCAAGAAATCTTACCCGCTAGTTCTACAAATACTCGAGGTTTGCTGCGTTTGTTTACAGCTTTAACAGCCTATAATTGTTATAATTCATGTTTCTATTTCTTTAGTAACACATCGATATAAACAACGTACTATATATTCTCGTGCATCTCCTTTAAATGTCCTCTTATTGCAATAAGGGTAATTGTCGCGACTAGCAGCAATGCTTCTACAATTACCCAGGTACTTATACCTAAATCTCATAATAATAATATGATTAATATATTTACATATACACAAACAAACAAACTTTATATTTTAAGTGATTTATTCGATATTGAATATTTAGAATTTCTGATTCAACTTTATCAGATAATCCATAATATATAGTATTAGTACTGAAATGTACACTTTTCTTCTCTATTATCTCTAGTATATCTAGTATCTCTACTATCTCGAGTTAATCATCCCTCATCTAAATAAGCAATATCTTTATAATCTGTATTCTCTTATCAAGTTTACCACATACTTGTTCCACTTGCCTACCAGCCCTTAATATAGTACACACACACACACATAGTTATAAACTCTGATTACATGCAAAGAGCTCTACATAAACGTAAACGTTAGTATCATAATAATCTCATATAGACAATCTCAAACCCTGTCACCACCACCACCACCATCTATTATACACTGCAGACCTCATACTAATCACATCGTTACCTATATTAACAATCCACTCGTTAGTATCTTAGTATTAATACAACCGACCCTATCACATCTAAATATACGCACCTCAAACTTACTATCATTTCATGTTGTCATCACCCCCTTACTACCATTTCATATATTCATCACCCTCTTACCATGTCATGTATGCATCATCCCCTTACTTCAATGTCATGCCCCATTAGTGATTGATTCTATATTTGGAGAGAACCGTTAGTAAACCAAAACTTTACGTAGTTTTGTTTAGTTCTCTCGTGTGTTTAGTTCTCTCGTTATGCCTGCCTCTTCTATTCACCTCCATGTTACAGTTATAGTATATTATAGCTTGTTAGTTTATAGTCATTTGAGTTCATTAAATATTTAATTGTAATATTATTTTCATATAAGCTGCTGAGACTTCCCCTGAAGTATTACCGATTGAAATAGATTACTCTAGTAAGTCAAATATTAAATTATATTAATATATATATATATATATACATATACATACATATTGTTAATAATACGTAATTAATCTATTTATATATTATAAATCTCAGTATCAGTGTATGAATGTGTGTTATTTAATGATTACATTAGTATTAACACTTAAGCTGATGAAGAAATGATAACTGAATTTATGCCAATTAACACAAGAGCTTACAATAGTAAGTTAAATATGTTCACAGTTAACTGTTGAATGTTTACTTTTATAAATTATCTTTACGAATTTAATTATGCATTAGATTTTATTATGAAACTAAATCATAAAATATATAATAAGTATATTCCTTAGATCAAAGAAATTCTGCACCTGACAAAATAGATTTCACTAGTAAGTTAACAAATGTCATTACTAATGACTCATTAGTATGACTATTATTATTATAACTATTATATTACTCTATTATTATAACTATTATATTATATATATATATACTATTATATTATAAATATTTTATTATAGCTATTATTATAACTATTATATATGGTATTATAACTATTATTATTTATGATAATTTAAAGCATTCTACATGTCTGTACGAGTCTTTACATGTCTGTACATGTTAGTGATGTAAATAACCCTCTGTAACAATTATTATCATGATTGACAGGAGTAGATCATTGTTTACGTGCCCCCAAAGTTACTGCCACCCCTCGCTGTGGTATCTCTGGTTAGCATCAGACCTATATCAAATTATTGCCATCCACATTTCTCTTGTTCATGTTTTTGTTATCGTTGTATGATTATCTGTATTGTTATTGTTTTTTATCGTTATATATTGTTATGCATATTTCTATCATTTGTGTATCATATCATACACTATCATATCATATCCTATCATACCCTATCATATCATATCCTATCATCGGTGTCATTGACACACTACTTCTCTACTACTATTGTCTTCACGATGTACACTGCTGTAGATGCGTTGTGCATACTAAGTTGTTCGCAGCCAGTCAACGATACAGGTCAACCCCTGTATATCTCCTACACCTCCCGCATTAGTTATAAACCACCATCGTCTACACTAGCCCCCCCCCCCCTATGAACGTTCATGCCAGTTTTGTTATACACGAGCTTTTGTACACTTTTATACGATTGTTATACGGCTAGTGTAGGCTTGTTACTGTACTTTTATAATCACCTATCGATGTCGTAATAGATGGCAATGAAGGTGAGGTTACTTCGGGTCAGATCACATCAGCTTTTGTTGCAGGTCAGTAGCCAGTTTCCATGTTTCTCCCACCTTATTAACATGCATATTTCACTATTGTTTTTCATTGAAGTTAAAAAACGTGAAAGTCGATCCAAAAAAAGTATTGATTCAAAACGTAAGTGCACGATTACATGATTTATATACCTATTTATATATATATATATATATAAAGTTCATTTATTAGTAATAATATTTTTTAGTAGATAATTTATGATTAAACCTAAATTAAAACATATATATATACATATATATATATATATACATATATATATATATATATATATACATATATATATATATATATTACGAATATTATTGTATTTAGGAACGAGATCACAAGATAAATCAAAAAGTTTGCCAAAATATAGTTTATTATTTTCAGTTTATTATCGTTGATTAAAATATTTACAAAATATTATAGAATTTACATATTCTTGTTCATGTACGAAATATTAATATTCGTAATAATTACTCTACAACATAACATATCAACTAATTTTACAATATATATTATATTAATCCATTTATATTAATTAGCAAATATGACATTTTCATTTATTAATGGAATGTATTATTATATAGCATGCACATCTCGTGAAAGAAAAAACAGTAAGTACACAATTGCAATATTTAAAGATTGTCAAATATTATAAATATATCGTATATAGTTATGTAAATATATAAATATATCAAATAATTAACTACATATTATTCTAACTAATTAAAGATTCTATAATCATGATGAGAGAATTATCTGTTTAAAACAAATATTTCTTTGATTAAAAAAAGTATAAATTAATGAAAATTGAACATCAATGTAAAAATTATAAATATTAATTATCATTTAATAATAATTATTACATCATCTATCATCTAATATATAACTATTTCATTATAGAGGGAAAGCTAAGTAAAAAGAGTAAGAAAAGTAAATCCAAAAGTAAGATTTGTATTATTTAAATATAATTTATAATACTTATTAGATGTACTAAATATTCATTTTTCAATTCAATAAATAATTCATAAAATATTTCACAACAAATTCATTTACCAATATTCATAATTCAGAAAAGAAGTCGTCGAAAAAATCAAGATGTAAGTAACTCATACTTATTTTAGTGCTATAGTAGTGTATTATATGAATTAATTAAGAAATTTGGTTTAACCTAATATTGACCAACACTACCATGACTATAGTACGTGGTCACTTTGAACGATCATGTAAGTGTCTGCATTTGTTGTGTTCATTCATCCCCCCCCCTCCTTCCTCAGTCTCACCGTGATAGTGTCAACTACTCATGCCTCATGCGTTATGTTAATGTGATTGTTAGTTATTCTACTATCTATCCGTGTGCGATTGTACAAACATTGTATATTCTTTGTTCTCATTGTTATTAGTAATACCTCATCTTCCCACTCTTCTTTCTTATTATTATACTACCTATTCTCCTTATCTCACCATCTTATTATTATATTCCTCATCCTCATCCTCCTCTTTATTATCAACCATCACATGTCCTCCACCAGCTAATCATATATCATTGGATGAGGATTACAGTGAAGACACCATCGGTTAGTGGTATCTCCCTTAGTTTTATCTCTCCTAGTTCTATTTCCCTTACATTCACTTGTATCATTATTTACATAATTCTTTATCATCATGATTATATATACTAGAACCCATTTTATAACTACTCATTTTATTTATAATGACAATAATGGATGATATTTTTAATTTCACGTTATTTTTAAAACTATTCCTTCTAATGAATAATATATACACACATTTATATCATAAATAATACATTTTGTTACTTTAATATTTCACCTATAAATATTTAAATATCATAATATTTAATTTTTATTTGATAACTATCCAAATGTTGTGATGGAAAAACATATTAAAGATGTAGTTATGTAAATAATCATACATTCTATAACAAATATTATATAATTGCTTATATATATATATAATAACCTATGTTTATTTAATAATGGTGAATAACTTGTTCTCAACTATGTGGCTATGTCTGCTAATGACTCTAATGTTGATATAGATGGTTAGTAGAAGTTGTAGAGTAATAGAGTGAATCCCAGTACCATGTACACCATATCATACTGTCATAGATATAAGGGGTGGCCACACATATTATTACCATTATAACCATTATAACCATTATAAATTCATATATATATATATATAATATTATTATAATATTTATATATATATACATATAACACAAATAGTCATTTTATATCATGTACTTTACTCATAGTTCCATACAAGAACTATATACCATTTATATTACCACTGGAGAACTAGTTACTTGCTCCTCACTATTAACCATAGTAAGGACACACACACACACACACTTATATCTATAGTGAATCACAACGCTATTAACCATAGTGTAATCACTGTTTTAGTTAAGTCTGAACCGTCTACCCTCTACACTTGTGAACCTCTTTGCGAAGTGATTATTGAACATAGCAAAACTAGTGGTTCGTTTGTACACTTTAATACAGTCGTATGTACACGATATATATGTTATTACATTTTAGCATTGCAAATGAATGCCAATATTGGAAGACATGGTGAAAGTTAGTTAACTATTATTTTGATGTGTTTGTTTTATAAACTCTTCACAACTATGTTAATATTTAAAAATTGAGAAAATTTAAATAATGTTGCGCTTAGTTTAAAATATTTCACCAATTGAAAGATTTTTTAATTGAAAAATACATATTGTTTTGTTATAATATTTCTCTAAATGATCATATTCTTCATACAATTAGTTGATAAGGCAGTAGATGAGGCCCTACCAGACTCAATTCGTTAGTGTACCAATACTCTACATAGTTTATTCATTCTTACATATATATTTCTTTATCGAAAACCTATTTTTTCAGTTATATCAAAGCTGAAAGCTATCTCTTCCGCATGTTAGTGTAAAGTATTACTATTAGTGTAGAGTATTATTATTAGTGTAAATTATTATAATCAGTGACTATTTTCATTCATTTCATACCCCTGAACAATATCACCTAGGCATCAGCAAACCCATTTCGTATGTCCCTAGTAAGTATTAGCCTAACCCTAGCTGCCTAGCTCCTAGGCCCTCGATAACATGTTGTTATAGTTCTAAGTTGTGTTTGTTATCATTATGAACGCGATATTCTCACGTATATATATACAATTAAATACGGTAATACGCTAATGTTCATATTAACTTGTCTATTAACACACTGCCCTCTCTCAGATATCATCCTCGATAAAGACACTGAAGAAAGTAGTAAAACGGAAGAAAGTTTGTCTTAAATAAAATTAATCAATAAACATATTCTTTTAATTTAAATATATATACATACTACTATATATATTGAAATAATGACTCTAGAAATCTAGACACAGTTATTTAATTATTTTATCTACGAACATTACTATTCATTTAAATGTCACTATTGACGTGCGTACTCTTATTTCTGTATGTTCCTCACGTTTGGAACTGGGTAAGTTTATATAGTATAAGTTCAATATCATTTTCAATCGTTTTCTATTATTCTATGTTTATTTTATTTGATATAGTCTCCAATAATTAATTATATATATTTTTAATTAAATCTTATTTTTTACCAGAAATCTATCAAATAATTTGTTGATTACATTTATTTATAACGAGAAAACAAGAGTTTTAATTTGTAATCCACCGGCATTGAGAAATCATCAATTTTTGTGCTCAGCATTCTTTTTCTGTGTGCGATCATAAATATGAATATTGTATACATATTGTAAAGCAAGCTAGCGAATACTAATTATATATACATATATACATTATAACTAATGGTAATACCCACGTTTAATCTTACCAATTTGTTTAGTGACACCAACTTTTCCCCCATTGACTCTTTCCACAAGTAAGTATCTCTGCATAACCACGCCGCGAGTTAGAGCTATGTTCATTGCTGTTTGTTGCGTCGCCGCTAAAGTCCAATACAACTATGCACGTTGGCAATACTCACCACGAGTATTACCAACGTACGTATGTTTATTGCCACACACACACACACGCGCGTGCGTCTAACTCATTATGTCACTGTCACGTTCATTACAACGTCGCTGATGACATAACCGATGACATAACCTCATGATTACATCACACACACACACAGCACCTGAACCCGAGGAAGAGGACGATGATGTCATGAAGGTGGTGATGAGCAAAGTGAAGACAGACTCGCATAAGGTTAGCGCCCCACTAGACTATCTCTCTATAAGGTCTCTCTATAATTGTGATGTGAACATTAAGTATGTATATTATTCCATGATGTGTAACTTCTAATTATTGTTAAGCATAACAAAAAATACAATGAAACGTATATATTATGGAATAGAAAAAAATAATGTAACAAAAGTAATAATGGAATATAAATAGAAAATAGATATTCTGTTGTTGAAGATTACTTGGTATATAACATAGTATAGTTATACAGTATACTATATAGTTATATATTATAGTAAAAGATTTATTTTAGGACCTGTGTTATTTATAATGTACATTCATATCAAACTATACACTTTTAAAATGTCAAATAATATATTTTATATAGTTATTATTTAACCCTTTAAAACCCAGTAATTTTAAATAATATTGCAGCACTAAATGACCAGAGAATATTCATATTTAAAAAAATTATACGTATTTAAAAAAAACAAAAATGTATTCATGTATTGAAAATTGTCTATTACAAGTTATATTAATTTTGATTAGTATATAATATTTTAAATAAATCTGAATAATAAAATGGAATATAAATATTTTTCATAATATTATATTTTAATTAAATATTATAATTATAATAATTATAGTAATTTTTTATTTAAA
Organism: Osedax fenrisi; assembly: GCA_964019155.1. NCBI lineage: Eukaryota > Metazoa > Annelida > Polychaeta > Sabellida > Siboglinidae > Osedax > Osedax fenrisi. The sequence goes on from OZ025245.1 coordinate 1,178,619, forward strand.
ATAAATATAAATTTTAAACTAAAAATAAAATTATTTATCCTATTATTTGTATCTAACTCTCGTACAAAACTACTAAACAGATTTTGTTAACAAATATTTAACTTTAATAATGTATTTATGATGTTATCATAATTTTCGTATCGTATTATCTAACTTCCAGTGTATCTATATATAATCTTTATACTTCCAATGTGTCTGATTATATATGTAATCTCATAGGTAGATCAATACATTATTTACTTATATACACATATATGTGTGTGTGTATTTGTGTTCATACATATTGTTGTTGATAATGATAATAAATGTAGTGTATCAATATCATGTGCGCTATCCCCTTCCCCCCGTGTAAACTTTCCCCCTATCTACACCTTCCCCCTATGTACACCTTCCCCATATGTACACCTTCCCCCTATGTACACCTTCCCCCTATGTACACCTTCCCCCTATGTACACCCTCCCCTGTGTACACCCTCCCCCTATGTACACCTTCCCCCTATGTACACCTTCCCCTATGTACACCTTCCCCCTATGTACACCTTCCCCCTATGTACACCTTCCCCCTATGTACACTTTCCCCCTATGTACACCTTCCCCCATGTACACCTTCCCCCTATGTACATATTCCCCCTATGTACACCTTCCCCCTATGTACACTATAAAGTAACGTTGAAATTCTTTCTAGCATCACGAGAGAAACAGAGACTCGCAGAAAGAGTCTTTATTTACGTCGGTTGCTAAGGAACATCGCGCTTCAACTCCAGAAGTGTTCCAATCACCCGTTAGTTATCCCACACATGTAGTGGTTGTAGTGATTTGATTGTAATATATAATAATAATATATGAATGATACTGGCAGTATTAGTAGCAGTAATAGCAGTAATATTAATATTAAAGTAGTGATGTAATATCAGTTAAAGCATTAATAAATGATTACTAGATCGTGAAGACAGTACATGTATCTCCAAAATGTAAAGAGAAATCTAATATTAAGGTTATTACTTGCATTACACATACGATTATAATATCTACTCTACAGTTTAGATTACCTTTATTGTTTATCTTTATAGTTCATGTGTTTTATGCATTCAATTTGTTATTTCATTCTCAATAAAATTAATATAGAGTATCATAATAAAAATATTTAACTATTAATTGTGTTTTATAATAATTTCTAATAACTCTAGTAAGATACTGAATTACTTTTCAAATAATTATATATTACTGAATATATACTTTATTTCTATATACAATATATATAATTATAGTTGTGTATTTAAATTTAATTCTATAACCAAACTTATTAAAAATGTAATATAAATTAGTAGAAACAAATAGTATGTTTAATATTATGAATACATGAAAGTATTATACTTGAAGTTAAGCAATGATTCCGTTAATATCTATGTTAGTGCTTAATAGTGTATACAACTAGGTTCATGTACTGCTACTTACTGAGCGGGTATTCATGTGTTTTAATGAGTAAACATTACAAGTGAGTGAGCTTTTATCTGGGAAAGTGAGTTTAAGTTTAGTTTAGATGTTATAAGACATATACAGATGTCTTATGTTAAGAGATGCAAAAAAAAGTATTTAATATGAATTGATCGAATATTAATACTTAGTCATATATTGTTGTGAAAAATATTATAGAAAATAATTTATCAAGAAAATATATGAAATCAATCTTCATTATTTAATATTTTATATACCTAGCTTAATTCTAGTGTATATATGATCATTTTTGGGTAACAATTATTATAAAAATAAAGATAAACTTGTTGGTTTGTTTTAAAAAATTCTATAAATTACATTAATTTCATTGCATTTATATGAAAATATTAAACTATTTTATTATTTATTTTACATAAATATCACATTCACATTGATATGGTTATATTAAATTTCATAATACAAAATTATTAGTAGGTTAAAAATAATTTATCATTTTTTAAATACCATGTTAAACTTCTTAATATCTATTAAATTCCATGTTAAACTTTGAGGAATTATCACAACTCCTAGGATAGTCACAAATTAAAAATTGTTTGACTTATACTGTATATATACTGTATATAAGGCGTTTTCCAATAATGGTGGACTCATATTCTACTCAATAAACAATCCTAGTATAAGATGTTCATCATCATTAACTTCATTAATAAATATCATTGTTTATAAATCTACATAATACATAGATATAATATTTAGCTTCATTGTTTATTTTTTAATGAAACAACTATTGTGAACTTATTAATATAATAGTTCTATAAACTGTTATAAATATGTTACAATAATATTGAATAAAATGGGTGTTTGTTGTAAATAGAGCAGTTAATCTCAAAACTACTAACGTACAAAATGTAGACAAGGTAAATATTAAGAATATTAATTCATCTAGTCATTAATAGTCTTTTATCTTTCATCTTCAGGAGTAATATTCTATTAATATTGTGTTAAATGTGATACTAAACTGTTCAATTGGAGAGGACATAGACCACCCCTCCATATATAGACCACACCTCCATATATAGGTCACGTTAAATCACAGCCTTAAGGAATACTCGAATTACATTTTCAGTAATACTAAATAATATCTTGATATACACCTCCGGCATAACTTTCTATTTTATTTGTTATGGAATATTTATTTATATTAAAATGTTACAATTATTTCATTATCATTAAAATTATGTATGATATATCATAACAGTTTAGTTTATTAAAATAAGTGCCTCAAATATGAAATTTAACAATACACATCAAAATGGTGGTTACGAAATTATCATTTTCAAAATATAAAACTAGATACCTATCTCTGATGTTTTTTTTTAAATGTTTGTGACTTTTGAACTTATGAATCTTTATAACATTTTCTAAGTATATACCTAATATATAGCTACTAATATATACGTATATAATCTAAAGTAAATATAATTTATAAATAATTTTTTTAATTTTTAAATAAGTTTTATTTTATAGTTTACTTTTAATTATTTTATAATTTATTTATTATGTTATGAAAGACGGTATATATATAGAATGAATTTTATCTAGATAAATTAAAAATATCAATCTATACAAAATTACCATCTATTTAGTAAAACCATTTCCCTTATATTTTAAACGACGAGAGAACATTATGCCGGCCCTTAATAATATAACTGACTTAGTTTGAATGAAGTTTTTATTTATAATTATCTATAAATTAAATTATTAAAAAAGGAACAAAGCATAATTCTCTATTTGAATATTCAGCAATATCTTTCTATTCTTCAGTCTTACTCGCGTCAACTAGAAGTGGAAGATGTGGCCCCCCCAATAGAGGATCCGTTACCCCCACCACCCCCTCCTGGACCTCCTCCTAGTCAACAGGCTGACAAATTTGAATTCAATAAGGTTGGTAGTAGTAGTAGTGCTCTTTATAAATTAATTTAAATGAACATGAATTTAACTTATACCTACCTACATAGAAACTACTGGACTTTGATTATGGCGAAAGTGATGATGATATTGGGTTAGTTTATTAACATTAGTGTTATATTACCTTAGTTGTGTTTAAATATAAAATATAGCGATAAACATGTCTATTAAAAATTGTTCACATTTTAAAATCATTCAAATAATAATCTAATATAAAATTTCGTTTTAAAATCTGTATACAAGATAATGAAATGGAACTTAATAATTGATTTTTTTTGCGATATTTTCAAATATCATTATATCTACACTTTATTTACTAAAAGTACCATCATATGTTTAGCATATAATAGTAGCATATATTACTATATATATATATATATATATATATGTATAATATATTTAAACCTGTTAACCTGTGCCGTCGAGTCGTATCCGACCCCTGGCGACATCCATGACAGCAGCTCTCCAACTCCTCCTACACCTTGAGGCTCGGATCATGTTGTAGATAGTACCATGGAAGTTTTTCTTTATGCTATCTAGCCATCTTTGCCGTGGTCTCCCTCTGCTTCTATAACCCCCCATTCTTCCTACCATCACTTCATATTCCATTCCGCCTGCTCTTATAACATGGCCAAAGTAACATAATGATGCCTTGACTATCCTTGACTCAAGCGTCCATTCTGGTTTTATATTGTCAATAACCCATACATTTGTAATTCTGTCGATCCATGTTACTCTTAACAGACGTCTCCAACACCATAACTCAAAAGCATCGAACATCTTTCTCTCAAGCTTTCTCATTGTCCAAGATTCTGCTCCGTATAAGACTATAGGGAAAACTAAAGCTTTTACAAGCCTGATCTTTGTTCTGAGGGTAATTCCTCTATCTTTCCAGATTTTCGTTAGTCCCCCCATTGCAGATCTACCCATTGCTAACCTTCTGCGTATTTCCTTCTCACAGAAACCATCCTTGGTTATTAGAGATCCCAAGAAAATAAAGTGCGATACTACTTCAATATGCTTTCCATCTACTACCATTTCTCCTTGGTCTTCAGACATCATTACTTTAGTTTTACCTACATTTAGATATAGACCTGCCTTTTCACTAGCCAACTTTACTCTTTCCATAATTGCTATTAGATCGTTTTTAGTTTCAGCGATCAGTGTTGTGTCGTCAGCATATCTCAGGTGAAGTAATCTAGTAATCTTTCTACCTACAATACTGATTCCCCCATCCCAATCTTCTAATGCCTCTCTCATTATGTTTTCTGCATATATGTTAAACAGTAGGGGGGATAAAATACATCCTTGTCTTACCCCTTTCCCTATGTTTATAGTATCAGTTTCACCGAATTCTGTTCTTATAGTGGCTTCTTGTTTCGTATAGAGCTTTTGCAGTAGGACTATTAGGTGAACAGGAACTCCCATTTCTTTGAGTATCACCCATAGTCTCTCATGATCTACGCAGTCGAAGGCCTTTTTATAATCGATGAAACACATATACACATTCCTGTTGTGTTCTTTGGCTGTTTCCATCATCCACCGCAAATTAGCTATATGATCTCTTGTTCCTCTTCCTTTTCTAAAACCTGCTTGTTCAATAGGTAGTTCTGGGATAAGGAAATTTTCTAATCTTTTCTGAATAATTCGAAGAAATATCTTGCTAGCGTGAGATATCAGAGCAATAGTACGATAGTTCCCACATTCTTTCTTATCTCCTTTCTTGTATATCGGGAGATAAATAGATTTTTTCCAATCTCTTGGCCATTCCTTAGTCCTCCATACGTTATTGAAAAGAATTAACAGTATTTTTATAGATGCATCTCCACCTGCTTTCAGAAGCTCTATAGGTATACCATCACATCCAGATGATTTCCGATTTGATATATGCTTGATAGCGTCCTTTACCTCTGTCTCTAGTATATGAGGTTCATCTTTATATCTAGTTTCGGGGAAAGTATCAGTGATTTTAGGATCTCTCCTGTAGAGCTCTTCTGTGTATTGTTGCCATCTAATTTTTACTTCTCTTTCTTCAGTAGCGGTCTTTCCGGAACTTAGATTCATTACTCCGCATCTAGCTGTGTATGATCCAGTTATATCTTTTATTTCCTTATATAGATCTCTTGTTCTTCCCTTTTTATTGTTTTCTTCTATTTTTCTACATTTCTCTCTTAAATTTATCTCCTTATCATACCTTGCTTTTTTTTGAAATTCTGCATTTAGTTTTTTATATTTTTCTATTTCAACTTTTCTTTTTGCCTCTCTTCTATCCTCCGCTATTTTTATTGTTTCTTCGGTTAACCATTTTGTAACTTTCCTCTTCTTTACTTTTGGTATCCATTTCTCAGCCGTCTCTATCACAGCATCACGTATTTCAATCCATAAGTCTTCAGGATTTTTGTCATCTACTTGTAGTATGCTGAATCTATTCTTGACTTCTACAGTATATTTCGTAGCAATGTTTTCTAGATCATGGAGTAGTCTTATTTCTTTTAGTTTGTTTGAACTTTATCTTGACAATAGCTATTAACAAATTGTGATCTGTGCCACAGTCTGCTCCAGGGATAGTTGTTACTCTTTTTATAGAGCTTTTCCATCGACCGTACATAAGATATAATCAATCTGGTTTCTAGTAATTTTATCCGGTGACTTCCAAGTATATAGTCTTCTTGCATGTTGCTTGAACATTGTATTCATAACAACAAGACTATTTCTACTACAGAAATCTACCATTGTATCACCTCTTTCATTTCTAGTCCCCAGTCCAAAACCACCAGTTACCCCATCTGTTTTTTGTTTACCCACTTTAGCATTCAAATCGCCAATGACATACATGATGTCACCTTTTGGAGTTATATCGATTGCTTTTTGTAGGGCATCGTAGAAATAATCCATCTCCTCTTCATCTGCTGTTGAAGTGGGAGCGTATACTTGTATGAATGTGAAATTTATAGGTTTACCTTGGATACGTATTGTTATTATTCTGTCACTTATAGGATTGAACCCAAGAACACATTTTTTTATTTTTTCTGTGCATATGAATGCCACCCCTTTTCTTTCAATTTTATCGTTTCCAATAAAATATACTGAATAGTCATCAGATTTTACTTGTCCTATCCCCTTCACTTCGTTTCACTTATCCCCATTAAATCTATCCCATTCCTTCCCATTTCCCTTGTAATAATTTGTGTATTTCCATTATTCATTGTTCTGACATTCCATGTCGCTATACTTATATTTTTTTTAAATTGTAGGTATCTATTAATATCTGTGTGTTTCAAGACGATTTTCTCAGAAACAATCCTTCCTTGCGGATTTAAGATAGCCTCGTCATCCTTACCGACTGTACTTACATGATAGTTTCGCTCATCCCCAGTAATAATTAAAAGGCTGTCCAACCTGGGGGGCTCATTTTCTAGCCTTATTGCATTTACTTCTATTTGTGCTGTCATGTTTGTTTTCGTGGGAATTTTACTGGAGTAGTTTCCCGTTGCTTTCTCCAGCGCAGTGTTGAAGCCGTGAATGGGGTTGCCAGAACGCCCTCGAGTATATATGAAGTTGCCGTTGTCCTTACTAGATCATCCGCCTCGTCCACTATTTCTATCGCTGCTTCTCGATAGAAAAGACTCTGTTTTATTTCTGTTACTATAAGAAATGTTAGACTAGTTTTGTTAGAAGCCAGTCATACCCATGCAATGTTTAGCCGGCCAGTCGAGGTCGTTTACCAGGGTTAACCGCCGTGCTGTTCACGACTACTTGGAGGTAATTGCATCAGTTGAGTACTGTGTATGGACAGATGATCCTGAACAACCCATTTTCAAAGTATATTGTATAGGGTTCGACTGTTCAAAAACCATCCATATAATATATACTATATACTATATTATACTCTTATACTATAGTATATATATATAATATACTACAATCTATAGTATATACTTTTTAATATTTATACAAAGATTCACCGATCCTTAATAATTAATATAATGTTAATTGCATTATTATCTTTATTATGAAGATTAGTTGTTTTACCTGCAGGTTTTATTGAAGCAACAGCTTATTTGCACAATAACAATTATTATAAGTGTCAGTAAATCATTTGTATTCATATATTAAAGCTGGAAATTAATAATCTATTATATTTTTATCATTATGCCATAATATTAATTACAATATATATCATAGCATGTATTATATATATAAATCACTATTATATAATATAGGAGTAGGTAACATAATACCATTAATTACAATAGCTTACATTCATATAAGAGATCACATAATAGATGACATGCCACAGTGTAACCCTGCTTCTACCTCCACACAGTAACACACCGAACGCCATCAACAACACCGCTACGTCCAGCATTACGGCCGGCCTAGTGCCTCTCATGCCAGCTGTGCCGGTAGCTGTTCCCCCACCCCACCCTTCAGCAATAGTACACCCTGCAGCTCTGGTCAACAGACTGTTCCAGATGCAGACATCGCTACCACCGCCACCCCCTCAAGGGGTTCCGCTCCCGTCCATGCAGGGTATGCCCCCTTCTATGCAGGGCATGCCCCCTCATGGAGGACCTGGTTACCCTGGGTTTCAGGCTTCCGGATTCAACTGGAACAACACTCAGCGGGTTTCTTCATCATCATCTCTCTCTCCCACTCTCTCACTCTCTCTCCCACTCTCTCTTTCTCAATGATCATAATTTTAATACTAATATCATTTAGTATAGTATAAACAACAAACATTATCGATTGTAAATGGTAAACATAAAATGGCGATGTTCGATGTCTGTCGCGAAATTTCATTAAGACTAGTCCTAAACAATCATCATTACTTTTGTTTTGTTGGCTTTCCATGATGAACGTGATGTCCTTGTGAACACTACTTTATAATAACTAAATATACCAGTAGAATTGCATACAATATGCCAGATAATATGAAAACATAATTCCATTTATAAAATTTCGGCTAAATATGATTTATACATATATATATATATGTGTGTGTGTGTGTGTATGTGTGTGCTTATAGTTTATAGTTTATAATTTATATTAAATGTTACTGCACATTGGTTTTAATACAACATCGAAATCATGTTAAAATTAAAAGAATCTCAACATTTAAATTATTCTATTTTTAATTATCTTAAAATTGGTAACTTTATTGTATGGTGTAGAATGTGTGAATTGTAAACATATGCGATAATGATTAAAGTTATTGATTGTATTATTAAAATGTATTGATAAATTATATATATATATATTATTAGGATAATGTTTATACATATATATATATATATATATATATATATATATTAATATGAAATAATATAGAAATTAAAAGGTGATAATTATTGTAGATTCTAATACGTATTTCAATATCTTAAAATATGTACAATAAATATCTATTAACTATTTATAATTGAATATTTAATTTGTAATTAATAATTGTATTTCTACCGTAGTTTGGAATACCACCAATAATGAATCAGATGCCCCCTATCCTGCCTCCAGGTAAATATTAATCATCTTACGAGTGCATATATGATATATTTATAATTAATATAAACTAGTGATCGAAATGAAGCCGACTACTGATAATTCAAAGCTTCATATTAAATATTCTATAGTTTGTTTGTAAAATAATACAAAAATTCCAACTAACTTATAAATAAATTAAAAGTTCGAACTTGACTCGAAGCTTTAATATTTAAATTATGCTTCAAAGCTTCATTTTAATATATATATATATATATATATATGAAAATCTATAATAACTATTATATAATCAATAACAACCAATTTAATGAATTATTAATAATGTTTGTCTATTTATTATCAGATAAATGATTTTTTTTTCGATATCATTTATCTATTTGAAAGAATATATTCTATCTGTCTACAAACATAGCATGACAGTGTACATTATACAGTTAAATCGAAGCTATTTCCTATTCTATTCTCCTCTATAGTATTCCACTTCTATTGATGATTGGTCAAAATCTGCAAAGTATCCAGCCATATATTTATAATACAATATTTATTTTAATAAAATATATTAATGACAAAAAAGAGGAAATTTGAATTATTTTTTAATACATATGAAGTTTATACATCGATGGTATTGTATATATATATATATGTACATATATATATATATATAATGGTATATTACAGATCTTAAATCGATGTATTTTATATTAGTTTGGGATTATTTTTAAAAAAAGCTCCATTTCGGTGCTGGATCATAATTTTTTTAAATTGTGAACATCAGTTCATGTTCAAATGAAGTACGAATCAGTTTGTAGTGCTTTAGTTCGGGTTCATTTCGAACACTAATAAACTAAGAATTATATTTTAAGATAGGAAAGAGAGACAGATATATATATTGAATTAGAAATAATATTTTATATATAGTGATGAAAGAGTGGTTTAACTATGTATGATAGATTGCCTTCCTCATTACTCCATCCATGTTATGTAATACATGTTACCTGCAATGTAATAATCACACAGTATCACAGTAGTATGTGAACAAGAGACCTATTAGTGTTGAGAGATCATTAGAAATGTCTAATTCATTACACAATGAACATTTACTACTTATTAATAAACATATTATTAGTATTACTATATAACTACCTATTCTATGGAAATACATATTTAAACATATTTAAAATTCATAAATTGTTATTTTCTCAAATATTGTTATTAACCATTTGTAATTTATGCATTGATGAGTTAATTTAACAACCAATAATGATTTTATTTCCCGATTATTAAAATGAACAATCTGATTCGTTAGAAACCAGTGACGCTGATATGTCTGAAGTTGCCATGACGATAGACGATGATACCGATGACGACTGCAAGGTCATCGAAATCGACCCCTCTCAAGGTCATTAAGAGTTTTACCACAACCACTATCATCACCATCACTATCATCACCACAACCACCACTACTACCATCATCATCACCACAACAACCAATAACTCACACTTCTACTGTAGTAGTTCTACACCTCTCAATATCCAACACAGCAACACACTGAGATTAACTTACAGTAGCATATATAAACATATTATTGAATGAGGCATTATCAGGCACCACTATCACTGTCATTCATTATCTAATAACGATACAATAATACTACATATCTATTACTAGTTAATCCAATTCTCATACTTTATTTGCATTACAATTGCCCTCTAAGCCAATGTGTTTATGCATGAAGGCCATTCTCGTAAACTAAACATTTCTAATTAACATACTACTTTACTAGATGGCATGGGCAGGATCGATGTTGACTCTATGCAACGCTTTAGACAGCTATCTCCACGAAGGTTACTATGCAAGTAGTTTCTAGTTTTCTGTCTAGCTATTTCCATCTAAATATATATCATATATTTATTAATAATATATTAATACATTTACTCTACTTTGAAGAGTTAATTATTTAAGGTTTAATTATTAATTAGTACTATAGTGCAATTATCAAATCTATTTGTTTATGAATGTATATTCATTTAATTGTTTTATTTAATAAAATGTAATGATCTTAAATTCTATAAAATTAAGTTTAACATAAATAATTATTTCAAATGTAGCATGATTAAATGCATGTTTTATATATTAATATAATGACAGTTTATAAATGTTGATAAATTACTACCCGTAGTACCGGAGGTGTATATAGGTGGATATGTTAATGTATTCCATAATGCATATGATTATCTATTGAATGTATTATCTGTGAAATTAAGCTAAACTAAGCTCTATTTCATATACATATTCTAGTTTATAAGAGATTAACGTCCAGTCTTAGTTAGGTGTCTTACTAAACTGTCATCATCATCATCATCATCATCATGTGCCATTAAACACTGCTGTCACTCTAGTGAGAAGTATGAACGTGATGAATTAGACAAGCAACGCAGGAGGGAGGGCTGGCCCCCTACTAGAGATGATTACATTAGCAGTTAGTGTCACATCTTCTCCCCCTACTACTAGATATGCATAACATATGTAATATAGCATATATATAATAAATGTTAGTATAAATAGATACTATAAATTTTAATATAAAAATATAATATGATTTTGTATAATATGTAATTTATGGAAATTTAAGCAATACAAAAATATATACATTTATATTTTTATGGTATTTCGTATATATTTTATTTATAATGGAATTTTTAAGATATATTGCACATATATTTTTTATATTATGAATTTTAATAAATTGTATTTTCATATCTAAATATATTATTTAGTAGATAATAAAAACTTGTAGTCATATATAAGTATAATTACACATATTTAAATTTATAAATTGTATATAGTATGTGTATTGATTCAAAACTATTGAATGAATAAATAAAATTAAATGAATAGATATTATTTAATTCAAATTAAATAAAAATATATATTTTAATAAATACATAAAATGGCTATTTTTTAGTATATGAACTTTTTATTTTTGATTATTTTTTATATATCAATAATACTTAGTTATGTTATATTTGCTATTAATTATTAGATAAATTATATATAAACTTGTTGTGTAATCAAATATAAAATATATCTATGACACGTGTATTTCATTTTTCAGCACTTAATATAAAATTAGTTTATTTTATATTTGTAATAAGATTTTATAAATATATTTAATAAGAATAGATTATTTAAAAAACAGGAGATTTGTTAATATTTCTAGATAATTATATAAATCAATTTATATTTATTTATAATTTTGTTAATTACAATTTTATTAAAAAAAATTTATTTATTTTAAATAACAATATCAATATTCATTTAATATGGATATGTTGAGAAATTATAGCTTTTAAATTATATTATTTTAATTATCTTTTAGGAAAAAGTATATCTATCATGGGTATATTAATGTATTGGAATAGAATAAATAAATGTAGTTATTAACCTATAATAATCGTAAATTTAATTATTTATAATATGTAAATGAAATTTAAAAAGTAATTTAATATATTCTAAACAGTAGATACTCTTTATATTTGATTAACAATATGTTAAGTTTACATTGTATTAAATTATTTTGCATTCCTATAGTCTGTACCAGAACATTGTGGTTTGGCCATTTAAACAAGAACATAGAGGAATACATGTTGGATGAAGAAATTGGTTATTTCGGTAAAATTGATTCAATAAAGGTTTGTTACCATGCACTTATCACAATATAAAGTTTAAATCTTTAATATGTATACTATCATCGTTATATTTTAAATTTATATTTTATTTTCACAATTAAATAAACTAGTTAATCCTTCTAATTTACTTGTAATCTAATATATTAAAAATATATATATATATATATATATATTTATATATCGTTTATAATCAATATTGTCATGAGAATGTTTATATCAATACTATGTGAATTGTGATGCATATTAACATTATAACATATTTTTTAATTTTCTGAAATTTATATTCATGGATTCGTTATTTTCATAATTAAATCATTTAGTTTATCATTCATAATTAATTAAAAATACTAGTTAGCAAATATTTATTATAAATAATATTTTATTTAAATAGTTTACAATTTTAAAACTACACAATCACATTTCTCTTATTAACATCACCGCTGCCATACCTCAGAACTATTGAGTTCTCATAGCAATGCAACACTTAACATCACTTCCATCTCGTAGTTCATCAGACCCAGAGGCTGTGCTTTCGTCGTGATGAACCTACGTAAAGATGCTTTCTCTGTGATGTCGAACATGAAGGGATGCAGGATACTGGGTAATTCCATCAAGGTTTAGCCTCTCATCGTCTCGTGTGTGTATTGTGTAGCATGACCTTTCGCTTGACCTTCACTCTCTCGGGCCGCCATTATCATTATTATTATTTTCATGCTCACATTTTACCTCTCCCTTTCTATCTCTTACTACTGCTACTATTACTGCTAATACTACTACTACTACTACTAACACTAGTACTGTTGGTCGGGGCGTCGGAATGATATTTTTTATATGGGGATCTATTTATTTATATCTTGTATTTATATATATCCTATTATTTATTAATATAAATTATATTTTACTAGCGTAATTTTACTAATTTATATCTTATTAATATCGGATACCTCTTTGGTCTATGTTAATATGAAATTAATAATATTTAATTTTTATAACAATACTTGAGTAATTTAAAAATATATTAGAAAATAAATATAAAACATTAAGTACAGTATTATTATATAAATATAGATTTTTTCCATTTATTTTTATTTATAAATATATCGATTAAGGTATTTATCTCAATTGTGCAAATTATTTTTTGATGAAAATTTTAAGTAGAAAACATTAAGTACAGTATTATTATATAAATATAGATTTTTTCCATTTATTTTTATTTATAAATATATCGATTAAGGTATTTATCTCAATTGTGCAAATTATTTTTTGATGAAAATTTGCCAATACTAATGTAATGAAAATACCCCCGCCCCCCCTTTCCGACGCCCCTAACTGTGGGTGTGTTTAGCTTCTGTGTGCATTGATTTCTCCTGTGTGTATGTTGATAATGCGGGTGGACAAATTACGAGACCATTACGTCATGTGACATCGGCGAATTATTCTGCATTCTAGCATCTCCTGGATAAATCTTGGATAATTTCATAAAACATAATCGTCTAGAAATTCTAGGCTAGAATTACTTGAAATTAGATTACTCTATATAATTAATTTGTATATAGATGATGCATATTGTCATATTATAGGGTAATTGGTATTTAATTAAAGCACGACTTGCCGATTATTATTTAGCCAAATTGGCATTTTATTATAATACCAAATTGTATAAAGCCAAATGGGCATTTTATTATAATACCAAATTGGTATAAAGCCAAATTGGCATATTATTATAATACCAAATTGGTATAGTATTATATAAGCCAAATTGGCATATTTAATATATTAATATAATCAAATTGATATATTGTGCAAAATTACAAGGCTGAATTGTATCATGAGTTACTATAACTACAGCTGCAGAATATCACCATGCAGTGTAGATCTAAATATATCAATTACAACATTAGAATAGATATATTAACATATTTTCAGTGTCTAATGATTTTGAAGTATAATTATTATATTAAATATACTTTATATATATATATATATATATTTATATATATAAATATATTATAGATATACATATATTATAGTTATACATATATTATAATTATACAAATATTATAGTTATACATATGTGTATGAATGAGGGATGAATGTTTGCCATACCGAGTGCGTACGAGTGTGTGAAAGTAGGCCCGCCCCCCAACCCTGCCCCGTGGTGTAACCAGCCCCACCCGCCCCCCCCTCATTAGATTGCGTGGGCTCCTAACACCGGAGTGAAGGAGGCTGACCTCGTCATGAAGGATTGGTGCGTAGACACTGGGGTCACCTATGTACGTAGACATCAGTACAAGGATGCTAATCAGCTGAGGAGTCTAGCAGAGGGTGGCGTTCTCGATGAACGCACACTTCCGCGTCACATTAAAAGTTTGTACACTACATGTACACTCTTGTACACTTTTTATTTATTTGCAATTTTTAAAATATGATTGTAGGTATGAAACTAGAGAGGTTTTAGATTTTCTTTATATTAGATCGTAATCTCATATAAAAATGGAAATATTATTTATTTTAGAAATAATAATTAGAGAAAATTGACTACATATTTAAAAGTATACATTAAAATATTGTAATATATTTTATGCTACCTCTGTATTTCAATCATAGTAACTAAAATCCTGTCTAACAATTTGTTACTTAATATATATATATATATATATATATATATTTAATATGTAATATAATAAAATTTGCCAAGGTTTTTAATCGCATATATACGATTATATGCGATACATTTATGACATCAATGTATACATTGTTTATAATAATACAATTTATTTTCTTTTCTATATTACATAATTCTATATTATATTACAAATAATATTCGTATAAACTAATTTAGATTTATATTTTAAACATTTTAAATATTATTTCATTTACAATAAATAATTAAACGTAGTAATTACTTTAATCATTATTATTTTTGAATTAATAAACAGTAATATCATAATTTTAAATTAAATATTTTACCTAGTACTAAAATATAAATACTAAATGCATTGTACTATATATATATATATATCAAACTATCTATTATAACGGTACTAACTTAAATTTATTTATAAATTAATTTAGAATTATATCGTGGATATATGTACTGTTGTTAAAATGTAGAAGATAGATAAAAAAAATTATTTAATAAGTTATGAAAAACTATTTTGAAGTATATTTAATTTTTACAAATAAGATTGAAATTTAAAAAAAATATAATATGCACAAAAAATAATAATTTTATTTTCAAAAATCTAAAAACTAAAAATAAATAATATTAAATAAATAATACATTTATAATATAATAGAGAGAAAGTTTGTTTAACATTCATAATTAAAAGGTTAATAAATTATAATATTTAGAAAACAAAATTAAATTGAGAAATAAAGATTTAAAGTATATATAAATTGTATAGTTAACTAATATAAATAGTAGTTGAATATATGATGTGTTCATAATTTTAATATTACAGGATAAAATAAAACGCAAATATTTAAACATAAATAATATTAAATTATATCTATTATAACTTTTTTTATATTATTTATTTTTTTAGAACTCCATATATTTTGATCCTTATGACTTCAAAATAGGCATAAAAACACTGTTGTACCTATTTTGCATTAACAATTTTATATAATAATATTATATTATAAAATATAATTTTATATGATTAAATATTTAAGATTAATATTTTATTATGTATATTATATATACTCTAAACTATTATAAAAATTAAACAAACGGGTCAAAAGATATGGAGTTCTAAAAAAGAAATAATTTAAAAAAAGGTTTTGACATATAAAGTTTTATTTGTCAAACCAATTTTTGTCATAAATTACTTTTATAATGTATATTTGTGGCACTTATAGTTACATTTATATGATATATTAGACATTACTTTAAAATCACATTAATTACATTTTAATATTTTAATACAATATTTGTTTGATAACAATTATAAAATGTTTCGCTAGCCCTTAAATATACATTTTATAAATAATACAAATTATTTATTTATATCTATTATTTAACTATTAATGATGATAATCAATATGTAATACACATATATATATATATATATATATATGTAAAAAATATATATATACATATATATTATAATTAAATAAAATATTCAATAGTATAAATAAGTAATTATAATACAAAATATAATAATTATATCTAAAAATTCCAATTTACTATTTCCTGATTTGAATCATTTTACTAAGTATGATAAAGATATACTTTTATTTCAAATTGTATTATTCGTATACAATAACTAGCAATTTAAATATGAACAATTGATTTTATGTTAATTTAGTTTAATTACATATATTTAATTAATATACTTAATATATTTTATAAATTATTTACAATTTTAATATTAGGTAATTGAAATTATTAGATTTTGACTTTCTAAATTATTAATTTGATATTTCAAATTGTTGATAATTTTATATATACATTTATTCACAATACAATATACTTATATATATATATATGTTTATATATACATTATAATAATAATGACAATTTTTATTTTTTTAAATAATCCATATTATATTTATTATAATATATAAATATTATTATAACAATATTAATAAATTATTAATAATAATTAATGATTATCTTTGCACTAATTACATCGTTACTCCACTACACAGATGAAATCGAAACACCGAAACCGATTAAACCTCCGACATTGCCGCCCCCTTCATTAGCTGCACCTCCCTCTTCACTGACCACACCCATATTACCACCGACCC
This sequence comes from Osedax fenrisi, assembly GCA_964019155.1. NCBI lineage: Eukaryota > Metazoa > Annelida > Polychaeta > Sabellida > Siboglinidae > Osedax > Osedax fenrisi. The sequence continues at coordinate 1,195,986 of OZ025245.1, forward strand.
CGTCCATATTGGGCCTGCCTTCTCAGCCCCAACAACAACAACGTCATCCTCATCAACCCATGCAAGCTCCGCTTCCAAACTTCTCGCCAGACCCGAGTAAACTCATGAACCAAGAAGGCATCAAGAAACTAATGGATGGACTGATAACCAATCAATCTCTACCAGGTAATTATCATACTACTACTACCATTAATTTTATTGAATAACTATAAATACTTATATAGATAATTTTAAATATTATCAAATGTATATTAAATGATTATTAAAATAATGATTATAATGAACAATATTCTTAATTGATTTTTCTGCTGCTAAATATACTTTTTAACCTCCCAGCTAAATCTTAATTTAATCATAATTTTTATATATTTTAATAATTTGGTATGGCAAATTTGTGAGTACGAATGATTAATTATTATTATATGTATATATAATTTTAAAAATATATATAATCTATTAAATATATATATATATATATATCAGGTAAATTATTTTAATATAATAAATTATTTAAGTGAGTCTTTTTCTTTGTTTATGATTGTTGTCTAAATTTCAAAAATATTTCTAATGTACACAGAATATATTATGTTTTTTGTAGAACTTGGTATTATGATGTATGTGTAATTATGTTGATTAGCTCTGTTTCTACAAGTATCTATATTATATTAGTATTAAAATCTTAATTGATAATAATAATAATAATAATAATAATAATAATAATAATAATAATAATACAAATTATAAAAAATAAATCATATATATAATCAAATATATAGTATATTAATCTATTTTAACAACATTTATTGTAATAATAATTTTAAGATAATAATAGATTTCATAATTTTTACAAATATAAATTTGAATTTGAAATACCATTATTAATAATGTAAACTATATTACTCTACTATATTATACCTCAGATATCTATTCATAATTTTATTAATAATCAGTTCTAAATAGATTGCATATTTGTTTGGAATAATTATTGAGTCATGTTTACCCATTATCATTATGCATTTAAAATAGTTTCTTATAATTATATTATAAAAAACTGGCAGTTGAAGGATAATAATTAATTTGGGATATCGCCATGGATAAATTCGTTAAAATCTGGAAAAAAATTATTTTGTTTTATTATGTACTATTGATTAATGATATGTAATTTAGTAACTGTGAAAAAATTATATATGAAATCAGTTTATAAATAGCGTAAAAAGCCTCTTTTATAGAATGCCTTTGTAAAATAATTATTTATTTTGAAATCTAAATTAAAAACTAATATAAATTGTTATGTAATATTTTATATAATCACAATTTAAAAACTAGATTTTTAACTATTATAAATTATTATATAATGTTTTATATATAATATATAAATTCTATAAATATAATATGTATATGTATAAGAAAACATATCTATTACTTTATAATATTGATTTTATTGATATATTAGCTGAATATATAATTTTATTACATACTGATATAATAAAAAAATAACATTTATTTATATAAAATATTTATATATTGATAAAAAAACATAAAACTATTACTTTTTGATATTGATTTTATATTAGCTGAATGTATAATTTTATTACTTTATAATTAATTTGAATATTATTGAATTTATTTATTGTAGACTTTTCAAATGCATTTTACTCAGAATATTTGTTTTTGCTATGTTTGTGAGTTTAGATAAAAGTACTGAAGGGATCGACCTAATTTCTTTTGATATATTTAAATAGCATATGTATTCACAATTCCAAATAGAGATAATATTAAAAAATATAATTATGATGTATTGGATTTTATAAAATTTATGAACAAATAAAATAACATAAAATTATGTCTATTATTATACATGTAAAATAGGATGTTATAAACATTTTATGAATATAGGTATATAGACTATTTTGAATTGTATGTTTACTTATTTTAGTCAAGTTATGTTATTTTTATTAACATAAAATATAAAAACCAAACCAAATATCTATAGAATATTTACTAATCAATAAAGTTTAGTTAGTGGGATTTTACTATATATACAGGTTGGCAGAAGTAGGGGTTTTGGTTTTACCTTTTGAACCTTTTGAACCTAATCTTAGTGGTTTTTTGTGTTTTTTGGGGGTTTTTCATTTTGGTTTTCATTAATATTTCTGGGTTTTAGTATATAATTTTTCTTTCGATGGCTAGATAAAATGTGCGGTCGCCACTCCATACACATTTGCGTAACCCTGCGTGGGTGGCTAACAGGTACTATGCCTTGCCAAAGGGCAACCAGGATTTTGTCCGGCACTGCTAATTGATTATTCGCAGCTAACCATTATATCTAATGGCCGTTCCCCTATCCGCAACCTGGGGAGCCGGTGGATTGGAGTTATCATCACCACATCATCATATCAATTACGGATATAGATGAAGAAATGTGGGCCGAGGATCCTATGTAAACTGAGCTCTCCACAAATTTCGGCATACAATTTCTTGTCCAACCCGAAAAAAAATGTGATTTTCATACTAGTAATTATTGTAGAGACATATAAATTAAATAAGATACAATTTATATTAGAATAATTCATTCATTGAATGAGGAGATGTATATATCCGTATTAGTTAAGGGTATTTTTCCTATTCTTATACATTAGAGCGCTGAAGGCAGCACATGACCTTAACATTATTTAAAATAAATGTTATAGAACACATTTTATTATAATTTAAAAAATGTTATAAATACAAAAAATATAGGATATTTATTAGTTAACGTTTATTTGAAAATATATTCTGCTATATATCTCATATGTTCTACTATACATCTCCTATGTTCTACTATATATCTCCTATGTTCTACATGTAATATTTCTTAACTACGATATACCCTTAAATAAGTAATATGTAAAAGTATTATTCTAATAGCCTATATGTAAATGATTTAATTATAATAATAATTTATTAACTTTAATGTAATAAAGGAATGCATAACCTATTTACTTTCAGTGATGTATATCAATACAAAAAATATTCACTATTACTATAATTTTATGTATATTATATATTTATATATTTATATATTTTATGTATATTGGAATACAAATTATGTTGTGTGTATCAAGTATACATTTCTTTAATGTGGTATTATGGTTTATTTAATATTTTCATATTAAATATTATATTTTTACAATTAAACATTTTATATTTCATATAGAAACATAAAATATTCATCAATTTGAAGAAAATATTTTAAATATACAAAAAATGATTGATTGATTTATTTTATAAAAATTCTGATCTCTTAAATAATTATAAAATTGAGTGAGAATATTATTTTACATTATATAATTTAAATAGATTTTAATATTTTAATATTTTAATTATTAATATCTTGTTTACACTGGGATAAAAATAATTGTTTCTATTCTATGACAACTTTTCATTGGGTCATAGCCCTAACACTCATATTTACTCTCATACTTTTTATCATCTAAATAAAAAATTATCCCGATTTTATAAAAATTCAATTCATATTTTAAAGATCATACTATAATATATAATATACACCATAAAATTATTATACAATATTTTGCAAATGGTGAAATATTTCACTAATAGAAAAAACTTACCTACACGACTTAGCTAGTATGTCTGAAATAATAATTATAACGTTAATATAAATTATTATATATAAATTATTTTAATTTCAATTTATGACTATTTGAAAATTAAAATGTTAATTTATATTAATTTTTATTTAAAAATAAAAGTAAGGTGACAATTAAAAGTATGGCAATGTATGGGAACAGTTAATACAATTAATTTCACTAAAAATATTTTACATTAAAATTAATGTTATAGGTAATATATAATTTTATATTCAACATTTACTAAATACCTAATATGTGTATATGCCCTATTTTTGAATGAAATTATAAAATATTTTATAATTCACAGGAATACTGCCTGTAAATGCTATTTTAGGTCAAAACAATTTACCTCGGAATATTCTGCAGCAAAGAAACCCGATTGAAATGCAAGGTGATTTAATGTTACTTATTACTAATCAGAAAAAATATATTTTGAAATCAAAAATATATTTAGCTATTATATTTAATAATACTCAATTATTATATTTAGCTATTATATTTAATAATATTCAATTATTATATTTTATAATATATTCAACTATTATTTTTAATAAAATATAGATATATATATGTATATTGTAAGCAAGTATTATATATTCATTTACATATAAATGCTGTTCACATGAGCAATCTATTCTTGCAATCGGCTGAAAGAATTGCGTAACTGTAAGTCTGTGCTTTTTCTGCAACCATTGCTAAATGTTCTAATTAGAATATTTACGCTGTTAGTGTGGAAAACACACACAAGTATAAATGCATATGCTATGTGGCCTTTGTGTTTAAATCAATTTATAAACTATTAAAAAGATAAACAAATAATAAAATAATTTAATTTGAATGTATATTATCTTCTTAGTTTTATTGATTACAAATAATTATAATTAACACAACTTAATTTTGAAATACATATTTATATAAAGTAATATAATACATTTCTAAATATTTTTAACTACGCATACTGCTCTTAATACATTATAAAAGCTTGACAAATTACGTAAATTTACGAATAAATGTTATGATAATTGTTATCATAAAACCTATATTATATATGATATTATTATATTTAATATATAAGTTTATATAACTGTATAAGTTATATTAGTTATATATTTTAATATAAGTTTACATATAAAATATATTGTATATTTTTTCCATACTTTATATATTATATATCATAGTATAATATAATAAGTTCATATAAATAATATATGTACGCCGAACATTATAAACGTTATAATGAATGTACGACTGGATACATTATATAAAATAATCATAAGTTCAAAAAATGTATGTATATTTTCTGCTAAAATTATAAGAATAGATTTCTCATTTAAAAACCTTAAAATGTGTATCGCTAGGTGATTTTGCAATGGTAAAAGTATGTATATTTTCTGAAACAATTACAAGAATAGACTGCTCATGTAAACAGCCCTTTAGGCTATTAATTAATAATATAAGTTAATTTGTGTATGTGTGTGATCATCTCCAATAATCATGCTGAATTATCGTAGGTTCCCGGCCACCTTTTGTCAATCCTGAAAATATACGTCAACCATTACTACCTCCATTTGATAGTTAGTATACCCATGATAATATATACCTATGTTTAGTCATAGATTGGTACAAAAGTAAAGTTATTAAATTTATCACATATTTATATAATTCAATAGCTTTTATAATATATTATTGAAATATTAATTTTTCTCTCTAATTAATAATTTTTACAATTTATTTTATATATAAATTATTTAATCAATACAATATCCATTTATTGTTTTTTATTCTTTTTAAATATAATAACATTGTTACTACAGCATAAACTATAAAACAAACAATGTGTTTATCAATTTTATGAAATTATAATATTAAGATATTGAAAGTATTATATATATATTGATTATTTAGATTATCTATTTTCTTTCATTAAACTATACTTTAGATTTATATATATAATAACTTTTTCAGTTTGTTTTCAATTCTAAATAATTACTTTAATGGTAATATCATAGTTAATTAAAATTGTATATATAGATAATATATATGTATATATATATATATATATATATAGTTATATATATATATATAATAAGAATGTAATAAAACATACTTTGAACACGATTACACCGTTTGCACAGCTACACAGAACCGCTTCCCCAATATGAACCAGATGCTTCGTCCCCCGATGAACATCAGCGGTCAACGACTACCCCAGTTCCAAGGTCATCCAGCCCATCAGCCGATTGGTCAACAGACAATGTTCCCGGGGCCACCACCGCCCTCCCAACATCATCAACAACATCAGTTACAGCCTCCCATGCAGCATCAACTTGCCGGTCAGATGCAAGCTTTACGCAGCGGTGGTCAAGCCCCGCCTCTCATGAATATGGCGCCTCCCACTCCAGCTTCTCTAGTCGGCATGCAAACAATGAATGCCGCCGCCCAAATGAATAACTTCAACACCGCCCTCACTACGGATAACCTCTCGAGAGGCCCACCACCTCCTCACCCCCACCAACACCCCGCCTCCAACATCAACCAGTCTCTATTACAGATGAATGCGATAGACGCCGAGAAGAAGGGCATTTTGGGTAAACCTCCGATTCCTCAACTAAACATGATGCTGGCAAATAGCGCCGGTCTCATGCCCAATAAGCCGCCGCCCCCTATGCTGATCATGAACACACGCCCCCTAGGCGATAACAACATGGCTAGTTCGGGTGTTATCAGACCTCCCATCAAAATGATTAATTACCCACCTCCGGGCATACCCCTACCCGGACAGAACTCTCCTCTGAAGACACCCATCGGAGATAGTCTCAAGGAAACCATCGGATTAATGTCTGCCAATGCTAACAAAGATACTAATGAGGACAGGTGGACTAACGCGATCAATATGAAAGATTGCGACCCACGTAACAATGGATCCGGCGATAATAATAGTATCGGTGGTGGGGGTGCTAGTAGATTTGATAGCCCCACTAAGAGACCAGGTGACCGGTTCGAAGAGGGTAGAAACAGAGATAGGTTTGATGGAGGGGGGCGCAATAGAGACAATAGATACGACTCAGGGAGTAGAAACAGGGATGACAGATATGCAGACAGTAGTAGGAATAGAGACGGCGCAACAAGTAGATTTGACTCCCCCGCCACTAATAGAAATAGTAGAGATAACAACAGATTCGATGGAGGTAGAGGTGGAGGAGGAGAGGGAAGATATCGAGACACCAATAGGTTTGAAGGTGGAGGAGGAGGAGGGAGGGACTACGGAAATGATCGTCATGATTCGGGTCGTTACAATAGAAGTCGTGACAACAACAGCAACAGAAACAGCGATACTAGAGAACGCAGAAACAGATGGGATAGTGGAGAAGGATCAGCAGCAGCAGGAGGAGGAGGAGGTATATCTCGTCAAGAAGAATCACCTCGTAATGTGAGAGACAGACGTGACTCGAGGAGAGATGATAGAAGAGATAGGAGACGAGATGATAGGGATGATAATAGACGAAGCGACCGAGAAGATAACAGGAGAGATGATCGAGATGAGAATAGAGGTCGTGTCCGTGATAGCAGGGACGATGTTGATAAAAGAGACACCAAGGACGATACAGAGAGATCACAAGAGAAATATGATGAAGATAGCAAAATGACTACGGAAGACTCGAGAGTGAACAAACGCCGTACCGATAGCGATGAAATGAGATCGCAGAATGACGACAAACAAGGGTCAGCGCTCGGCCTTGACATTCAGAAAGAAAAGAAATCAGATGTAAGTGAAGAAAAGAAAATGCGTCACTTCTCCAGTAACGATGAACAAGAATCCACAGACAATAAACCTACTCCGGATGCTGTTAATCATAAGGATTCTGAACTGGCTATCTCATCGGATGATAAGAGAGTTGAAGCCGGTGGTGATAACAGTGTTCAACGAGACGATAACAAAGATGACATAGATGATAAAAAAGAGTCTGACTGGATTAATAATATCATCGATTCAATAGGAGCTGAAACTCCCTCCGATAATGGTTAGCTAGATATGCTATGCAATTATTTATATTATTGTAGTTTATTAATAAATATTTATTAATTCTAGACTATTAATAATGAATTATAGTTGAATATATTTCGATGTAATCAAATTATATCTTTTATTAACGTTATTATGTGAAATCTCATATTTTATTTAAATGATAAACATATATAATATATTGTAAACATATGATAGATTCTGAATGCATTATTAAATCAAACGAAACTTCTCCAGAATTTATAGAAATTTCAAAAACACAATGTAAGTGACTCTCGATGTAGGTATTTGTTGATGTTCATGTAGTTCTATTAGTAGTATAGTTCTTTATATCTTTATATATTTTCATCTATTTGTTGTAAATCTTTTAAAGCAGGCAATACTATGGACAAAGAACCCATGGCATGCGAGACTATTGAAAATAATGGTTTTATTCTTTTATAATCTATCTATTTTATTAATTACCTTTCCATCACTTAACACATATTATTTATATTATGTACATTATTCTATTATTATACTTTCACTTTTTCAATGTCAATTTATAATTTATTTTATTTTAAATCTATAATATAATTATGATTTTATTAATTATTAAAATGAATAAATATACATATGATAATCAGAGAAAATATTTATCATTCAAATTTTAAAAAAATCAGATATTGAGATTTCATAAAATGTATGATATAGTTATAACATGATTATTATTATATATATATAATATAAAGTATTGATACAGTTATATTTTTTAATTGTATGTCATTTATTTTCTCTATTAATAATGAATAATGGTTAAAAGTTATAAATAAATAATTTAAATATTTTGTAAACTATTACTTAAATAAAGTAATTACTTTTTAATTTGAATTGTCTACTATTTAAAAAATTAACAAATATATAATAAATTAGAATACAAAAATATCTTAGCATTGGATACTCACATTATATATTGTAATAATTAAAACATTTACAAATATGTTAAATTTATATGCTATATTACAATTAAAAAATGTTTAATTTTAATTTATTTTTACTTTACACTATTACTGGATTATTTTATTAGAGATATTATTTTAATGTTAATTGTAATATCTATCAGTTTAATATCAGTTTATATAATAATTATTACATTTTTAATTAATTTTGAAATAAGTGTATAATAAATAAAAAATATATTGTATAATTTTAATATTGTTGTATTATATTTTTATTATAAATGTTATACTATAAATAGCTTTATTTTTAATTTTGTATCAATAATATCAATTTCTTAATACAAATTATTAAAAAATTAAAATATATAATTTAATAAAAGATTTATATAAAAGATGTATATCTTTTAAAACAAAAATTGTATAACATAAACATACATAATATATTTAAATCTTGATAACAACAATTTGTTAATTATGCCATGAGAAAATTTGTTATAATATTTTATCTAATTTTTATGTTATAAATTAGTTTTAATTTTGTATTCTATATTAATATCCCATTAATATAATATTATCTATAATGGATGTATAAGGGATTATCTATAATATACATTTTAATATTATATAAGTTATACATAATAAACATTTTAATTAAAATTATTTATTCTAATTTTTTTAAATTTATCTTTTTTTCATTTTTATTTTTTATAATTTTCTATTCGAATATAAAATCTATTTTTTTACTATAATATTTGTAGTCAAAGATTGAATTATATTCAAAGCCAATAAAATTTAACATTAATAATGAAAAATGATTACAAATAACATTATATGTATTCATTTATAAATATAATTCAATCTTTGACTACAAAGTTTGAATAAAATGTATTCATTTAATTTGAATGAAATATAATTCATTATAATTGAATGCCATTGAATTTATTACAGGTTTAAAATTGATATAAAAAGAATTTTTATTTTTATTTTTATTTTAATATGTAAATAATATTTACTAAATATATATAAAATAAAGCTATTTCTATTTGATAAATAAAAAATGTATGGTCAACTTTATTTACATTAGCAGTCAGTGTGATACCTGCTTAACTTGGACCGGTGAAACAGATCATATTTGAAATAAATATAATATGTATTTTAAATTATATATGATAAGATGTATAAAAGTACTACTACAAGTTCCATAAATAATTTACCTCTTCTTATGTTTTGTGTTGTGCACCCTTGTAAATATTTGTATAATTTCCATCTGGAATATTTATTATTTTACAAATTGGTGATAGGTAGATCCCATTCTCTTGGTCTTATCCTACTTATCATATCATTTTTAATTTTCCTAATATATATAAATATGAATAAAGGACTAAATTAGATACAAAAAATGTATATATATTATTTTATGTATTTCTAAAATTATGGTAAACAATAATTATAGGTACATTTTGTATGTTCACCATGTAAATAAATCTCCTTTTCATTTAATAGGAATTTATTGAATGTTGTCTATTTCTTGTACTATTCTCTTTATATCTATATATATTTTCATCTGTTGTATATCTTTCAAAACAGACAATAATATGGATAAAGAACCTATAGAATGCGAGAATATTGAAAATAATGGTTTTATTCTTTTATAATCTATCTATTTTATTAAATCTTCTTTTGTTATACATATTTTGATATATTTATTTTATTAATTTATTTTATTTAATTATGTAGACTAAATAATTTATAATAATAATATTTATTTGTGAATGTTATTAATCTTTTAATATTTATATTTTCCACTTTAACTAAATTATATTCACTTTTTAACTATTATATTAATATAATTATAAATGCAGTAAACATATTGTTTATTACAATAATATATTACATAATTTAATTTCACATGATAAATAATACGTCAATTATATATATTATTCAATTCCTATTTTCCTAATACTGTGATATGTGTTGCAGAAAATGATGAGACCAAAGATCAAAATGAAGAAGTTTAAAGATGACGTATTTATATGAGTCTATCTATGTGTATTTATAATGACTAATGAATCGATGAGAGCATGATTTGTGTAATGTATATATAAAGGTGTAATATATTAATCAGCTGTGTGTGTACCTGCTTGCTAATTAATTGTAAATATTTCAGCATTTCAGACTCCAATAAAATATAGTAATAATATTAATACAGATACATTGTCTTGTTTACTTTAATATATCCTATTTTGTAATATATTAACATAATCTATATTCAGTTATAATTATATATATATATATATATATATATATAAAATAAAATAGTGCAATTAACATTGTAATAAATTAATATTTATATATTAATTTTAATATAAACTTCACTTACAAATATTTTTTAAGAATATCGTTACATATATAATGTCAACATATAACTAGTTTTAGTATTTAATTTTATTGAAATATGAACAATTTAATTTATATTAACTCTAAAATGGTATATTATTAAAAATAACTATAGTTATATATATATATATATATATATATATTTAATTATAACTACGATATATATCAGATTAATTATTATTCACTTTAAATATGTTAATTATTAAATATAATTTACTATTTGAATAATATGTAAGACAATAAGTATCGGTATTAAATACATTTTAAATTTAATTATAATTATATGTATATATAATTGGGTTTTACAAATACTATGTTATTTTTAATACTATATTTTGTGATAGACAATATAAGTAATAGTATAATTTAAAAATTACAAATGAATCACTAATATAATATATGTGATATTTGTTTAAATATTGATAATATATATATATATTTATATTATATTGGTTTGTATACAATGTATACTAGGTGTACCTACATAAGCGTATACATATTATATAGACAATGAATACAAAATATACATTTATATATATTAGATAGTATTACCTAATCATATATCTGAGCTTAACTGATACTCGTATAAAGATAATCTGTGAAATATAAATAAATGAAGACGTTTTAAGCTCTACAATAGCATCTACTTATAGATTAGTAGTTCCCATACTGTGGGTCGCGACCATCAAGTTGGTTGCAAGCCGTTTTTATAGGGATCTCATGAATTTATATATAGCATTTCAATAAATAATAATTGATTTTTTTTAATAATTATGTCTTAAATAGAACGTCCTCATTTATTTATAAATTACTGATCTCAAAATGGTTCAATTTATATTTTATTTACATTTCTTATATTTTTTAATTAATTATTAGTTCAATATTTAGTATACAATTGGATGAATCCACCGATATAACTCACATTTCACAATTAATGGTATTCGTACGTTACAAAGTAAACAAATCTATAAAATAAGATTTCCTTTTCTATGAGCTAATTACAACTATAACTAAAGAGTGGATGTCTTTGATATATTAAATCTATTTTATATTGTTAACGATTTGAATGGATTAACATTAATTTCGGTGAGTAATAACTGAGCACCAAGTATGTTAGACATGACATCATGATTAATTAAACTTATCAACGATTAATCACTAGAAGCAATTAGAATACACTGTTTATTTCATAGAAAATAGTTAGCTTTACGGAGTTATTCTAGAATATTTATCAATAATTTTAAAAACAGTAATAAAAACTCTGAATTACATTTAGTCGAGTTCTTTGAGAAATCGGCTATTCAAAAAAATGTGTGAAGAAATGGACTCAGACTTTGAAAATTTGTTATATTATACTCAGATCCGATGGTTATAAACAGGTAAAGTTGCAAAGAGAGTTTATTCTCTTAAGGATGAAATTAGTATTTGTGTTTGAGAACAAAATATGATTGAACTAGCAATGCAATGGAAATAATGTATGGCGTACGTTAATATTTGGATTGTCATATCTTGTTGACATGTTTGATTTACTTAATACAGTGAACACTTCTTTACAATGTAATATTTATTTATATATAATCTGATAAAATATTTAAATTATTTATCTATGAAAAAATAAATATATTTCTGAATTAATATCTCAGATTCATGGATTTATTGGAAAATTGGATAACTAGTATCGGTGAGACTACAAGTTTATAAACAAGAACTTCGCAATGTTACATACTTATACTGAATATGTTGATATATTCTAAACAAATTCCGAAAACTGAAATATAAGACAATATAACAACGCATTTAACTAATCTTTCAGATGAATTAAAAATGTATATTCCAGAAATTGACAATCATATATATAATATAGTACTTCATCCCTTTTATGCTGATATTAAATATATCGATGAATATAACCTGGAACAAAGTGAACTCATGATATTAGTGCAATGCACAAATTTGAAACAAAATAACTAGTCTTTTTCAGGATATCATTTTTTAGCCCATATCTATTAGAAAGGGCATTTACAGATTTATAAATTTGATAAATAAAAAAATAAATAAATTAGAAGTTGAACCAGACTTGAGGTGAACTCTATCCGAAACACAGACAAATATTGATAAATTAGTATCTAGAATGCAAATACACGATATTTAAAAATAATATATTACATATTTTATATATTTGTAATACATTTATTTTAAAAACTTATTCATTTATAAAAAAAACTTAAAAAGGGGTCGCTGAAGAAAAAAGTCTAGGAACCACTGTTATAGATGTTCACACCACTCTAATAGCAATGCCTATACTATATTGGAAATAACACGAAGCAACGGATCTTGAAGCACTACATCGAGTTTTTAACACATCATTTAATATTAGCAATATATATATATATAATTGTGTATAAAAATACACATATATATCAATGAACCGAGATAGATAAGTTACATTTTTTTTTTAAATAGAATTATTAAATTAAGATGACCTTTAATTCTTCTAACAACGCTTGAATCATAATTAATAATAAATGAGAAAGAAGACTGATGGCATGAAGTGTGTTTATCCATGGTAGATGATTCCACATGATGCAACTTAGTACGACTAGTCCACATTTAGATCGATGACAGTTATTCATAGACTTAGTTTATAGTATCAATGTATTTAGTATATCTCAGTATCATCTATTCCTATATCCAGTAGTAAATTATGTATATTCGTATTTACCTTATATTTGTTGCTTTTTGTGTAATTTATTTAGTCATAATTATATATAGTTTGTTTTTAATTTAATTTTCCTTTCATATACTGTAATGTTAATATATCAATATGCCCTATATTCTATATAATCCCTCTAATATTATTAGTATTATATATGTGAAATAATATTAATATATCAAATGCACTAAATTAGATATTATAATTGTTAATAATAATGAGGGTAACACAAATTATTTAGATTATATTTTATATTTATTCATTTCATTTATAATTCATAACATACATATTTATTAATAACCAATATACTTATTTAAATAATGAGTATTATTAGAATGTATATAGTGTTATAGATCAGTTATTCACTCTGTGATACTGGTTCCGACAACTGTAAGCCTTTGTCCCTTGATGTCCTTATACCGATATCAACATTTTCTAATCTCATGTCTTTATGTGAATATTAACTAATGCAGATAATATATCTGTAACTATGTATTATAGATTTAAATATTCAGATAATAGTTAATAAGTATTTTAATTATAATTAATAATTAATAACTTTTATTATGTCGTTATAGTAATAGTTTTATCATAACAATATCATCATTATAAAAAAGTAAAAATAATACGAGTTAGTGAAGTTATAAATAAAAATAAATTGCCTGGAATGGTAACAATAATTAAATGATAAATTAATTATTATTTTCAAATAGTTTAAAACAATAATTTTCAATTTGGAAAATGTATAATCCATATTAAATAATATAATATTATATAATAATAATATTTATAGTCGAGGTGTCATGTAATCGAATCGCTATAAACAAATAAATACGCAGTTAAATAATTAGTGGTATAAGTAGTTAGATAAGTAGTGGTATAAGTAGTTAGATAAGTAATGGAAGTTGGAGTAGGATAAGTAGTTAATAATAGGGTAGGTTGGAGTTAGGAATAGGGTAGGTTGGAGTTAGGTTGTTAATGATCGTGTTTCATTAATCAGAGACACAATATTCCTTAGCACTCGTTCTCCTTCAGGCATCGTGTATAGACAACTCGTATTCTTACTGTGTGAGTGTATGTATATACGTATGTGCATGAGTGTATGTATATATGTATGTGCATGAGTGTATGCATGGGTAATACCCATTGGGTATAGGTATACATGTATATAACTGCCTGTGTGGCTCAGTGGCTAAGGCGTCAGACACACAAGCAGTAGGACACGGGTTCGAACCTCGTCCGGACCATTAATTAATTTTATAAAATGGGTCTTAAAATATTATTTAGAAGTGATCTTATATAATTGCGTAAAAATAAATGATCGGCTCTCGTTAAAACCATGGATGCCTTAACATGAGAGCGGCTTCGAAGGGACATTATAGCCATATATGGTTATAAGTGAAAATTTCATCTAAGTACCTGGATGGGATGAAAGGACTCTACCAAATAACAATAACAATATATATATATATATATATATATATATATCTTAGTAATGCATGCGAATTTGTGTGTATTAGTAATGGTTGTAATCAGACATATATATGAGTTCAAGCTAACGGATACAGTGATATACAAGTGTAGGTTATGTGTTGTAATAGTCATGTTGAAGGTATGCAGTAGACAAGTTACAGGGGGATCTTAATGTATAGTTCACAACATTGGTGAGGATTCAAATGAACTTATACAGTATAATGTATATCTAATAATAGTTTTTGTTATTTATTAATATTAGTAATAATAGTAAATCTACAATATCTATGAATATATACAGGTGACATGATATCTAGATTACTGGAATAATACCTTGTTCAATGTATAATGTACACAATGTACAGTGTATTCCAAGAATATATAGACAAATATCTATTAGATACATAAGTAATACATATTACTGAACACTGTCACAATCGCATGATAATATACTGGGTAGAGTGTACATACACACACAAGTATGTTAGGAGATAATGTATTAGGCAAGTGGAGGGTGAGGTAAATGATGATGATGATGGTTTATTATACACAAATATATATATATATATATAATAGCGAGCGTAAAGTAGCGTAAGTAAGTAAACCTATACACACGAGGCTTTAGAGAGATTAGGTACAGGGCAATAGGGCTTGTGATCACTAAACCTATACACATAAACTAATGAGGGTTATTAAGCCGCCAGGGGGCGTCACTAAACCTCGATGACTCATCGAGGACGTCCACCAGATCGTAGACGACCTTCAATAACGGAAGACAGTCGCGGTCGGCTATCTCCTGGTCGGTATTGCGGCCGGTGTGGATTAGCCCCTGCGTCCACTATGTTAATGGGGGGAGAATTAGCCCCTGCGTCCGCTGTGTACATGGGGGGAGAATGGGGTGGGGATAAACTATTACGTTCTCTACATATGTAGGGGCTGTAAGGAGTAGCGCTTATGTTCACTACGAATGGGGGGATGTGGGCCCCACATTGTGGATTATCCATTTTGCTCACTATGTACAATGAGGGTGGATTATCTCTTGCATTTTGCGTTGGTGATATTTAAAATATGAATTGAATGAATTAATGAATGTTTATTTAAACACAAAAATAACGTTTGAGGTAGTATTATTAGGAGGTATCTATTTAGTATTTCTATGTATACTCTGATGTTTAAATACTACGGTGAAACGATCAATGTAACCAATCAGCTAATGGAATGTTTTCGAGTATATATTACATCGTATAAAGTACTTATAATGTACATTGGTCGTTTAATAAAATGATGTATATATATATAAAATCTTTAAAATATTAAAAATTTTCAAATAGAAATTTATATATATACAGATTGTAAATAATATCGTAAATTAATTTAAATAATTTGTCAATTTATAAATATAGATAGATTAAGTCTATATTAAGCCTACTACTAGTAATATTCAACATCTAAAACCTACTAGTACTATGCAATACGTTATAACACTACTATTACTCGCGCTACAGTTAACTACATCAATCAATTGTTGATGTCTCTTAGTATCGTTGTAGCAGCGATCGGAGAGACACGTGTTCACGTAGGACAGCAGACTCAGATAGGTGGCGGCACTAGTCTTCATGTCGTTTAATCTATCGGTGAATGTTGTAATGTTAGTGGTGTAGGTTTAATGCATACAAATAAACCATTCACGAATAAGCGCACACATATTTACGATACAAATTAAATTACGCTTAAATATGCGATAAGTTAAGGTTTTAATGTGGCCCCACCTAGAGATGAAAACGAATAATTAAAATTTACAGTAACTCGTAATCTTGAATAAGCTCAGAAGCCAGTTCTCAATTGGCTTAGTATTATCCTAGGACAATACTTAACCATTACAGCCATAGTTAAGGATTATCCTAGGATAATCTTATGATAATTTACTTTCACAGAACTACTGACCCCTAATGTAGGGCATGCAATCAGAGATACGATAGTTTATTTTCACAGAACAACTGTTGAATACATTTTTTTAATGTCGTATTATTCTTTGTTTATTTCTATAACGTATCGTTAACAAATATTTCAATTTTGTACTTTCGATTATATATTTCAGCTTATGTATTTGCTTAAATTATCATCAATCAACTGACCACTAAAATAGGGCATGCTATTCAGAGATAGTTTATTCAAACATTTTAATGCATGTATCAACTAGCTGTTAGTAATGGTGTAAAGGAATGAAAGTATAACTAGAAATAAAGTCATGAGATAGAAACTGGTTGTAATCCCAGTAATTGTTGTGCAATCGGGTTATAGATATTAACATTATGAATATTATTAAAATTAATATATATTATTAGTATACTATTAATAGTTAAATAGAAAACTATAAATGCATAATATATAGTTTATATTGATTATCGTATAGAAACTAAAACCGATGCACGCAATATGCTACAACGTGAATCGCATGCATGCTACACGCTACAAGATGAATGTAATGCATGCAACATACTACTAGATGCAGGCAGCACACCGCGAGATGCAAGCTGCAACATGTGATAAACCGAAGCACGAAGAGTAGCTGACGTTCGGACGAGCGCTGCTTCGAGAGAATCAGCTGCAATTGTTCAGCCTGCGAGAACACAATTAGTGGTTTACTTTAAAGTGATCCGATTGGTCATCATTCTGATATCATATTACTGTTATCCATTGATGCTATATACATAAATATATATATATATATATATATATATATCTACTATCCGATTATATATCATTAGTTGAATCATTAGTTTTAATCATTGGATACAAATACAGATAGCAGTGGTGAATAGTTGTGGTCACCTTATAAGGAGATAACAGGTATTTCTGCGACAACAACACGAGGAAGCAGCTACACGAAGCCATCAGATCTCCGGTGTCGTTACCTAATGGAGAGGGTTACTTGAGTTACTCGAGTTAATACAATACATATTCCACTCAGGTATCCCTACTTCATATCTATGGTTAACGCACATAATCGAAGGTAAACGTTGAATGTTTGCTACCTCGATACACCGACTGTAACCTTTAACCTTTAACCTATAACCTGTGACAACCTATCCATCACTTAATACGATGACTAGAATACATTTACTGAGGATACGAGACGCTATAGCGAATCTATTGTTAGCATAAGTATAATACAGAGAATGTTGTAACATAGTGTTCGTATTATGCCGAAACTTTTTATTTTCATAATCTTAATTTAATCCTAATCATATTAAATATGCGATTTACGAAATCTATTGTACGTATTTATAAAATAGTTATAAAAAATGATTTCACTAATGCGCATTTTAAAAAATGACTATTTTATAAATCATAATCGACAATCATTGATTTTTACGAATAAAATAAATGAATAAATCTGTTCTAAGTAATCGCGCGTAAGTGTTGCGATAAAGCAACGCGCCGTATAGAACCCACTACAGCGCCCACTCGTACCTCTGGACAGTTGAACGTTGAGACCCGGCAGTAAGTACACCAGTAGCCGACGTAGCGCGAGTGCGTATCTTTGATCGCTGGGCGTGTAGCTGATGTAGACGTCTATAGCGGAGGGGGCGGGGCCAGATCTTACGTAGGCGGTCGACGCGTCCGAACAGATTATCCGGGTGACCTTCTCCTGAGAGAGGTCGAGTGGTTAATGAGGCGTGAGGCGGGGCTATCCATGCGGCGGTGTTAAGTAATGTATTTATTATTTAAAATATATTGATATATGTGTATATATCGGGTGACGGCGTAGAAAATATATTGATCTTTATCCGAAGCCCTTTAGAGGAAATAACGATATAATTAATTTATATACTTCATACGAAAAAAAATGTACAACTTTCTTTTAATAATTATTTATTATTATTATTATTATTGTTATTATAGATTTGATTTGCGATATATATTATGCATAAAATTCATCGATTATATAATATTATTTTGAAATTTGTATTTTTAAAAGTTATCAAATAAATAAATTTAAATAAATTCAATGCTGGTGGTAAATTAATTATTATTGAATATTTAATAATATTCATCGGTTTTGATGAATATCAACCTTTGAATGATATGTATATAATTAATTATGTTGAAACTATTTAAAATTAATTATAATTAGATTGCTTATTTTATCAGTAACTAATCATAACTATATAATTTGTTTATTATTTATAAATGTAAATATTAATAATCTATTTAATTAATTAAATCATTGATTTTAATATATACACATATTTAATTAGAAATAGAAAAGTGAACTATTTAATACAAGAGGTGACTAATAACACTAACATCTTCGCGTTTCTTGATATCGGCTATACTGCCTTCATCCCACGCTTCGCATACGCTACCCAAGTTCGAACTCGACTCGTAGACTACTCCGTTCTTGGGTCCCCCATTTCGAGAGGGTGCCATTTTAATGTCCTCGTCGTCGCTGTCTTCGTCGTAACTGGAAACCTTCGAGTTACCTAACATCGGTAGACAGCATAACCCCTTTTTACCAGACGATTTCTGGAGGTTGTTCCTCCTCCTCATTATCCCTTTCTTCTCCCTGATCGCGACCACCGCCATATCCTCCCCTACGAGTATAGACTCCGGGTTACTATCTAAGGAAACGGCGGCCTCGATAGAGCACGGCACTACTCTGGCTTTACGGTAATCTTGGTCTCCCGCGGAACGCTTTTTCAGCCATTCTGCATCGGGTAGGATGCTGTTCCCGTTGATGCAGGTGTTCTGTGCAATGTGTTCAGAGTGTTATTAATACACAATAATATATATACATTGATACTACCATTTCCACCCTAGGTATACTGGGTGCTAATGGTAGTAACCTGTATTGTACTTAATAGCAGCCTATTATCTAGTATTTTTGTAATTTTTATGTTTATTTTAAAAATGTTTATGTTTATTTCATTTATATTTAATTTAGTAGTATTATAGATTGAATGTTTTGAATATATATTATATTACAGTTTTAATACAATATTATATTTATATATATATATTTTTTATTTATATATTATCGTTTTTAATTAACTTCTCGTAAATAGGTGAATGATCAGACAAGCTTTTACTTTTTCATTCATTTAGGCTTTTAAGTAACTCTAAATATTATTATTATTATATATATATATATATATATATATATATATATATATATATGTAGTAGTGGTAGAGTGGAATGAAGTGTAGTTTAGTTATAATGTAGCGGGAGTTGTACTAGAGATAGATAGATAAACATTTTATTGTAGAGAAATAAAATAAAACGACACGAGACTGAAAAAGAGATATACAAATTCTTAATAATAAATAAATAATTGATTTACACGGGTCGTTATGCTGTACAGTTTCGGGTGTTCGATTTATTCTCTAGCTAGGTGTAAATTATAGATCTTGCGATGCATCCGCAGTCTGGTATCGTACAATGAATATATTAGTAGAGTTCTTCTTATCAGCTCGCTAAGAGAGGCCTAGTCGTTCTACACACATATATAGTACATATATATATATATATATATATATATATATATATATATATATATATATATATATATATATATATATATATATATAAATATATATATATATATATATATATAATAATAATAGTAATTTAATGAAAGTTGTTTATTTAAAATGGTATATACATATTAATGATGCAATATATGTTTCCTCGGAGAACCCGCAAGTTTAGATATAGTTATTTACGATATAGCCTGAGATCTATGATTCAGTGGAACAGTTACTAAAGCTAGTAAGCGAGATGTCCAGGATTCGACTCCAGGCAGTTCTTATTTGTTCTCTTATGTTTATCGAGAACTTAATAATAAACAACAAATCAAAACACAAATAAAAACATATTACACATTTGTATTATATTGTCCGGGCCCCTCACCGTTATTTATAATATGTACGAGTCTTAAACTTCTGATGGGGTCCATTTGTAGGCTAATGGTCAATAAATAAGTATTATTATAATTATTATCCGCCAAGTTAGTGCTATAATAGCTATACATTCGACCTCTAAATCGCTGACCTTGCTTTGTTGATACTTCACGATAGCGCTTTCGTCAACTGAGAAACTCTCTCCGCATTTTACGTAGAATCGTTCGAAGAGCGCGATTCTTCTTTCCTCTAAAATCGACTCTAAATCGACGATTTCCTGTTTATAAAGTTTGACAATTTACTTTACTAGTAATTATTTGGTTTAGGGACAGCTTTTTATTGAGCAATCAGAAGTCCGATAATGTATAATGTGTTTATCACTTATTAATATTGTTTGATATAATTTAATAATTAATAAATAATTATAATTTAAATTAGTTGTTAAACTATTATAATTTTATTTCTTATGATAATTTTTTATTTAAAAAAAACTTTTTTTATTAAAATACAGTGTTTTTACTAATTATTCTCTAGATATAAAATTATATTATTGAATATATATATATATATATATATAAATTTATGTACAAAGAATATAAATTTACACAAACTCTATTAATATTAAAAAGAGATTCATTTTTTATATTTGATTCCACCCATTTGATCACTCCTTCTGCAATTTGATTGGCTAATAAAACCGTGGATTTCTCTTCTGAAATATTGATTAAAAATAATTAATATATTTGTTATTTATTAGAAGAATTAATCATAATATAATGCTAGAATATTTTATAATATTAAATATATAATTTAATTGATGATATTTATATGAATAAATTACTATAATTATATAATAATTTTTATTAAAAATATATATAATTTTTTTACCCATGAGATATATATATTTATATACGATTTTATTAATTTATCCATTATGTTAAAATTTAAACGTTATAAAATTCTCATAGGAGTAATATTTTTTAATTTATTTATTTATAAAATCTTTACTAAATAATTGAGGGTATACTTAATTCAAATTATAATATAGTACGAATTTTTAGTATACAAATTCATACACTATATATTTAATTAAAATACAAATGAAATACATTAATTACATAGTATAGGTACATCTATAATTAATACTACTTATAACTATTTAATTTCGTATTATTCTGTGTTTATTTCAATAACGTATGTTATCGTTAGTAGAAATGTATAATTTCGATTAGATATTTTAACTACATATTAGCTTAAATAACATATCATTCATCTATGTATGAGAAACCTGAAAGGTCGATGTACTTCACATAGGAGCGGTGGTTTATATCGTCACTGAGGGTGACGTGATCAAATTTATGATCCAATCTCAATACGATCAATTCGAAATCACTATCCTACAACAATGTTCGATTATTTAATAATAATAATAATAATACTATTTACTCATTGACCCGTAAATAGTAATTGAATACAAATAATGGATAGAAATGGATCCCTCAACAAGTTGTAGGTTTATACATGTTAAACTATAAGGAGTCATGGAAAATACAATACAAATAGTACATTTTTGTAAGTTATTTAATACCAAAGATTTTCCGAAGGAAAGATATAACACTTACGCGAAATCGTGTAATTCGAATTTGTATACAAAATACCCTGGTGCCACCTATAGCGGGTTACTTTTAGGAACTATGCGTTGTTTATAATGTAAATTCGTATTTAACTATACACTTTTAAAATGTTAAATAATATGCTTTAAATTAATATTTATATGATGAAAACTAAGTGTTCATTACTAATATATAACAAACAAATATGATATTTATGTTTTAAATGCTATAAGTATATATTTAGTAAGTAAAAGTTAATTTATATTGCATGTAATTTAATAGAGCAATGAAAACATTGTTGTATGCAAACAGAGCCGAACCTAAATCTATTTCAGTGATTTCGATACTACTGCTAGCAGCGGTTGGGGATATTACTAAATTACGTTGCATGCATAGGGAGTGTTATATCTTTGCTTCGCAAAATCTTTGTTAATACTATAATACCTCAATAATGTAATCAACCTTTAACACATTAATGGTTTATTACTGAAATATAAACTAATAACTATGTATTACTATGTGTAACTATGTTATTAGTTTATGAGTTAGATATACGATGTTACTGTAAGATATAATATTTAATAGTAAAATGATATCGACTGTATAAGAATTATTTAACCATTTTAAATTACCGCATATTATTAATACATTTGTAATGAATGTATTTATAGTATACATGTAAAATATACTAATACAATAGGGAGATTTACTCCATCATCCTTCTATTCTATAATTAGCCGGATAGGTATAACAAGCTTAAATCTGATAATAATATATACAGGCAGACTCGGGTATTAAATGTGTACACAAGAATACGGACACAATCGTAACCAGCTCATTCCGCTCATTCAGAAGGATATATTCCATATTTATTTAGATAGAATTGCGCATACATTAGATAGATTTAACGAGGTGAGATCGTGTGAGAAACGCTACCGTGAGATATTTAGCGACGGCTATATTGTACTCCTCGTTGCACATCTGAGAGTGAAAGTATTCATCGCTTGTGATGGATAACACGCAGCGACTACTGTCCACTGCGTCGTATAGCTCTGACTGCCAACTTACTCCTAGGTGAGGGGGAGGGAGATAGAGAGGGGTATAGGGTGAGGGAGAGAGAGAGAGAGAGAAAGAGAGAGAGAGATAGAGAGAGAGAGAGATAGAGAGAGAGAGAAAGATAGATAGAGTGGAATAAGAAAATGTTAAGCGGAGTTTAAAATATTTTTCCCGCAATAATATATTTAACAATGGGTATAATTACCTAAGGTTAAGTTTTTTTGAAGATGTTGATAGAGAATAAATTATAAATTATGAGTGACAGCGATTTACAAATCTAATACTATTTTAGTAGTACTACGATCATTAATATCTTCTGTAATAGTAAACCATTTTATTTCGCTGTATATTTGTTATTACTTTTTGATATTAAAATTCATAAGTGTATATGAACATAACTAAACTACTACTACCGTGTATTATTCACATAACTTAGAGGTGTGTCCATCATGTCAGCTGACCTGTTTTCAGCGTATCGTAGTCGAAGAATATGCGCAGAGAGTCGTTGTTTTCGCGTAGAACATCGAGAATGAGTCGAGCTGTACCGGAGTTCTTATGGCAATACGACAGAAATATGTCGTACTGGTATTTATCTGTGTTACGGTCAGCGTTGGCCACTGTTAAATATAGTCTACACTCGCACTCGCTCTCTGTGTGCACTATATAGATAGAGCTCGCACTTTATATAACATTTTGTTGTGTTCACATATTTTCGGCCGTATTTATTGAGCTACTTTTAAATCAAATATCACTATATAGTGGCAAATACTGATTACAATGATGGGTCGTATTATCATTCGAGGATACTATCGTATATTATATTATATGAACATTAACTATTAATGCATTGAAGAAATACTACTTGAATAATAACTATCTAAATTATATTCATCTAAATAATTCAAACTTAAATACTATATAACAAAATAAATATTTTATTATAATAAACTAAATTATTATTTTATATAGTAGATGTACAGAATGATAAATGATAAATATTTGTATTAGTCGAGTAATTAATTTATTAAATTAAAAATGACTAAATAAGTGATAATATAGTGATAATTTAAACGGTATTCTAGAATAATCTCAATACATTAACGATCTATTCGCACATAGTCTACACTAGTAACGAATGATTCATAACGAATGACTCATCAACATAACGGTTACCATCGACTACCTTTGTTGATGTTCTTGGCACGCTTGTTTACCATTACGGTGGAGATCTGCTGAATTATCACACTGGCTCCGTCAATCAACTGGGAATCGTTAACTCTATAGATGATTAAGTTTCAGTATTAGTATGGCCCTCTAGTGGGTGGTTGTGTCGGTATTAGTTAATCTAGTGTATGTGTAAGTAAGAGTGTAAAGAGAAAATATTGGCTAATGTGCGCTAGTGAAATAGGGCTTGATGAATAAAAGACAATAAAGTATTGCTGTCCGTTCCCCTACAATATTATACGATAAATGAAACATTTCATTTATTTATATATAATCAACATTTCAGATTTGATTCATTACAAATGTAAATTAGTTAACAAATCATTTTAAGGGATTGTTTCGTGGATTATTTAATATAATTGTTTATAAATATAAGTCAATCTTTAAAAATGATAATTTATATTAATATATAATGTTCGTTTAAAAAAAATATATTTATTTCAAATATATTTTAAAAAGCATATATAATTTTTATATCATGAATTATATTATGAAATTATTTTACTTCAAATTATCATTACAATTTAGTATATATAAAATTTATTCAAAAATAAACTAAAATTAATGTAAATACAAAGAATTTAAGATATCTTTTTAGAAAATAACATCATAATTTATAAAGAAAAAGAAATATAGAATTAGTCAATAGTAATTCTTAATCAACATCTTCATTGATAACCACATATTATAGGGAGTAATAATTTCATAATCATAGTGTTAACATATCTGCATGGTTAGTATCTTGTTGTTATCTCTGTAATAGCCTTAGTGCTTCTACGACCTACCCTGATAATGTCTACATGTGATGCCAAAATCTGATAATATCTACATATGATAATGCTTACATCTGATAATAATACTAATAATAATTACTTTTATTTCAATATGTATGTTATCATTAGTAGATATTTAATAATTCTATACCTTTGATTATATAATTTGAATTTATATTTTCTTAAAATTAATATCAACCAATAATTATTGATTGATATTATAATGAATTACACGTAAGGAGTTAGTGATGATCTAGTGATAAGTTGATAGTCGTCTAGTGTTAGTCGTTGTGTTAGTGTTAGTGTTAGTGGTTGTGAGAGTGTTAGTGGTAGTGTTAGTGGTAGTAGTAGTACCCGCATGAGATCCACTGCACCATCGACATGTATAGCGGAAAGTTAACGTTCTCGAGCTTTAGTGGGGCGAGGATATGTCTCTTTGTCACGTACCTGTGATGTAATAGATGTGATGTAATAGCTGTGATGTAATAGCTGTGATGTAATAGCTGTGATGTAATAGATGTGATGTAATAGATGTGATGTAATAGATGTGATGTAATAGCTGTGATGTAATAGCTGTGATGAATAGATGTGATGTAATAAATGTGATGTAATAGCTGTGATGTAATAGCTGTGATGTAATAGATGTGATGTAATAGATGTGATGTAATAGATGTGATGTAATAGATGTGATGTAACAGATGTGATGTAATAGCTATGATGTAACAGATGTGATGTAATAGCTGTGATGTAACAGATGTGATGTAATAGCTGTGATGTAATAATTATGACGTAATAGCTTTGTGTGGTGTACTTGAGAGAGGGTGATGTAATATCATAGTATGATATATATCTGGTTGCGATTCGATACCAGATTAGGATGTACCTTACAGAGAGGGTGGTGTAATACTATAGTGTTACATAATAGTTATGATGTAATAGCATAATTATCTAATCGTAGTACGAGTGAGCGATGTGATCATGAATAAAATACAAATGTTACCTAACGTACGTAATAGTTAGGTAACGTATATTATGCAATAGTTACACAATAGTTATGTGAAGTTAGTGAATAGTACGAATACATGCAGTGTTTATGGGCATCTGTGCAACACATAATACCCCCCCACCCCGTTAGGTAACCTGTTACAGCAGAGGGCTATGTTGTACTGGTCTATACACAGGGAACACTTCAGGAATGATTCACCTAACAGCGGCACTATTCTGACAACGGTCACATGGAGGTTATTATCTACTACATATATATAAGTATATATTATAATTAAACCATCTATACATACATATTATTATATATTATGTATAAAAAAGCATAGAAAAGATATTGATCTTTATCTGAAGCCCTTTAGAGGAAATAACAATATAATTAATTGATATACTTCATACGAAAAAAATATACAACTTTCTTCTAATAAATATTTATTATTATTATTATATAAGTATATATTATTTATTATAATTAAACCATATATACGTACATATTTTTATATATTATATATAATAATATTATACACACATATATATGCGGTAATAATAGAAATGTAACATCGACTCCAGACAGTTCTTGTTTTTCTTATGTGTTTATCAAGAATTTAATAAACGATAAATCAAAACACAAGAAAAAAAATGTTACTATTTGTTTTGTATTATCCGGGGCTCCTCACAGTTATTTAAAACATGTACAAGTCTATGACTTATTGAGGGGTCCATTTGTATCCGATATTATTATCTATGCGATTCAATAAATAAATATCGCTTAACGACAGAAGAACCGTTTACAAGAGATCATAGCCATGAACACGTCGTATTGCCAGGTCTCCGGTCTGTTGGCTATGTCCTCCGCTGTGATAGCTAGCACGGCTGTCAACGGGTTACGTTACATTCACCCGCGTGTAGAACTCATTAAAAGCACCACAAACACATCGCTTATATTATCAATTATTCGAGATTATTAATTATACGTATATTTATATATATTTATTATGGAAAACGTTACCTACAAAATGGATTAATATAATGCTCGTTGATTTTAATATAATATAACTTTATATAATAGTAATCTAACTTATTGATAGTAATATAATTTAACTTATTGATATTTAATAATTTAATTTTTAGATTTTATATATTTTGTAATACAATCTAATAAACCAAATAATTGGGTAGAATAAGCATTCGAATAGAACACTGTCGTTAGTGGCGCATGTAGAATATAGGCGTAGCGGTAACCATTGAATTTACTTTTCAGATGCGAGATAAGTCGCAGAGACGTACTCTTGTCTTGTTCGCTGTAGACGATGAACAGGTCGTACTTTATGTCTGGTTCCTGTACCAGTAGAGAGACATGATTGTGTTACATTGAGACATGAGTGTTAGTAACGCGTGTGTGTGGGTGAGTGTGTGTGTATACACACACAACATATATGCATTGTATAATGGGCGACAATTACAGAAAATAACGCTATATTATTTTGAAGCACTTTCAGAGGAACAAGAATAGCAATGTTACAAACTAGAACACGAAACAGAAAACAAACTACGATTCTTCTAATAAATATTATTATTATTATTATTATTATTATAATAATATAACATAATATATGTGTTATCACTATAAATATCGTTATTTAACTGCTACGTAAGTAATTCCAAACGTGTACGCTAGGTGAACTCTGACCTTAGGAATGCAGACATTCGCCTCTATTTTCTGTTTGAGCGCTGTGAATCTATCGGCGCAGATCTTATTCTCGTAGCTGAGAGAGTCGCTCGAGGTGCCTCCACTCACGTAGATCACAATCTTCAACAGCTGATCACCGGGTGGCAGTAGGGTATTACAGTCGTGTATTGCAATTATTGTTTTATTTTGGTGGAGTCCCTTTCACCCAATCCAGGAACTTAGTTTTCACTTATAACCATATATGGCTCTAATGTCATTTCGAAGCCGCTCTCATGTTAAGGCGTCCATGGTTTTAACGAGATCTGATCATTATTGTATACACTCTACTATATATTATGTTAAGCCTTATTTGATTGGTCCGGACGGGGCTCGTCCTACAATCTGTACGTCTAACGCCTTAGCCAACTGAGTTATTACATAACTACACGTGATGTTGAGATGCTAAACCTGAAGACTGAGACCTATTCTCATCCACTCCACTGCACTCGTTACCAGCGATTCCATCATCTTCACAGGGTCTCCGTTCTGTGGCCAAGTATTAATACACTAGGCTTATACTATATATTGTCATAATACTATAGTAATACTTCATTATTACTATATATTAAACAATACTTTATTAAGACTATATTAATAGTATATATATTATAATCAAATGTATTATCGTACCATATCGATATTATACATCGTAATGATACTATATTACTTCTCTATATTATAATAATTTGATAAGATAGGATTGTGGATTGTGATGTTATAAGAGGATAGCTTGATTAGTAATAGATACATTACTAATATCCCTATATCATGATATAGCATGAACTACTTGCGACCTAGTTGCGGTATTGACCTCTTGCGTTATTGACCTACTTGCGGTATTGACTTACTTGCTGTATTGACCTACTTGCGGTATTGACCTACTTGCGGTGTGAACCTGATTACCGGTGGCCAGTAGAGGCATAATCACGCTACGATTGGTCTGATTGAAGATCGGCATTAGGCCGCGGAACACTTCCTTGACCGCTACGTGTAGGGCGCTCTCGTCTCGATGGTTACGTTCGAAGCATAAGATTTGTCTATAGTGGGAGAGGTAGGGTGTGGTGATAGCGCGAGGGGGAGGTTACAGCCGGTAAGGTAGGTGATAGAATGAGGAAATTAGCATATGCAGCAAGGTGATAGAATGAAGGAGAAGTTATAGCTTGTAAGGGAAGTGATAGGGTTTAGAAGGGGGTAGAATGTTGAGGGAATTAGTATTAAGGGATGACATGGTGATGGAATTACAGGTAATAGAGGTGATATCATAGGGTCACATTGGGTGAATGAAACGAGTAATATAGTTGAAATTATTAATAAAAATGATAATAAATTAGAAGATAGATGAGAAAATAGTAACTTGAGCATATAGGATATAAACTGATGATGAATGTGAGGCTATAGAATATGGTAATGAGGGTAGTTATGTGTTGATAGTTATTATAAGTGATCGGAATTGGAAACGATTTCGTCGATTGGTATAAATAAATACATGAAATATAATAAATACACACAAATAAAATGTATTAAATAGAGTTTGAAATATAAGCATGTTTTAATATAGTATATTTGAATGCATATTATTTAACATTACGCAAATCACGATATCATAACTTATAAATTTTATATTATCAAATAAGTTATTTATCACATTATATAATCGTATGCTATAATACCTGGTCCACTGTATTAGGTATGCATGTAATAGGTGTACCTGTACGAGTATCTATCGGGTAGTGGTTTGCTGATCCAACAGTTGAAGTGGGTTCTGAGATCCTCCTGCTTGTCTTTGGCCAGGTCTCGCACGCTTGGGGTCCGTGTTGTCAAGTTAAGGGGTGATATGTATACACATGTGTGTGAGGGGTGATATGTATACGCATGTGTGCGAGGGGTGATATGTATACGGGTGTGTGCGTAGGGGTGATATGTATACGGGTGTGTGTTGATAGATAATTTATAAGCAAATATAATGTCGAAATATATAATCGAAAATATAAGGTATAAATATTTTCTAACGATAACGTACGTTATTGAAATTAAAGAAATTAAAACATTTGACAGTTACCATGTATGAGTAGATATGTAGCATGTATTGATAGATATTCAACACATGTATATTAGCATATTAGGAATATAATATTGCATATTAATCTAGTATTGTTAATCTGTATGTCTTAATCAAGGTTATGGATTATTCGAGTCATATACAATTTTAATAAAAATAATCATTTTAATGCTTAGTTTTTATTTCTATTTATTTTATTCGATATATACAAAATTAAGATTTCGGAATAAAATAGCTAATATCCATACATGGATATATACAGAATATATATTAATAGTAATATATAAATATATAAGTATATATATGTATAAGAAATTAAGTGAACAATTAATGTTATAATGTAGTGGGAACTTAGATTAATAAATCCAATAGTATTATATTTATTAAATTTGTATAATACGATATATGCATTAATATATAAATATCCGAATACCTGTATCTCTATCTCCTCTATTTCATATCTAGATTAGTGTACGATACCACTATGATGCACATACCCACATACAGTATTGAGCAGTGCGGCACTATATAGTGCTGCTTGCGCCAGTGATATTTTATTTTAAAGAGCATGTGCTGAAATAAATGCATCTGAATTTGTGCAAATACAATTAAATATAATATAAAGTGCGTGTGCAAGTGCTATTAGTTATAGTATACATAGAGAGCGAGTGTGAGATAGATTACATTTCCCAACACTGCCTACACACATCTGTGTACATCAGTAACCTTATCTGTAGATTAGAGTGCAGCGCTCCTATAACAGTTCCTCTTATTACGGTGTAGTCAGCTGCGTGAATAGTGTAGTAGTGGAGTGGTAGCGGTTGTGGTAGGGGTGGTAGAGGTGGTGGTAGCGGTGGTGGTAGTAGGGGTGGTAGAGGTGGTGATTGAGGTGGTGGTAGCGGTGGTGGTAGCGATGATGGTGTTAGCGGTGGTGGTGATAGTAGGGGTGGTAGAGGTGATGGTGGATGCGGTGGTGGTAGAGGTGATAGTGGAAGCAGTGGTGGGGGTGATGGTTGCGATGATGGTGTTAGCGGTGGTAGTAATGGTAGTGTTGGTAGTTAGCAGGGTTAGCATGTTATCGTAATAGTGTACTAACTAACGTGTATTTAATATTGTCAACATGTAGTGGAAATAAGGATTTCACGTTAAAACGAAATGAATGTAATGTTTCGACAATCGTTATTTGGACTTACAAAATATTGAAATCATATTTGTGTAGATTTAAACTATTAAATATTATACATACCACTAAAACCATGGTTTTCAACATCAGTGCTATATAAATATTTAGTAATATTTTATTTATATAGCATAGTATTTAGCTTCTACTTTATATGTGTAAACATAAAAAATTTATATGTCAAAACGTCAATATTCTTGTGTCACCCTATCATGTAAACTTTAAATATAGTTTCTCCATATAATTATAAATAACTAATACTAATAGAGATATTAATAACTTAGATAATGAACGATACAATAAAATCTAAAATCAACAATTCATAATATAATGAAACCAATAAAAATACATATAAAGATATTTAATATTTTAATTTTATTTTTTATATTATTATAAACGAAAAACTTCTAATAAATAATGACTACAAGTATTGCTAACACTGACACTAACATTGAAACGCCGAGATGGCGAGAATGTCGACCTTCTCTTCGAGTGGTAACCGAGTGATATCTCCGAGGCAGAGTTGTATCTCTCTTTCCCCACCAGACGTCAGCACGAACATTCTCGAGTATACCCGCAGCGTCATCTTTAACTATTCGCAATCAACTTCAGCGTTAAGCCATATTACACGACTCATTTATTCACTAATTATATATTATAGTGATTATGTATTATATATTATATTAATAATTGAGTATACTTATTAATTATAAATCATATTTTATTAATTATATAATATAATACACATTATAATTATATTAATATAAAATTACGATTATTAATAGTAATATTATGTATCTTTGTTAAACAATTATAATATTATAGAAAATATGTTATATATAAATTATTTGGATGTATCTCGACTAAATGAAAACATTTATAAATAAAATACTCTGTCAATTTCAACTATAGAGGGCGCTAAAAATATAGGAATATATAATAAATAACTATAGTTTAATATATAATATTAATTTGTGCATGTGTATCATGTATAATATTTCATGTTTATGTTTTATAATGAATGAGTCTATATAAATTAAGTGTAATAAAGTAAAGATTAGGCTTTTAGTAATATAATACTTTTAGAATAGAGCCCCCTAAAGTTGAACTATATGAATTAGTGCCTTTAGTTTGCGATGATATTTATGTATGAAATTATTATGTATTATCTATTATAGAGTCATAATTATTATTATAATAATATAATTATAATTAATAATATTAATTAATAATTAATAATATTATAATATAATAATTATAGATATATTTAATATATATATAATATTATAATAATACATATTTATTATTATAATATTTAATAATATTTAATAATTATAATATTTTTAATGAATATAAATATTTAATATTATATTTACTAAATAGTATTTAAAATACCTACTCTAAATTAATAATATTCACTGTAAATCATGAGGTATAAACATTTGTAATATGATATTACAAACGTAGTATACTATAATATATATATATATAATTTAATATCTTCACAAAGCTGTGAAACTTATTTAATTAAAAATTTATACAATACATTATAATAATATATAAATAATTATTATTTATACAATTTTAAAATTAGCTTATTTTCGGGAGAATCGGTTTTGACATCAAGCCATCGCTAAATTATTTAGTAAATATAAATATAAATTAATTATTTAGTAAATATAATTAAAATATTATTATAAAACAAGTCAATAGTCATAAAATAGTATATTTATATAACTCTATATGAATATACAATATAAATATATTATATTTATAAACTAAATATTGTTATCTACATTTATTTTATAATTTTCAACTAAATAAAATATATTTAAAAATGAATATGATTTTTATCAATATGTAGAATAATTCAGTATAATTCTAACATTATTCTTATAATTATAAAGTATATAATATGTAATGTTACATTAATTATTTATAAATTTATTTCTATTTAATACATTATTAATTAAAATATTAAAAAAATTAATTTAAAAGTTTTATTAATATTTATTTTTATAGTTGCTATGTCAAAGACCTAGTTCAAAGACATACACATACTAAAAAAAGAAACTTTTATAATATTTAATTTATTTTAATCAAACAATATTCTGATTGTATTTTACTTTGTACCTTTTTGGTAAATTATAAATCTATGTATGGGAACAAAGAACAATACATTTAATTATAATTATTTTCCCTATGATTTGATTAATTCAATATCTAATCTATCTGAATACATACCTATATATATATACTCCGGTATACAAGGAAAAATATTATATAATATACATATGAACTTCGTGCATCTAATCGCGGTCATCATAATATATTATATAAACAATCTATAGGCTAATTAGACTATATAATATATTGATAAATTATAGACTCTATAATATATAAGCAATTACAATAGAGAAGCATTTAATAATAATAATATTCAGATTGGTTCCTCGAAATAAACGAGAGTAAACCCAATAGATATAGAAGTTCACTGAACTTATCGAGATATCTACCTGTTAGCCAAAGTAATGGAAAACAAATAAACATATTAAAGTACAAATAGAGTAAAATAAAATTGGTAATTTCAAAAGAAAAGTAAAATATAAAGTACAATTGTAAATATTAAAATAGTTATAATGCGAATATATATTAAACATATAAGTATACTTAAATATATTTTTAATTTTAATATATTATATAAGTAAATAAAATTATAATAATAGAAATAACAATACAATTATATGGGTATAAATAAAGAGGAAAAAATAAAATATAGGTGGATAGGTCGACCACAACGAACGAATGGTAGCCTAAAATGGCTAACAACTTTCATTATGGATGTGCCAAGTCCATTATAACTTGAGATGACCCTCCACAATCATACTAGTATACTTACTACTTAGCATATAATACACCACCGCGAGTTACAATCAATACACACACAAAACATGAAATCATTACCATTTCTAAAATAATAAATAAATATAATATATATATTTATATATATATATATAGAACTGCCTGCGTGGCTCCAGTGGCTAAGGCGTCAGACACACAAGCAGTAGGACACGGGTTCGACCCTCGTCCGGACCATTAATTAATTTTATAAAATGGGTCTTAAAATATTATTTAGAAGTGATCTTATATAATTGTGTATAAATAAATGATCGGCTCTCGTTAAAACCATGGATGCCTTAACATGAGAGCGGCTTCGAATGGACATTAGAGACATATATGGTTATAAGTGAAAACTTCATCTAAGTTCCTGGATGGGATGAAAGGACTCCACCAAATAAAAATAACAAATAACAATATAATAAAAGAATAATAGCAATTAATAATAATAATAAATAGTAATGACAAATAATGAATGAAATGATTTTTTTTAAAGAAACAGTTTGAATAATATATATAATAAATAAAAATTATTTATGAATATAATAAAAAAGAGCTCCTTTAAGGCATATAAAGAAGTATTTTTTAGACTTGTATGAATTATATACTAGATAGAGAATACAAAAATAATATACAATAAACAAACAAAATATATAGTAAATTGTAGGTTGTAGGTTAGAGGCTCGTGAATATAGATATATTACCAAAGAGGGAGAGACATTATGTCTCAGATGTGTCAAATGAATTGATGACGTTTCAGCTTTCAGGTAAAGGGTCAACCAAACCCTATTTCGTGGGTGTCTATTTTCCGCCATACAATAGGCTGCTGACATCCCTATTACCGGAAACCTATCACCAAACATCCTCCAAACATCTACCACACATATGCCGCTCTCCAATATGCTATATAATAATACTAGTATAAATAAAATGACAATAAAATGTAGATAAGAAATAATAGTAGTTAACTTGTAATACAATTGTAGGTAATTCCTAATCAAATACTAATAATAAAACTAATAATAATAATTAATAATACATTTAAAACAAATACAAATTTTAAAATATATAAATATTTAAAAAATAATATATATTGTACAAATAATAAAATATTCCAATTACTGAATTATCATC
Organism: Osedax fenrisi; assembly: GCA_964019155.1. Classification (NCBI taxonomy): domain Eukaryota; kingdom Metazoa; phylum Annelida; class Polychaeta; order Sabellida; family Siboglinidae; genus Osedax; species Osedax fenrisi. Next base: position 1,231,735 of record OZ025245.1, read on the forward strand.
ATTTATTAAAAATAAATATTTATCAAATAAATAACTAATTAATAGTTACCATAGTAATAACTTTAATAGTTACCAATAATTAAAAAAAAATATTTAAAAACTTGTTCAAATGTTTATAATCAAAAATAGGTAATAATACTATATCATACTATATTATACCTATAGTATACATACACCTAGTATTTTTTACCTTTATAACCAATACAGAATTTATCATAATAACGTTATAAATTGGGAATAGCGAATTCATTATTTGACCAGAGAGAATACATTTTTTGTTATTAAATAACTTCATAATTTGTGGATGTAGTTCCATATTACCTATGTTATGATTATACCAAGCTTAAGCTTAAATTTAAAGTATAAATTTATACATGTATTTATAAATATTTAAATATTTAAATCAATAATATCAGATGAATTTCAAGATAATTGTGATTAAATAGAAATCGGTCTATAAATTGAATAATCACATCGATTATATTTCTTATATATAATTTAATTATCTTATTACTATATAATGTAGGGGAAAGTCCCCGATTACCGACACCTTCCTAATACCGACCCCCTCTCGTATTTCAGTAACTATAAGAGATATCAAAAAATAATATATACATGAACTGTTAGTAATTTAATGATAAATATGAAAACGTATTTTGTTTAAAAAAATATTTAATCCTACAATTGTTATTTGATAAAATGTAATATTCTGTTTTATTTTTTTTAATATTTGAATAATAACTTTTTTTAAATCATTGTAAATACTTTATTAATTAAAAGAAACCCTGATTTTGTACATAATATTGTAGAACAATAAAATGTTTATAACTATTATAAAAATAATTGAATTTGAATAACTATTAACCAATATATCTTAATTATAGCAACCCATATTATTTTCCTATTACCGACCCCCTAAATTACCCTAATACCGACCCCATGTGATTTATAATATCCAATCAAAATAGATTCGTATTTTACTTTAAAATATGTCGTAAGTTATTTATGTATCATTGATATAGATTTAGTATTCATAATTCTAGTTGATTATATACCTACTGATTAATAAAAAATATTAAATAATAATATACAATATTTTAATATAATTACTATAAAGTTTAAATTTAAATTTAATATTACTATTAAAACATAAATTCAATAAAAAATAAATTACGTCATGTTATAATTAATTATAGTTATGTATATCTACTCTTTTTATTGGATATTATAATACTACAATTATTTATACTACGATTATTTTAGGGGGTCGGTAATAGGGGAAGGGGGTCGGTATTAGGCACATGTATCCGATTACCGACCCCCCTGTTTATTCTTGTAAATATAATTATATCAAAAATTTAAAATAGCCATTTTATTCATTGCCATAATATTACCCTAATTACAAAATTTCAATTAAATATATTTAATATTGAATACGTTATTACAAATAATCATTTAGGGGTCGGTAATCGGGGACTTTCCCCTATATAATATTTTATATTATTGGTTTTAGTTTACCAGAATAATAATTGTGTTCCCATTTAAATGTTATATTTACAATTTATTATAATTTTTATATTCCATATCTAAGTTTGAATTTATAATATATTTTGTTGGGAAGTTTTTCTTTCTTATGTATACATGTTAGTAGTGATTTAGTAATCCATAGTTTATTATTTATATAAAGCATATTTTTACTTTTTTTAAAGGACAACAAATGTTATTGAATTTTTTTTGTTAAAAACAATATTAATACTAGAACATGAATATGTCCAGTCAACTAAACTTTTGTAAAGATAAATATAGTTTTATAATATTATTTTGAGAGTGGTTTCTTATATATTTATAAATCGATATATCATTAGTCTTGTGTTTTAATAAGTAAAAAATGGCGAATAGGTAAGTGGTGACTTATATCAGTTAAAATACCATTATAAATTAGTTCTTTATTAACATTTATACAAATATTATCTAGGTAAGTTTCCATTAGAATAAAAATGAGTAGATTTAGTTATTAGTGGTATACAATTCATAGAATAAATGTTTCAATAAAATACTTGGTTATATTATGTTACGTGAATGTGAATTAATATTGAAATCACCTATAATAAACATATTTATATATATATATATATATATATATATATATAGCATATATGCAAGGTTATTAAAATTATTAAAATTAGTATACATTATATCAGAGAACTTAAGTTCTAATTAAATAATTATTTATATTAAAGAAGGTGATTTATAAATACCATAAATAAGTATATTAGTTTTACAAAGAGACACACTTAAAGATACAGTATCATAGTTATCACGTATTGATAAACTTATATACTAGACTTTTAATTATGAAGTTACCCTTTTATGTAATTTATGTTAAATTAGGTGTAATTTGTGTATGTATTAGTGCATTTTACATGCTTTACATGTTATGCATACATAATATGACATAATGTAATGTATGGGAATCCTATTATAGGGAATATATATATAGTGACTATATATATTACTATAGTGAATTAATTAAATCAATCATTAATTAAACATTTTTTATTTAATTTTATTATTTGTGTATTCAGCACCACCGTTAGGATGTTTCTATTGGCGGAATACAGCAGATCACGTGTTCGTCTTTAGTAAACATCCGGAACACTCACTGAGAATACGCGTTGAATCCGAGTGTTCTCTAGATTTCTCCACATTTCGCGTTCTCTATCAGTACGGATAAGCTGTTCAAGGTCATATCTAATTCGGTCCGTAGCTTTTCCATCTTAGATTATTAGTTTTATATGTATTGTTTAGTTTAAATATATGGATTATATTAAAATATATATATATATATATATATATTCTCTCCATACTGCACCACGCCACCTACGATCCTCTAAATATATGGTCCTGACTGAACCATCCTATCGCCGGAAAAAACTTGGGAAGCGTCGCTACTATACATATATGTTTGCACCAGCCTCCTTTGGAATCAATTCCCTCCATCCCTCAAAACCATCAATATAGCAACGATCACCTCCAAATATAAACTAAAGAAGTATCTCCTTGTCCATGATATATGAACTTCAAATATATTCGTTTTCGCCACGTTGTACACTTATCTGTACTTATTATTACATTTATTTATTGTTTTATATATAGTATGGTCAGACTATACAAATTTTATAATTTAATTAGTGTTTAAATAAAATAATCATCATCATCAAAAAATATATATATATATATATATATATGTATGTGTATGTATGTGTCTGTGTGTGTTATGTTAATACGAACCTTTTTCTTCAAAGAAGCATTATCTTGACTGGATAAGTAATGTTTGCGTTGGTAATCTTTCTTTATGGTGAAGAGTTGTCTATTCAGCGAGTCTATCTGTGGTGATTATGAACATGCGCGTGTGTGAACATGTGTATGTACTTGTATGATAATGTCATCTATACACAGAGCTGGGCAGTATATTATTGTTGTTGTTGTTTTGGTGGAGTCATTTCATCCCATGAAGACAATTATATGACGATTTACACTTATAACCAAATGTATATAATCTCCCTTCGATGATATTATCATGTTAATATATACATTTGTATCATTGAAATCATCTCCCGTATTTCTATTTACATATGTATACGTGGTTTATATATGTTTACATGGTTTATATATATATATATATATATATATATATATATTTATATATATATATATATGTATAAATACATATATGCATACATTACTTACAAAATCCCGAAATAACTAACGTATTATTATGAAACCATTTTGAATACGAATAAAGAACATTGATAATTATCAATGTCAATAATATTATCAATTAATTATAATTAATATTAGAAGACAAAATAATCACATTACATTATTTCAATAAACTATATCTATCTATATATATATAAACCATGACATCTCTCTTGAAGATGCTCTTCTCGATAGTTTCGCTTTCTTCCAGTAGCGAGACGTGAGCCTCTCTCAGTTTCTGTGATTCTTTCTTCAGCCTCGCTATGGTTCTGTCGTTTTCCGCAACCTTTTGTATTGGGATAGGGTTACGTTGGGATAGCGGAATATAAACTGTGGGGGTGTATAGGTGTAGGGGTATATCTAACGAGTATAACTAGGTAGAGCTGAACGTGTAGGCTGAGGTGAATATATATATATATACATTAAACTAATTAATAACAAATAATGAAATAATGTGCAACACGGTATACGTACAAGATACAACTTACTGTTACATATCGATGATGCAATCGAAGTCAGTTTTATTACATAATAGAATTATTGCAATAACGATTAGGATAACATATTTTCAAACGATAATTTTTTAATATTTATGTTATTTATATTAGTATTATGCAATTCTAGCTTATAGATTTGAATACTGTCATTTTAGATATAGGTAACAAGTAAATACGACTAACATTTGTATTATTTTAATTTATTAATATATTTATAGCTATAACATATAGATAAGTAGTAGGATAATATATCTAGTTTCAAAGTTAACTTGTATATCAGTAATAGTCAACTATACATAGATATACGGTTAATATTTGAAAAATTAATAAAATATTTAATAAAATTTTGCTGAAACAATTAAATATTTAACATTTTAACATTTAATATTATTCGAACTAGGAAACAGTGGTTTAAATTTAAGAACAAATAAAAAATATAATGCGAAGCTCTTGTTTGACCCTCTAGATATAACACGTTAAACATATGAAAAACATGTGTGTATATATATATATATATATATATATATAACTGTTTATGTGGCGTCACACACACAAGCAGTAGGACGTGTATTCAAGCCTTGTCCGGACCATTAAAATAGGTCTTAAACTAATATTTATAAGCGATCTTATATAATTATGCATACATAAATTCTCGGCTCTCGTTAAAACCATGGATGCCTTAACATGAGAGCGGCTTCGAAGGGACATTAGAGCCATATATGGTTATAAGTGAAAACTTCATCTAAGTTCCTGGATGGCATGAAATGACTCCACCAAATAAAATAAATATATATATATATATATTGAATATTGAATATTGGATATGGATTATTGAGAAGAAATAAAATATAATGTAGTATATACAATGTCTGCTCAAATGAGAATACCAGAGATTATCTTGTAATCTATACTCACAACGAGAGTACCCTCCAATAATTAAATATATATATATATGTGTGTGAGATTGACAAGTGACCTTGTGTTTACACTTGTTCTCGGAGCGTATCTTGCTGAGCAACATCGAGTGGCGGTACTTCTCGTGAAGTTGCTCCAGTTCTATGATCGCCAGGTCGAGTTGAGGCTACGGGGCATGTTAAGTAGTTATGCTGAATTTAGCTATAACTATAGTTGTACTTTAGGTATAGTATAGGTGTACTATATGTGTACTATAGTTGTACTATATATATAGTACACCTATATGTGTACTTTAGGTGTACTATAGGTGTACTATAGGTGTACTATAGTTGTACTATATATATATAGTACCACTAAACAACTAAAATACACCAATACGTAATAGTTATCTTCATCGCGTAACTCGAGTGTAGACGAAGCTGTCAATCACTGCCGAGAGTGGTTAGCGTCTCGTGTGCGACTCGTTAATATTACATATAGGTGATTACATAACATGTGCACATGTGTCATGTTATAATGCATGATATATGTGCATCACGTGTCATGTATCATGCGTAACTGCAGTAATCCAGACGGCTTAACATGGATATGTTTATTCGCGGTTATTCGCGCGAATCTGTGAATAATCGCGATTTTTTATATAGTCTATAGACTAAACATATTATACATTTGCGAATATATATTTGCGTATACGTAAACACTATAGTGTTTCAAGCGAATGTCCGCAAGTGTGGCTTCTTAAGCTTAAGCTCATTCTTAAGTAGAATGCGTGCACCATTAGTATGAATTAATTGCGCTTTAAAAGCTATATAGAATGCTTGAAAATCGCATATATGCGATTTTCATATGACATATGTCAGCATATGCTATCTTGTATTAATAATGTATATAGTCGCTACTTAGCTAATATTTAAATTTAATAATTAAATATTTTAAATTAAATATATATATATGTATATATATATATATATATATACTGTTAGTTCTGGTGAAGTTCAAATACATGACATAGTTGCGATTACAACTAAGGACACGACCTATACCACACGGCCTATGCGGTGCACTACAGGCATCCGCACTTTAATTCATGTTCAACTATAGTTGATAACACGTATACGTGTGTGAAATTGGCGACACTTCATCAATATAATGATGCGTATCACATGTCATGTTATCACGCATGATTACTACGCATGTTCTTAACGGTCACGTGATATATTTACACTATTTATATGATGTGTATATCGTGAGTGTATTTCAATGATCAACATACTCTATAGTAAAGTAACATCATAATGAAGTTACCCGGCTAACAGTAATAGCCTCATAATAGCAGCACAATATACTTTTAAAATTAATAGCAGCATAATAATAGCATAACAGACTTTAAATAGCAACATAACAGAAGCATAATAGCACAATGTAAACATGTGAGGCTATTAAATATGCTGTTATGATGCTATTATGAGGCTATTATGTGTTTTCTGGGTATATTACCTGCCACTGGGTGTTGTTTATCTGCGTGGTGTCAGTGTAAACAAGATTTGCGATCTCCTTGATTTCCTAAGTATGCACACAAATATGAAAATTAGTTATATATATGTGTATGGTCAATAATAAATGTGATATATAACAAATGTAGATGGGCAACGACAACAGAAAATATTTATATTATTTTGAAGCCCTTTAGAAGAAAACATTATATACATTGTAAATTAACAGAAAAAAAAAATCTTCTAATAAATATTATTATTATTATTATATTTCGAATATAGGCGGCTATCTCTATTTACTTATATATATATATATATATATATATATATACCTACTCCGTTCCCTTACTATGCTATAGCATATATTAATATTATTATTAATACATATTGTGATATAATATAATATAATAACATAAATGTAAGTACGTAACATTTTCGTATCGAAGTTTGTGCCCGATGGACTCCCTCTCTATTGTGTTGAGTTTAACGTCTATCTCTACTCCCTTATCGAAAGAAGCTTTCAAAACCTTCAAGTTAAGCGAGGTTTATTGAAACATTCAGACGAAATAACTTCGAAAATATAACCGGAATTATAATAATAGATACATTATATTTATATATATATATATATATATATATATATATATATATATATATATATATACTTTAGTTAGTATCCTATTTACTAACTATATGAGGTTAACCAATTTAGACGTATTTTTTAGAATACTACTATACAGGGTACATCTACTTATACATAATCATAGTAAAACCGATTTATACTAACCTATAGGTATACCTATTATACCCTTATAATAGTGGAAAGTAACCAAATACGGTCAGTGCCCGAATACGGACACTCTCGGTATCTCAGAAACCATAAATCCTACAAAAATATGTTTAATGAATAAAATATTCATAATTATATAAATAGTCTACAAAAGTATTTTTTATATTTTAATTATTCAAAATAGTATATGCTGATATATCCAATAAACTGATTTTTTATTACGTTTTTAATGTATGAAAAAAATGTCAACTTAAAACCTTCTCAAGCATATACAAATGTATCGATATAAAACATTACAATATATTATTAATAACTAAAGCATTCTAAACATTATATGCATAATTGCAATATTAGTTATCAAATATTAATTAAGTTATAAGCATATATCTAGAGGTCATATAATTTCCTAATACGGACACTCTAGATGTCTTAATACGGACAGTGTCCGTCGAACACCCTATAACCAATCAGCGCGCAGCGTATGAATTATTCTGATTTTCATAAAAATCGCGTGCTTTATAATATTAATACCACCAATGAAGCTAAATCTAAAAATGTTATTATTTAGATACTTAAATTATATTATTAATTAAAAAATAATAAAAATAAATAAATTATTAACTAATTAAATTATATTAAATATTTCATAAAATTAATTATAAATAATGTAATTGTAATTTATATGATTGGTTCATCAATAATATATAGTTTATCTAGTGGTATATGTGGTTTCCGTATTATAACACAGGGTGTCCGTAATCGGACATGGGCACCGAATACGGACACCCCGTTATCTTTTTATTTTAAAAATATTAAATAAAATTTTAAAATCACAATACTATCTATAATCATATAATATTAAGTTATTGTAATTTTTTATTAAAAATATTGAGTCATAAAATGTTAAGACCATTTATTGTTAAAGTGTCCGTATTATAATTTACCTACCTATATATAGGTTTCACATACGAACACTCTATACAAGAATATCTCTCAAGTTGTCAAGCTCCCAAATCATGCAATACGACTATAGTCTACGACTATATATACACAAATCACGTACTATAGCATACAGTATAGTGCGATAGTGCTATATATAGCATACATTATAGTATGATAGTGCTATATATAGCATACAGTATAGTATGATAGTGCTATATATAGCATACATTATAGTATGATAGTGCTATATATAGCATACAGTATAGTGCGATAGTGCTATATATATAGCATACAGTATAGTATAAGTAAGACATATACACATAATATAACTATAATATAAATATAATATACTAAATATATTTATAGGTAGTATAATACCTATAAAAAAGTATACCATAGTGACACAGAAATACTCCAAAAATTAAATAATAGATTAATAACCAATATATTTTAAAATTTAACCCATTTAACATACGAAGTACCTAAAAAACTAATTATATTTAAAGCCAACTATTATTTAAACGTTATTATATCTATGAACTTATCTAATTTTATCTTCCTATTTGTTCTATATATATATATATAATAATAATTCTGATGAAGACGAAACGTATTATTCATAATATATATATATATAAATATATATGTATATATATATATATATATATATATATATAACTTAGATAAATTAGTACCTTTGCTAAATCTTTAAGTCTGCTTTCTAAATTATTATTTTGAATAGTTAACGACTGTTCCATTTCACCCTATAACACGTGACACGTCAATCAACACATTGAAATTATCTATATACTAAATATATATATATATACAATTATTATTGTCGAATATATAGTTGTTTTCGTGTTCATTTTAATATTCAATATAACAGTTTATGTTACTATTTTGGTAAGATTATATGTTGGGGTGGGGGGATGTGGGCTATAACAGTATACTGTGTACTAAAATATATTACTATACTGTATGCATACAAACATACTTATTAATCAGTCCCCCTACAACCACTGAGGTAGGTAACCTATTTATCTGATTACATTCATATAATATTTGTACTTAAACATAGCAGTAAGAATACAAGCTAAATATTTTAGAATATATATTTACCAATATTTAAGAAGATAAATATATAAACCTTTAAGAATATAACTATATAAACCTTTAAGAAGATAACTATATAAACCTTTAAGAAGATAAATATATAAACCTTTAAGAATATAACTATATAAACCTTTAAGAATATAACTATATAAACCGTTAAGAAGATAACTATATAAACCTTTAAGAAGATAACTATATAAACCTTTAAGAATATAACTATATAAACATTTAAGAATATAAATATATAAACCTTTAAGAAGATAACTATATAAACCGTTAAGAAGATAACTATATAAACCTTTAAGAATATAACTATATAAACCTTTAAGAATATAACTATATAAACCTTTAAGAAGATAAATATATAAACCTTTAAGAATATAACTATATAAACCTTTAAGAAGATAACTATATAAACCTTTAAGAAGATAACTATATACACCTTTAAGAAGATAATTATATAAACCTTTAAGAAGATAAATATATAAACCTTTAAGAAGATAACTATATAAATTTTTAAGAATATAACTATATAAACATTTAAGAATATAAATATATAAACCTTTAAGAAGATAACTATATAAACCTTTAAGAATATAAGTTATATTATATAACTATATAAACCTTTAAGAATATGTCATACTCCAGAGCTGCTATATTCTGTTTGTGATCCCTGATGAGAGAGGCGACGTTCTGATTCTTCAGAAATTCTATTTCGCATTGATCGGAAGCAGCTTTATAACTGTATATATATATTAGGGATGTAAATGAATATGAATAATGAATATACGAATTGAAGCTTTACAATTAGAACCTGAATTGAAGCTTTCTAAATGATAAAAATCGAATACAATACAAATTGAATACTTTGTAGAACGAATACGAATAATTCGTATTTATTTGTATTAATTTATATTAATAATTAAATTGTTATATATTAATGTATTTTAAATTGGGTTATGTATTTTATAAATTAACCTACTAGCGTATAACTATTAATTTAAGATATTCCGCTTGGCATTTTATCGTTACCAACTGAAGCAAGATAGAGTTTATTCCAATACTTATAATATATATATATATATATTTATTAGTATATTTATTTTTTTTAAATATTAATTAAATTTTATTATCTGTTATGTCATCGCTTTACTTATATTATTAATATTACTTTATGTTTTATTTTCACTTATTTAAGTACAATATAATTCAATAACGATGATTATATGACGGCGATGAAATAATGATGATGCAATAATGATGATGACATAACATTGATGACATAATACTTGTGACATGACTATGATGACGGTACGGTATAATAACGCTATAAGGGTGACGATGACGTCATGACGGTGATTACGTAACGTTTTAGTGATGATTGCGTACTCGTTGTAGCGACGCTGCACAAGGACATGCATGTCGTCCCTATCTTTACCGGCGACCCTGAGCTGTTCGTTAAGTAGGTCAAACTCCAGGAGCTGATGGTCACCCACCTGCTGCACGTGATCAATCCAAGACTAGCGGACGGGGTGAGGGTGAGTGGGGTTAGCGGGGTGAGGGTCCAGTACTTTAATTATAACTATTAAATAGTTGTATATATATATATTTGATAAAATTAATGCTAAAAAAAAATTATAATTTGTCGATAATAGGTTGCTAGCACCGACGAATTCTAAAAACCTTCTTGTCGTTGGATTCTATAACCGAATATGCGGGCGAATAATTGCTGTGTTTATAGAGCGAACCTAGATACTCGATAATTCAGGTGTGGGCCCTAGCGGTTACATTCGATTTTATATCGCGGATTCGCGAATAGTGACGAATAATCGCTGTTTTTTATAAATTAAACATATTTGATATTCTCGCTAGTACGAGCACCCCATTATAGTGGGGTTGTTGCCAGAAATTACTCGTGTGAACATTATCCGCAAGTATGGTGTCCAGTGGACACTGTCCACTCAATGAATGTGATGCGCTTGACCGATACATTATGACAAGCTACGATGTTTGACGAACTACTTTCCGTGCGATAACAATAGAACATACCCTATAGGGTTATAGAACATACCCTATAGGGTTATAGAACATACCCTATAGATATATCTTGATTTGAAACACCCAAATGACCTTTAGGAGAAATAATATAAACTACAAAAAAAAGCGAAATAGAAATATCTTTTCTTCTAATAAATAATAATATATATATATGTGTATTAGTCCTATATATATATTATGCAACAAATTCACAAACTTGACTATCTATTTAGCGATAACATAACACTAACATTCTGAAGCAGATTAATAGACTCGTGCATCTCCTTATTCTGCGAAGTGTAGAAATGCCACTCATCGATACGTTTACACAGACTGGCTAGACATACCCGTATCTCCTCTCCGGTACAGCGGGCCGTTAGGTCGGCGAATGTTTCCCTGTACACACCAACACATACGTATAGTATATATGAATATACATGAATACATATATATATATATATATATATATATATATATATAAAAGTAATGTAAGATAATACATTATTTAATAACACTCGTATACTGTGAAATATCACAAAAGTTGATAATATAAAACAAATTAAAGTACATATATAAAGTCGTAACTTCTTATTGAATATGTGATTACTCATATGATATATATATATATATATATAAAATAATATCATATCATATCATATCATATAATATACCAGGACCACATTGTGACAACATTAATGTATAGGAATTCCTATAGGACGTCTATAAACGTTCATTGTACAAATAATTATATTTTAGATTATCTAAGATTACAACTTAAATGATATCGATAATAAAATAAATGTTTATATCTTTACAAGATGATGTGATATATTATAATTTAATATAAAGTAATTATATACAAATATAACTACAATAATTTCTTTCAGTTTAATTTAGAAAATTAAAAAAATGTTGGGGCCAGATTCGGTTCTGTTGCTTGTACCACATTAATACGGTCCTGGTATATATAGATATATATATATATATATATATATATATATATATATATATCATATAATATCATATCATATAATATCATATAATATACCAGGACCACATTGTGACAACATTAATGTATAGGAATTCCTATAGGACTCCTATAAACGTTCATTGTACACATCATTATATTTTAGATTATCTAAGATTACAACTTAAATGATATTGATAATAAAATAAATGTTTATATCTTTACAAGATGATGTGATATATTCTAATTTAATATAAAGTAATTATATACAAATATAACTACAATAATTTCTTTCAGTTTAATTTAGAAAATTAAAAAATTGTTGGGTTGTACCACATTAATACGGCCCTGGTATATATAGAGAGATATATTTAGAGATATATTACCCGGCATATGAATTCGATACTCTTAAATCTATGAAACATTAATTAAATGTAAGCGTATTAAATATTATAAATTATAACTGATTTGATATATATATATATATATATATAAATATATGTAGGGGAAAGTGCCCGAATACGGACACTCTCGGTATCACAGAAAATATAAATCTTACACAAAATTGTTAATGAATAAAATACTCAAAATTATATAAATAGTCTAAAAAAGTATTTTTTATTTTTTAATAATTCAGAATAGTGTTGATATATCCAATAAACTGATTTTTTTACATTGTTATTTTTTCAATTATACACATAAACATTTAGAAAATATTTTTTTAAGGATTATTATATATATATATAATACCATACAAATTAGTATAATATATATGATAGTTTTTGTGATACCTACATTTATACACACATACCTAGCGCGAAATAATTTTTCTGAGAAAACAGCAGTTTTACAGTAAGAAAATCAATTTATATTATAATCTATTTCAATTAATTGAAATAAGAATATAATTATATTCTTATTTATTATAATTTACATACACATATAATATATGTACGTCGTACGGCGTACGTATGACATAAGTCTTATGTCGCACGAGCTCGCTCCGAACCCGCAGTATCGGTAACGCCCCCTCGATACGAGGACACGCCCCTTAACGACAGTGACGCACGTCGCACGAGCTCGTTACGAACCTGCAGTATCGGTGACGTCGTTATCCTCGAAGATACGTCTATAGGTACTCGTGTCCACGTGCTCTTTGTACTTCGCCTGCGCAAGTTCCGAACTGGGCTCCACGTATACCGACTTCCGGGCCCCCGTCATCATCTGCGATGCCACTAGCGACTTCCGGGGCGTGGCGACACCGACACCACCATCACCTTGGACGCGGTTAGGCGTCGGTGTAATCACGACGTCCTTGACGATGTCCTTCACGCTGGCTGACCAATGGGAGTAAAGGGGGAGGAGTCAATAATGTATTGTATACTTGCGCGTATTTCATGTGCGGAGATATTATAGAGTGTATATGTAGTTAATATATGTATCTAATAGATTATATATATATATAAATATATATGTAGTATATATATATATATATATATATATATATATATATTATATGGAGTATACTCTATCATATATAATAATTAAAAAATAGATTTAATTTATTCTAGCCAGATATAAAGTTCAGTTAGGAACCTAGCTAAAGTATATTTCAAAGAAACAACACGTGCATTATTCTATCGGTACACTACTTTCTAAATATAGATATAGCACTTATTTATAAAAGTAACATACGTCTCAGTATGACGCACGGATTTATAGATTTCCATAAATAACAGGTACATAGAAATATACGGTATGACGTAATAAGTATAAATAGGATATAATAGTATTTATTAACGTTCGATTTACTATAAATAAATGAATAGAACCTCGCTTCTCGTACTTCGGGTGGATATCTTCCGCTACCTCTGAAGACACTTTCACGGTCTTCTTTTTCAGCATATCGGTATCGATTAGTGTACGCGTTATTAGAGAGAGGGGGTTACGCGTTATCAGAGAGAGGGGGTTACACGTTATCAGAGAGAGAGGATTAAGTTTAATTAATACGTGCCAAAATAGCGTTGGTTAGAAAATTAAATATTTATTTATTCGGTTGAATTTTGATTTTAAATTTATGAATCGTATACTTATATATCGTACACTTATATTGTGGTTAACGCTGAACATATAACATCCGTATTATTGTACGAAACTGTATAGAGAATCTACACAATCTATATATAGAATATACATAATCTATAAATAGAAACTGCACCCAACTTACCATTAAACAACACTCACATTGGAGGTCATATCAACACGAATTATAAATTGTAACAAAATGTCAATAATATTGCCGAAATGAAATCTTTGAACGTGTGCGATAAACAAACGAAGTATTACGTTTCGCTACATCGCGTTGTGTACGCATGCGCACAACTATAGTTATATTGTATATAGTTACGTGTAACATTAAACTAATAACACTAAACAATAATACAGCCCCACTGGTAACATAGGGATAACGTTTAATGTATACAAATAGTAAATATGTGTATATAACACATGGGTATCTATAGTTATAATATATAGTTACTTAGTTACTTAGTCCCGTGACGTCGTCATCGTAGGGGGAACACATGATAATGAGTAGCACAACTTTCTCCATTTCGAACGATCTTTTGCAATATCTAAAAGTTGCCTAAGAGAAAGATGGGAAAATTCGAATATATCATTCATCCAATTTCTTTTAGGTCTTCCTCTTTTCCTCTCACCTTCGACATATCCATGAAGAATAGTATTAGCTAACGAATCGTGACGAGTTATATGTCCGAATTTGGTCATTTTTCTTCTCATGATAATATCCAGAAGTGGTACATATGGGCCGACTTTTTTATTAATTTCATTGCTTACAAATATATTAGTTTTTCTTTGTTTATAGCTAATATTTAAAAGTCGTCTGTGTGCTTTTGATTCGAAACTACGTATCTTCTTTTTAGATTCTTCTAGTAAGGTCCAGCTTTCGCATCCGTACAACAATGTTGAAATAACTAGAGAGATGTAGAGTCTGTATTTAAGTTTGAAATCAATTTCTCCACTACGCCAGATCTTCTCCTAATTTCACAAGGGCTGTAACTGCTGTCGCTAGTCTTATTTGGATTTCTTTCTTTGAATTTCCGGTGTCGGTTAGCATTTCTCCCAGATATTTGAAATTTTGAACATTTTCAAGTTGTTTGCCGTACATAGTGATCACAGGTGGTGTTGAATGATCTCCATTTACAAGAATTTTACTTTTTTCATGGTTAATTTCCATACCGTATGATGTCGAAGCTTTTTCTAGAGAATCTGTGAGGGATTGCAACTCACTTTCTGAACCAGCGATGAGATCTATATCATCAGCGAATCTTAAGTTGTTGATTTTTCTTCCTCCTATTGCTATACTTGACGATTGATCTACTAGAGAGTCTTGCATTATTTTTTCTAGAAATATATTGAATAGAACTGGCGATAGTAAGCAGCCTTGTCTAACTCCTACTGTCGTATCGAACTTAGTTCCTATCTGGTTGTTCAATAGTACTGCGCTTTTTGCTGATTCGTAGAGTGACTTTATGATTTTTACCAAGTCGTTGTCTATCCCAAATTCAGACATCACATTCCACAAACCATCATGCCATACTCTATCGAAGGCTTTCTTGAAATCGATGAAATTGTGGTAGACTTGTCGTTGATGATCCATATGTTTTTCCATTAATATTCTGCAATTCAAAATTTGTTCTGTTGTACTGCGATCCTTTCTAAAACCTGCTTGTTCATCAGCCAGAATATCTTCTGCTTGTGGTGTTAAGCGATTCAGTATGATCCGTAATACAATTTTGCTCGTGTGACTGATCAGACTTATAGTACGATAGTTTGAACATTTTTTGAGATCGCCTTTCTTTGGAATAGGTATAATTAAAGAAGTCGTCCATGCTTCAGGCCATTGGTTTGTAGACCAGATTTTCTGACATAGCTTGGTAAGTATATCGTATAGTGCCTCACCTCCTCCTTTGATAAGTTCACCTGGCACATTATCAATACCTGGTGACTTACCATTTTTCAAGGTTCTTATGGCATTGATTACTTCTTCTTTTAATATGGGTAATGGTTGTTCTTCATTTTCTTCTCGAGTATTATGTAACTTAGATTGATCAGTTTTAATTGGGTAGTTATATAAATCTCTGCAATATTCCGTCCATCTTTCTAATCTTGCACTATCATCTTCTATTGGTACTCCGTTAGCATCTTCAATATTTGACATTTTCCTGTCTATAGAGTTAGTGATTGCTTTTATCGTGTTATACGCTCTCTTGCTATGGACACCTCTTTTTAGGTCGTGGTCAATTGAATTACATTGGGATTTAAGCCAATCTTCTTTTTTCTCTTTCATACTTCTTCTAATAAGGTTGTGGACTCGTTTATATTCTTCTGCATGTTCAGTACTCTGATGTTTGGTTGATTTTAGACTTCTTCTTTTATCACATAGCGTTAAAATCTCATCAGTTATCCAAGGTTGCTTTTTTATTCTGTATTTTCCTAGAACATTTTCTGCTGTACTTGTTAATGACTGTGAAATTTGCGTATATGCATTGTCAGTTGATATTTCATTAATATTGATGTCTGATAGCTTCGATTTCAAATCTTCTTTGTACTGTAGGCTTATAGTTGCATTATTCAATTTTTCTAGATCATATCGTATTCTATTGCTTTTCTTCATTTTTTGTGATCGTAGTTTCAGTCTCATGTTACAGAGAACAAGGTCGTGGTCACTGTTTATTACAGCTCCAGGGTATGTTCTAGTTGAGGACATGTGTATACTTGATTTGAATCTCAATGGTGCTAGAATATAATCAATTTGGTTATGGGTACGACCATTTGGCGAGTGCCACGTAGCTTTTCTTGAATCTTTTTGCGGGTGAAGTGTGTTAGAAAGTGTAAAATTATGTTTGGTAGCAAATTCGAGAAGTCTGATGCCTCTTGGGTTTGTTTTCCCGAGCGCAAATTTTCCTACAGCATTACTCCAATCTTTATTTGCATCACCTACTATTGCGTTCCAATCACCTTGTATAATCAGTAAGTCTTTTTTATGTACCGCTGCCATTGTTTGTTCTATATCTTCATAAAAAACTTCGATATCTTCGTCATTATAATCGCTTATAGGAGCATAAATCTGAATGATAGTCATATTTACTGGCTGTGAAGCTAATCTTATTGATATAATTCTGCTGGAAACTGTGCTGTAATTGAGGATCGATGTGGTAAGCTCTTTTCTAACGATAAAAGCTACTCCTTGTTGATGGTATTTTTCTTGTCCACTATAGACAATTTTATGACCTTCGTCTGTTATTACTTCACCAGAGTTTTTCCATCGTGTCTCAGCAAGTCCAATAATATCCCATCTATAGCGATCAAGTTCTCTCGTTAGTTCTTGGATTTTTCCTACTCCGTTAAGCGTACGAACATTCCATGTTCCTATCGTTGTAATATTCGTTGCTAGTTGTATTCTTCGTTTATTAATTGTCTTTGTCGTTCGTTGTGTTGTTTTATGTTGTGTTGTTAATATATTATTCAATCCAGTAGTCGATTTATCACATCCATCCTGGGATTTACCGATGGGATGCGCGGGCGTTGTTATTCCGGGGCTCGGCCGATCCGGCATTGAATGTTTTATATTTGTAATTGTCATGTGTTCTTACTCCAGGCATTAATAGTCTAGCGGGGCCTGTCTCCTCTCCAGACTATTTGTATCAGCGTAACTATGGTTTATGATAATATATACGGATTAAATATTAGCATATATGCCTATATATATTATTGTTATTTTTATTTTATTTTGGTGGAGTCATTTTATCCTATCCAGGAACTTAGATGAAGTTTTCACTTATAACCATATATGGCTCTAATGTCCTTCGAAGCCGCTCTCATATTAATGAATCCATAGTTTTAACGAGAGCCGATCATTTATGTATACACAATTATATACGATCACTTCTAAATATTATTGTAATACTTATATTAATGGTGCGGACGAGGATTACTGCTTGTGTGTCTGACGCCTTAGCCAACTGAGCCACACAGGCAGTTTTTTGTTTGCAGTTTCATTTGTGACATTCTGATACCAATCTATCAGAATATGTTTAGTATCATTCGTAGAATTCGAGTGTATGTGCCAGTAACTTAAGCAGTGTCCAAGTCTCACATCCGTGCAGCAGAATCTATTCAACTGAGGAGTTCATATGCCTGATTTTGAGTTTCCTACTAAGAGATGTTTTCCAGGTATTACTCATTTTATAACAATTTCTACAATCGAACTCTTATCTGATTTAAATAGTATGCTCTTCTGCCTATCATTGCCCCGATGTACTTGAAGTCCTCGACTCTGAGGTGATCTATCTATATATATATATAGCCCTATAGGGCTCTGATAGTAAACTCTTGCTTAATGTTGTAGTTTATGTATTTCATTATATCTGTATTCATTCTTAGTCCTACTCGTTTTGTTGATTGTTCTACTCTAGTGATCATCTCTTGGCTTCCTTTGATACCTTCACTTACAAATACAATATCAGCTGCGAAGTACTTGTCTGTAACAGTGGTAGGTGGTACATATATGTATATGCTGCTAACAGATAATTGCGCAATTCAGTGTTGTTATGTTGATTGTATAATTAGACTAGTCTCATTTTCATTATCTTCGTATATTCTATTGGCTATATGAGTGTCTTCTCTAGCTCTAGAAATAATTTAATCAGTATACATCTATAGATGTACAACTTTTGTATTTCTCGATTATAAGTGGAACTAATTCTCTTGTAACTTCAGAATTTTACCTATGAATCGTTCATCTGAAATATCTTCATCGCCTGGATAGATAAATCGATTCTCAATTTCGACTGAGTATTTATCTTAAAATGATGTGTCAGATTTATACAAAGGCCAGTTTTAAGGGAGTTTTCATGATAATGTATTCCTACTCGCTCGCAAACTTAGCCTTACTTTAGATGATATGATTCGATGATCTGAACTGGTGTTAGAAATAGTTATGCATGCCTTCACAATTATGTTGCTGTTTCTCCATTATGTTTCTCTCATTAAGATACATACATTGTTTTTGCATATCACAAATCAAATAAAATAGGTTTAAAATCACTTTTAAATGATAAGTGGCGGGTGGAGTTTATAGTATTGACGGATATATATTATATATTATAGATATATATATATATATATATATATATATATATATATACTATGTATATATATAATACTATAAAACAGTATTTAAATACTATAATCTTTGATAGAAGAATGTGACTGGTTTACTTAACACTAGTTAACACAGGTTAACAAGAGTTATTAGTTATTGTTATAGTAAGAATGCACGACTTGTCACTTAATACACCCGGGGTGGTTTATTACCCCCCGTTACTAAACACGGATCATATCGCGTCATCGTATAGGTCGCGATGAATCACAAACTATGACTCATAACCGTGTCACGTGATGTACGCACGTCACTCATTACGTAACAATAGAGCCCGCAGCCAATACCGATAGCCACAGTACAGTGTACAGTGTACAGTGTACAGTGTACTGTAATACCCCTGTATACGCCGTATACCTATACAGGGGTAGTAAACGATCGTTTATAACGCGGTATGATTCCAATACCTGTAATTAATAAATCGTATTAACTCGTATAAGTATATATATATATATAATACAAAATAATGTAAGAATCAAATTCATTTAAAATACTAATATATTCGTATGTAATTTTTAATGAATTTTATCGCGATATTATGAAATACGAAACATATATGTTATTACGTTTTAAATTCGCTATTATAGGCGTGTCTATAGGCGTGTCTATAGGCGAGTTTACTATCGTCGTCACTATATTACTAGTAAATAACACACTGCATAAACGTTTCTGTTACCTCGCTTTCTGTAAAGAGACGTATCATGATGTATTATGAGTCATAAGTTATGACTCACAACTGATGACGTAATCGTATGCTATTGTTACATAACACCCGTATACAATACACGGCGCCGGTATATCGCATAACAGTCGTCACGCCTCGCTGCACACGCTCATCGTTATATGCGTGCATCTACTATTTATATGCATCTACATAGAGTAGTATTGAATGGTGAGCATTGCCTATTGTTTTACTACCACACACACATTTCATTATATATATATATATATACTAGAATAGAATATATAGAAGTTCGTAGTTACATATTGATAAACCTATACTATATTAATAAATAAGAATCAATACAAGACAATTAATACATTTTTACGAATCTCCAACCTATGTGTCATTGTCGTAATGTGTCTATCATATCTTCATTATATATATAGGGTTAACTCCCGATATCTCAGAATTTAAGTGACCTAAGAAATGTATCTGAAATAACGAGTTTCTGATATACCGAATTATTCATATTTGTATATGTTTTCTTACACATGTGTATGTATAACTCTATAGGGGTAGTAAACGATTATTTATAACGCGTTAAAACTCCATTACCTGTAATAAATAACTCGTAATAATGTATGCACAGCAGGAATGGACTTCAGTAAGTTCCAGACTCTGGGCAGGAAGATTGTGGGAGTGGGCTTCAACTATTCCGGACTTCTTGAACAGCTCGAGATGAAGGCTCCCAAACATCCTCGCATATATCTGAAGGCGACCTCTAGTTATCTGCAGCAAGGTCAAACTATTCAGGTTACGCCCCTCTAGTGGGAATACATACGTGTAAAGAGTATATATATATATATATATATAGTATATAATATGGATTTCCCTATTACTAATAATCAACAAATGACTCATGTCATTACCGATGACTCATTAGTATCTCACTAGAATACACGTTCGTCATGTAGCAGTTTGTTTACCCGTTACACATATATGTGATAGTGTGAATTAGTGTGAATTAGTGTGAATTAGTGATGAAATAACATAAAGTCATATAGATATACGGGTATAATATTAACAATATTACTAATAGTAAGTTTATATATATATATATATATATATAGGATCACTCTACTACAACATCTCATCAATCACCTCGTATGTGGCTACCATTCTCCCTCAGGTGTAAATTATATGTGCTATCTATAATCCATATATCAATATATTATTTCAACCCTTGCTATATGTCTGATCAAATTAATTAACGTACAATATTACCTTATCTTCGTTACCAACATTCTTATCTCCTTATCTCCCGGAACTTTCACAACACATCTTACCTCACACCGGACACCTTACCTCTATATACACCCACACATCGCACACATCATAATTCATCACCGCACAACTTACGTATATATATATATACCCACACACCGCATACTTAACAGAACACCGCACACCGCACACCTAACTGAACACCTATCCGTACACCTCACCTAACTGCATACATAACCGCACACCGCACACCTAACCGTACACCGCACACCGCACACCTAACAGCACACCTAACCTCACACCGCACACCTAACCGCACACCGCACACAGGTACCCACGTGGTCTAGCGGACTGTGGTACGAGGTCGAGCTAGGCGTAGTGATAGGTCAGCCGATGAAAGACTTGACCAGCGAAACCGAGGCTATGGATAAGATAGCCGGATATTGCGTAACACTGGACATGACGTGTAAAGGTTACGTACCCCTTCACCAGTGGTAAGGGGCACAGTAGGGTATAGTGGTGGGGGTGGGGTACGTATTAGTGATGTAAATGAAGCTCGGCTCGGGTTCGTATTTTTTTCCGAAAATGAAAGTCTCGACTCGGTATTGAAAAGCCCTGCATTATTTACATCACTGATACGTATAGATGTGCGCCGGGTGTAGTAGTAAGTGTGGTGTGTATGCGTATATACGGATGTGTGTGGGTTTCTACGTGTACATGTATGTGTATGTGTATGTGTGCGGGAGGGATGTGTGTATGTGTTTATGTAATTCTAATAATGCGAGAGTTTTGTAAAAATTTGAATAAAACATAACATAATTTATTTATTCATTCTCCTATTTATAGATTATATATATATATATATATATATATATATATATATATTAAACAATACATACTTATATAATCATAAATATTGTTAAATCGTATAAATATCTTGAAAAATGGATTCCAAATGACGTAGATGATAATAATGGTACATTTAGTAATATTAAACAGTTGTATAAACAAAGCTACGAAATATCATATAATTTGACAATTTTTCTAAAGATACAAAAGTTATACTATTTAAAACCTAAGTATAATATATATGTATATATATATATATATATATACTATATACTATATACCTCTGTATTTCATCTGATTTAAATATATATATATACACTATAGTGTGAATGCTACACTACAATGCATTCATTTACTCCACCAACCCCCGACCTGTCGCGTCGCACACCCACTCGTACCCATACACCCACACACTCACACACCCATGCACACACTCCCACACACCCATGCACACATTCACGTACACACACACTCCCACACACACACCCACACACCCACACACACTCACACATACCTACACACAGGTAACCTACTAAAAGCTCGGGAGGCCGGATTTTCGTGGACAGTAGCGAAATGTTTCGACGGAGCGTGCCCTACCGGAGAGTTTGTGCATAAACACGTTGTTAAAGATGTTAACGACCTCGACCTCTGGCTCAAGATCGACGGGGTCACCAGACAACGAGGTATACTGCTCTAATTTCGTAGTATTATAAGTATAATATATATATATAGACTATTAACTTAATGAATGAATCAAATTATAGACAATGTCTAAGGAGACTCTGTAAAATCGATAAGTTTTATTAATTCGATATATTCTAACACACACATATATATATATATATATATATATATATATATACATGTATGTATGTGTGTATGTGTGTATATGTGTTCACGTTGTTTAGTTTTCAACTGAATATATCTAAATACATTCGTAGATTTAAATTCCCCGGTTTAACACTAAACACACATTTAGAACAAAATAACTTTCGTATGTATTTATATACATATTAAAATCGACCCTCGCCGTAACCATTACCACTTAACACACCCCTAACCACTAATAACACGCCCCTAACCACTAAGAACACGCCCCTAACCACTAATAACGCCCCCTTCCTCCACTAATAACGCCCATATTCATTAGGTAACACCAGTGAGATGACGTGGACTGTAGGAGAACTGCTGCGCGTGATAAGTCGATACATGACCCTTGAACCCGGCGACCTCGTGTTGACCGGTACACCGGCCGGAATGGACTTGGTGAAGCCCGGTCAGGTGATCACCGCCGGCATCTCGGGTATCGGAGAAATACGATTTCCGGTGAAATAAACTAGGCCGCGGTACAGTCAATAAATCATCGATGATATTCTTGTGTTCATTCTAATATAATCATAGCATAATACTTTGAGAAAAATAAATAAATCTCTATGGAGAGTAGCTTTGGCTAAACATGTATAATAATACCAAAGCCCTTTGATAATAAGGGGCTTTGATAATACTAATAATAATAATAATAATAACGATACTGATGATGATTATTATGATGATGGTGATGATGATGATGATGATGATGATGAATATGGTGATGATGGTGATGAATATGGTGATGATGATGATTATGATGATGATGATGATGATGGTGATGATGATGTTAATAATAACATTATAATAATAATCATAATATATTAGAAGTATTTTGTTTATACTGCAATATAAGTAACAATTATTGAATATTATTTATTTATAAAGGTTTATTTCAACTTAACATATATCTTTTCTATTGTTATCACCATTAAATATATGTTAATTATAATTTATATTAACGGTATTGATTTCATTCTTATATTTATAAATTTTCAATACATTTATAAAAAATAATCTCCTTATTATATATGTATATACATATATTTTAGAAGAAGTAATGTAAAAAAAATAATAATTCGTATGAATAAATGAAAATATTTTATTATAACTTTCAAATGCAATAAAAGAATTATGTTTTAATTGATAATACATTTAAATCGTATATTTAGATAGCTATATGATACGCATGTAACAATTATATATGCGTATAAGTTAATATGTTTTGATGGCCGTAATAAGAGATTACAAAAATAAACTACATATTTTATAAATATAATTACATTATTTTATTATATTGTTAATAATATAATGGTGTTGAGAGTCAAAGTATCAAAACGTAAACATAAAATATAGAATTATATCTTTTAAATATATTATATAAAGGTATATATATTTCGAATATATAATATAAAGTTATATATAATTGGTATACATTTTAATATAATGGTATACATGTTGAACGTATCTAAACGTTTAATTGAGTTTTGCGTTTCACGGAAGAATACACTTCCTTGTTGTTGTTGTTAGCAGTCGAATCACGTGACATATCCTTCAGGTAGCTCGGTTTGGGTTTAATAGAAGGTTTGCATTCTGTAGGTTTGGGCTCGTATTACAATATATGCGTAATAATATATATACTTTATATGTTCAAATATATTCAAATATATATGTATATATATTAATAAATAAAATAAAATAATTTATTTTCATAATAAAAGTATGTAATAATAGAATCAGTTTAATCAAATATGCATAATGGTTGCACTCGCATGTGTTAGTGAGTATAATATGGTTAATTATAACTAACTGGGTATATATAATTATATAGATATATATATATATATATATATATATATATATATATATATATGTCATTAGTATATGATATGTAGTATGCATTGATATACGGTATTTGTTAATGATACCTTTTTATACATTTGTTAATAACACCTTGCTCACTACCTATAGTCCTAAACTAGCACCGAAGGATAATGCTCGTATGTTTAACTATGGGTGTATGCGCGTATTGTAGTTTTATTTCAAACGCGAAAACTTAATTGTAATCGATATGATGATGATGATGATAGGTATATATTTAGACACTCAAATAATATTATATTCTTGAGAGTGTGAGAACGAGAAAAAAAAACGAAAAACGAGAAAACAAAAATACGAGGTAAAACAAAGAATTTGGATATGATAGAAGTGGTGGTTTAAATAATGTGGTTGTCAATGATAAATTCCTTTATTATTTTTTTGGATATTGAGAAGGTCATATCTGTTGTCATTATCATGTCATTATTTATGTTATTGTTATTGTTATTTTTATTTAGTGGATTCCTTTCATCCCATCCAGGAATTTAATATAATTAGATATAACCATATATGGCTCTAATGTACCTTCGAAGCCGCTCTCATGTTAAGGCATCCGTGGTTTTAACGAGAGCCGATCATTTATGTATACACAATTATGTCGTCATTAATGTATACACTAAGTATGTATATACTATTTGTATAACCAATATTTAATTAACCTATTTTATGGATATACTATTTTATGGATATATTAGTTTCAGTTATTATATTATATATATATTGTATAAATATAAATGTATATATTTCGGAGAGAATTCCTGGCTCCAACGTTAAAAAGATCTACATAATATACACTATAGCATTATACTATATTATATTAGCATATAATATATATAGGGGCGTAGGAATGATATTTTTTGTGGGGGGGGGGGCTATTTATTTTTATTTTATATTATATATCCTATTATTTATTAATATATATATTTACTATTATAATTACTAATTAATATCTTATTAATATCGGATACCTCTTTGGTATATGTTAATAGGCAATTAATAATATTTAATTTTTATAACAATACTTAAGTAATCTATTATATTAGAATATAAATATAAAACATTACAAAATGTATTATTATATAAATATAGATTTTCTCCAATTATTTTTATTTATAAATATATCCATCGCAAATGTGTGAATTGTTTCTTGGTGGATATTTGCGAATAATAATGCATTTAATCTACTATCTAGAGATAGTCTAATAGACTAGTAGACACAACAACATATTTATAGTTTGTATACGAAACTATAGTTTACTAAATACACGCTCACAAGATACAGAACTTGAGGGGAAAACCAATAAAAGTTTCATCAATTATATTATGGCGGGAAACATTTTTGAATTTCAGGAGGTTGTCCCATCATGTATATATTTGTCTTGTCTATTGTATTACACTTATTGATTGATTTGAACTTTATTAACATTGCTTAGCTATGAAGTACTTGTAGTACATTCTCTGATATAGTTACAGTGTACTATAGTTACAGTGTACTATATTCACATACTGTGACGTACAGTATACTATATTCACAGTTACGGGTAGATTAATTAGACCCTTCACCGCGCACTATTATTTAAATAAGCGAATCGGTTACTCTCTCCCGTTATAGCGACGCGTCAACACGTGATAGTAACACGTGACAGCTATGTACACGCCCCCTTTATATAGGCGTGGTCACGACTACCCTTATACAGCATATCACGTGATATACCCCATACACGATAAAAGCACGTGATGTCAACAACACGTGATACATATATATCACGTGATCGCCTTGTTTACGTTAGGCGTTCACTTCCGGTAAGTACTTTATTCTATAAATAGGTGTATCTCACTATTATACGTAGCTAGTGTATTATAGTAACAATGCGGTCATTAAGGAAACCAACCCCACACACGTGGGAACATTTGCCACCCCACCCAGTCATAGAAACCCAGTTATAAAAATAGGCCATTTCAAATAATATATAATAATCCAATAATAATATTATAAATGATGTATGTACATATAACAGTTGAAGTTAAACATGAAGGGAAATGTTTCCAATTACCGACCCCTACTTTATTATTTGTTATAACTTATTTATTTGAAATTTTATGATTAGGGTAATATTATGGCAATAAATAATTTTGATTTCTTAGATTTTTTATATAATTATATTGTCAAGAATAAACAGGGGTTAAGGGGGTTAAGGGGTTAATGCTAATATGATACACGTTCTTAATATAGATCTACTTCTCAAAATACCGACCCCCTAAAATATACTAGTAGAAATAATTTTGGTATTATAATATCCAATCAAAATAACAGATATAAATATATTTAATAAATTTCAAAATGCACGAAATTTATTTATTATTGAATCTAAATTTTTAATATTCATATTAAATTAATATTTTTATATTGAAATAGTATACATTATCATTTAATATTTATTTATTAATTAATATATATATCGCCTAATATAGTATATATATATTAATTAAATGCCTGATATCATATACAATTATTCTATATCAATGATACGACAAATTTCAAAATAAACACGGATATATTTTGATTTGATATTGTAAATCACATGGGGTCGGTATTAAGGTAATATGGGGAGGAAAGTCGTATAGTTCGCTATAAGTAAGATATCTTGGTTAATACTTATTAAAATTAAAATATTTTTATATTATTTATACAAATTTAATTGATCAAAAATATTATGCATATCATTACGTTTTATTAATAAAGTATTTACAATGATTTAAAAAAAAGTATTATTCATATATTTAAAATGTAAAACTAGATTATTAAATTGTATCAAATACCAATCGTAGAATTAAATATTTAGAAGACAAATAATATTTATTCATATGTACTATAAAATTGCTAACAATTCGTGTATATATATATATATATATATATATATATTAACTAATGAAATATCATATAGTTACTGAGATACTAGAGGAGGTCAGTAATTGGATACCAACCCCTAAACGAGTGAATGCCATACATTCGAATATTTTATATACTCTAAGTGTCATAAATCCCAGAGCGTATATAGATGTATGTGTTATTAAAGACATGGGATAAGAAAAGCATGGTTAAACATAATCGTAGCTGCCTTTCTAATTTTGAATAAACATTAATGACTTACAATATATGATTTTAAAATTAAGTCCCGCGAAATCGCACGCGAATAATTCTAATAATAGCCTCATAATAGCTGCAAATATATATTTTTAAATTAATAGCAGCATAATAATATCATACTAGAAGTATAATAGCATAACAAATTAATATCAGCATAATAGACATTTAATGCCAATAGCAACATAACAGAATAATTAATAGCTTAACATTTTTACATTGTGCTATAATTCAGATATTATGTTAACTTATGCTGTTATGTTAACATATGCTGTTATGTTAACATATGCTATTATGTTGCTATCATGAGGCTATTAATGTTAGATGGGTACACACGCGCGCACGCACACGCATACCTTTAGCAGTGATGGCGATAACAGGAATAGTGACGGTCACACAAGCGGGTATAGCTATGCTCTCGTATATGCCTTCATCTTCATCTCCCCCGCAGCCTCCTTCTCCTCCTCCTCCATCTCCATGCCCTGCGTCTCCTCGGCTTGTACCCGAGTGTTGCTTCTACGCGATGTCAATACGGTTAACTCTCGCTATCTCAGAATTCAATGGACACATATATGTAATATCATATACGAATGATTGGATATCTCAGAATATCGATATCTCAAACGAATTTCTCTATAGATACCTATAGGTACAAAACCAAATTAGAATTGTGAAAGTCTGAGTTAGTGTGATATAAAGAGTCTAAGATACATAGAGTTGACTTTATAACGTAATCAACTAGATATATTACATCATATGTATTACGTCATAGTTATTACATCACAGTTGTAATATGTATTACGAGTAATCACGTGTCTATCGTATTATATAATCGCGAGTTTAGTTTCAAAGTTACAAAACATACCTCAGTATAGTAATAGTGAATAAGTCTATATAATAGATAATAATCATTAATAATTATTAATTTAAAATTTAACTATATTGTCAGTTTCTTGAATGAAATATGTGTACTGTAATATATATATATATATATATATATATATGAATATATTAAAAATACATGATTTTTATACTTTCTAGACAATAAATGTTGTAAGATATCTATTATTGTATATTAAAATTGTGTATTGATTAATGATATTATATTTAACAATTGAATTTGTTAAAAAATTCGATAATTAGTGAATTCAACCAAATTATAGTTATTAGTTATAGTTATAAACATACACATATGTGTTTATATCTACTGTTCTATATGATAATATGCGTATTATATGACTTTCTGATTACGTGCTGGTTTAATATATTAATTAATTTAATAAATATAGACGAAATTGAAAAAAGTTGTATTTTTAAACTACCAACTATAGTTAACATACAATTGTATTTTTACTATCAACACCTTATTCGAATGTTAACTATTATATTTGTAATAAATAACATTATATTTATATTACCATTGTATATCTGTTATATATATAAATAAATATATATACAATATACTATTCTCATGGCGAGATTATACTGGATATACAAAGATAAACTTTTTAACAATTATGTTATGTTATTTTATGAAATAGTAAAACATACATATATTATTGATTATTGATGGGTAATATGTGGGTAAGATGTAGGGATACATAGACTATAGACTAACTTTAAAAGATAACACTACCTGAGCCAAACGATCACTGGTTCCTCCTCCTCCTCTTCTTCTCTCTTGTATGCTTCCCCTTCCCCTTCCTCTTTCGGTTATATCTCCATCACCATCCACCCTTATCGGTCGCAGTGACAGCTTTGACATCCATTTGTTATCTAATCAATACACACACACATATATATATATATATGTATATATATACATATGTGTGTGTGTGTATACGACCTAATATATACCCTCGCATATATGTCAGGTATATATTAGGTCGTGCAATATACCATCTTATAACATACTTTTTTACAATATTTGTAACATACTAAATATTATTACATACACTTAATAGTAGTAATATTTGTATACAAATCGCATATATGCATACCAGCGTATATATGGCTGTTTATATATTTGATATTATATATATTTGATATTTTAACCTAAAATATATATAATATATTACATATATGTAATATATTACATATATTTTAGGTTAAAATATCAAATATATATAATATAATAATTATTATACAGTAGTTTGTTATATATGTTAGGATGGTTTATTTATACACAAAATATGGTAAGAAATATAACAATATAAAAATAATTTATATATATATATTTATATATATATATATAACCTTTAACTTCTAATGGTTGGTCATAAATCATTTCAGCAGCATGTTCCTATAGGAATTAGATCTAATATAGTTATAATATCTATAATATTATCAATAATGTAGGTATTTATTATAATGATATACAGTTCATATGATACACTCATGTAGGAACGTGCATAACATGCATGTATATATTAATGATATGTGTATATTGATGTATTGGTTATATAATGATATCTACGTACTTTCAAAAGTTATTTTATAATACATTATTTATTGCAGAAAAAATATAATTAGTAAATAATTAGGTCAATATTAATAATGTTAATATATTAATATTAAATATAGTTTAGAAATAATTAGTATATTATTGGGTTACTTTAGGTTGTATATATATATATATATATATATATATATATATATATATATATATATATATATAAATACATACAATATGTGTATATAGATATGGTATATACACAATTTCAATACAAATATAACAAATGTATTAGTTTTTTATAACCGTATTATTTAATTTTGTTTTAAATGTGTTCAAAATATATCTTTATTTAATCAGAATGCGTTCATTAGAATGTGTTTATTATAAACTTACACGGTGAAGCCATACTAGCGATTCATTACGCGAATATTCGTGAATAAACGCGGTTTTTTTATAGATAATATATATAAATATTTAAATATTCGCAAATGCGAATATTCGCAAGAAGTACCTCACATTTAAACTAACTTTTGCCGCTTTTCTGGCGTGTATTACTATATCGGGGGATCGTTCGTTGAAACCGAAGTTCGACGTAACCGGATTAGGCGTTACGTCATATGCGTGCTCTGGGGCGTGGTTTTCGTAAAGGGGCGTGTCGAAAGAGGCGTAACTTAGCGCTTCGTCGTCGTCGCAGAAGTCCGGATAGCGATGCTGCTGCTGAGAGTGGGCGTATCCGATGGGAGGAGTCGGCGGGTGCCAAGTGGGCGTCATCTGTCCGTCACTGACGGTGGCCACGCCCTCCTCCTCGTCAGCCTTGTTCTCCTGTGTGATAAAGGTACATTAGCGAGGGGAGATCTACCAGCCTATAGGCGTATACGACATAGGCCTTACGTGAAGGCCTTATATAAAGCTATATTATTAATGGGATAAATAGTTGAATTAAAATATAATAGTTGTCTATATATATATATATATGCTACCGCTTAATAATTCAAAATTATATTCATAGATTAAGTTTTAAAAAAATATTTTACCAAATATATATTTAATGTATACATATTTAACCTACAATAATGTATTATCGTTTTACGTATATATAAATATATATATATATATATATATATATATATATATATATATATATAGTATTACCTAAGCCATATGTGCTTGAGGGATTTGTTATTACTATGGTTAACACACTCTATAGGGTATATAGGCGATGATAAATATACTCCATATATCATATATTATTGTAGGTTATTTATTAGTATACTATACTATACTATACCGTATACGGTACTACCATACTATACTATAGCACGATACTACCATATAGTATACTATAATGTAGTATGGTACTACTATACTATACTATAGTATGGTATATTATAGTATCATTATAGTAGAAGAAATATATCATAATTTTACCACACGATGCGTCATGATAGTCTGAATAAAACTGTGGTAAAAGGTATCTTTGTTAGTAAAGGAAGAAGATAAAACTGGCTGGCTAACATAGTGGAATGGGCGGGGTCAGAAATTGATCTCACCCAACTACTATAGTATACAATAGTACTAAATACTTGTAAATATCCTTCAGGTGGATATTATTCATAACACTTCAACCAATAATATTACTCTAAAATTGATATAAAAAAAGCACTTAAAATGAACAAATAAATGTAGATGAAAATTGGTTATATCTTAACTATAACTTTATGAATATAATTAATAATCATAACTACATTTAATATATTTGATTATTTATTATATAATATTAATTTATTATTAAATTTATATTACAATATAATATAGGGAAAATAACCTAGGTTATTAGCTAATACGGAAACTTTAACAATAACTGGTCTTAACATTTTATTACTCATTATTTGTATTCAAAAATTAAAATATATTAATATTATATGATTATAGATATTATTGTGATTTTAAAATTTTATTTAATCTTTTTATTCAAAAGATAATGGGGGTGTCCGTATTCGGTACCCATGTCCGAATTCGGACACCCTGAAGGGTGTCCGTAAACACGTGTTATAATACGGAACCCTATATACCACTAGATAAACTATAGTTTAACTATATATAAATATATATTATTGATGAACCAATCATATAAATTACAATTACATTATTTATAATTAATTTTATGAAAAATGTAATATAATTTAATTAGTTAATAATTTATTTATATTTATTATTTTTTTAATTAATAATATAATTTAAGTATCTAAATAATGACATGTTTAGATTTAGCTTCATTAGTAGTATTAATATTATAACGCACGCGATGTTTATGAAAATCAGAATAGTTCACACGCTGCGCACTTATTGGTTATAGGGTGTCAAATAAAAAAATACTTATTTAGACTATATATATATAATTATGAATATTTTATTCATTATATATTTGTTTGTAGGATTTTATAATTTCTGAGATACCGAGAGTGTCCGTATTCGGGAACCGTCCTTATTCGGTTACTTTCCCCTAGTATACTCTAGTAAACTATACGATTTATAACTAGATATATTCGAATAACCTAATAATGATGCGCACATTTAAATATTAGTTTCCAATTACAGATAAGAAGTAATTAATTTATTATGTCAAGTGGTATTGAGATTTGTAATTATTATGGTTTCAATATTCAGAATTGCTAGAATATTTTGTAAATACATATAAACACTAAACATAGAATATATTTAAAGTATTTGATATAATTATAAAATCTTTTCTAATTATAACGCTATATCAAACGATAAAATAAATGGCAATTGAAATTTGTTTGTAATTAATTATATTTGTATGATAATATTCTAAATTACTTACATTTTGTTCCTAGTTAATTTTACCAAAATGAATAATACGTATACAAATAAAATTAACATATGTATAGATTGTGTATATACATATTATCTTAAATGTATATGTAATGAGATATGATAGGGCGATAGGGTATACCCTATAGGATTTTTAGGATACGTTTCACTGTCAGTATGTGTACTATTTCACATAGCTTCCCATAGATTTTATTATAAAATATTATAAAATTATAATATAATTATATTATAATAATTAACTATTTAAACCTACGTATTACTATTTACATTAATTAAATATCACGTATAACAACAATAGAACATTAATCACAGCGTAACTGATACCGTTACGAAGTGAACATTACACCCCTCTCTACCCCTCTCTACACCCCTATCTACACCCCTCTCTACACCCCTCTATTCACCCCTGTCTACATCCTGTCTACATCCTCTCTACACCCTCTATTCACCCCTCTCTATACCCCTCTATTCACCCCTCTCTACACCATATATACACCCTCTCTACACCCCTCTCGATACCTCTATATTTACCCCTCTCTACACCCTCTCTACACCCTCTCTACACCCCTCTCTACAGGTAAACAATGACACGTGACGGATCGTTAATGCAACGCAGTGAACACGACCACACACAGCGACATGCGCGCGTATAGAGGTGCGTATAGAGATGCGTATAGATGTGCGCGTTCTCGATACAGGCTGGCTGGCTATTGGCTATACGCTCCATACCAGCCGCACACTATAGTGCGAATATTGGTGAACTATCATCAACAGTTATACACATTATATGTATATATATATATATATATATATATATATATTGTTATTGTTATTGTTATTGTTATTTTTATTTGGTGGAGTCCTTTCATCACATCCAGGAACTTAGATGAAGTTTTCACTTATAACCATATATGGCTCTAATGTCCCTTCGAAGCCGCTCTCATGTTAAGGCATCCATGGTTTTAACGAGAGACGATCATTTATTTATACACAATTATATAAGATTACTTCTAAATAATATTTTAAGACCCATTTTATAAAATTAATTAATGGTCCGGACGAGGCTCGAACCCGTGTCCTACTACTTGTGTGTCTGACGCCTTAGCCATTGAGCCATACAGGCAGTTTTATACATATATATATATATATATATATATATATATATATATATATATATGTGTGTGTATACACACAAACACACAAACCAACATATACATATATATACCTTATACCCTTATATATACATTTTAAGGGTATCTTTAGTATAAGCTAAACATAGCTTCTGGGTATCCCTATATATATTATATATATATATATATATATATATATATATATATGAATGAATGAATGAATGAATTTATTTTCCGAATAATACCTATAATAATCGGAGGGATACCCAGAAGCTATGTTTAGCTTATACTAAGGATACCCTTAAAATATATATATATATATATATATATATATATATATATATATATATTATAGCTCTATTGTTTAGTTCAATACATGTTCTTTATATATTTAATATATTTAATTTATTAATATTATGAATTATGATCTTCGTCCGAAATGGTTAACCCGTCCCAATATGTAATGATACTAGTCGTTAGTAATCATCATTCCCACGCATACGCACACACACACCTACACACACGCACACCCACGCACACCCATATATTCACACGCATGCGT
Source organism: Osedax fenrisi (assembly GCA_964019155.1). Classification (NCBI taxonomy): domain Eukaryota; kingdom Metazoa; phylum Annelida; class Polychaeta; order Sabellida; family Siboglinidae; genus Osedax; species Osedax fenrisi. The sequence continues at coordinate 1,267,187 of OZ025245.1, forward strand.
ATGTATACACACATACATTTATATATATATAGGTCTACTAACGGCATCTATGCGTTTTGACCTATCGTCCTTGATGACCCGCTTCCGGAGTTCAAGGTTACGCGCCCTCAACAGGAACATGGCAGCCATTAGAACCCCTATCAGCACCAGAGCGAAGGTCAACATTCCGGCCACTGGAATCGCAACTGTGGTCAACAAGCGCGCGGGGAGGGTTAACGGCGGTTTCTTTAAATATGTATAGTGCAGTAGCAATTAGACGTCTGAACAAAATAATAATAATGTACTATAGTATAATTATTTACATTATTATTATTTTGTTCAGACGTCTAATTGCTACTGCACTATATATATATATATATATATATATATATATATTTATAACTTTTATATATATATATATGTATAACTATAATATGAAATAAACTGGAAATAAATGTACATAAATATAATTAAAAAGATTAGAGCAATAAATGTTAATACATTATTGCCATTTATTACTCTCATCTTTCTAATTGCATTCGTGTATATATTCGTGTATACTAATAAATGAGATATAGGTCTTTTGTAAATATGTTAGTTGTTGCCATGGAACGTATGCCCGTTAAAGGGGTATCCCACTACCAGTATGTCCTGCAACTTGACGAAAATATAGTAACTTTACAAATATTTGTGTTCAAGTTGTAATGTGATACCCCCTTTAAAGTTACTATATTTCAAGCAAGTTACAGGAAATTAAGGGGGTATCCCACTAAAATTGTAGTTAACATGATAGAAAATCGTTTTAAAGTTACTATAATTCCGTCAAGTTTCCGGAAATACTGGTAGTGGGATACCCCCTTTAGCCACACGTATACCATAGTTAAGGTGACGATGTAACAAGTCACGTGAGGGTGGTTACGAGTCACGTGATCACTGACCTACTGTGATTGCGGTCTGAAGGACATTATCTTGAGTGTAGTTACCCCCATCCATGATGCGATATCGGTGACGCTGATGCTGGACCGGGGAGTCGTCGGGCAGAGGTTGGTGAATGACCTTCAAAGTGTGCGGGTGCGTGTGTGTGAGATTCGCACAGATGTGTGCGTATCGCGATTATTTTATATTCGCGCGATTATTTCTATGGAAAAAAGTAAACTAATTTATGATAACAATATATATTTCTGTTATATTAGACGGTGGTGAAATGTCTCATATATACACAGTAAGTCAATCATAATTGAGAGTGGTTAGATTATAGATTGATCATTGTCATGAGTTGTACATAACTACTTAATCAGCTGATCATAATATGATTACAATCATATGACAATCATTGGTAAGTAACTATCCTTTGATTACAAACTAAACTTCTAAATTATTGATATAAATATAACTATAATAAATTATAGTTAACTAATCACTAATTTAAATCAATGTTCATAATCGAATGAATATCAATGGTTGTATACAATGATTATAATTAATACATATCCCAATGATAGTCATCTGATTACTTAATGGACTGTGATCTGATTACGAACTTTGATTACTTTACTTGCTGGGTATATATATAATTATTTATTTGAGATTAGTAACTACTAACTTAATTTATATTTCGAATTAGTTTCTCTATAGTATTACAAAATAAATCTAAATATACATATATATATATATATATATATATATATATATATATATATATATATATGTGTATACATTACGACATGTTACTGATCGTGATAATGTACAATTCTCAGCGCATGCCGCGATGATGATAATGGTGTATACCTGAATGCCATTATAGCGGTAGTGACTATTGGTGTCGATGGAATGCTGAGTCATCGTTAGGTCACGTGTTTAATGTGGTCACGTGATATTACGGTGTTTAAACTAATGCCACCACATACACGCTTGTATTACGCGTATACCAGTATACTATCAGAGGTTATAGCGAGGACACGGTTATATGTCCTCGGTTACGGGAGAATACGTAGGAAACACAGGCAACACGGGTTTATCGTGTCCAGGCACGTGACTTCGGCGATGACGTAACGATGATGCAATCCTCTCGTGAGTGTTACGTAACGATCAGAACTTAACGAATTTATGTCTATATCCCCGCTGTGTCTATAGACTCGTGCGCTGCGCATGCGTGTGTTTATATCGATGTTCGGCTGTTTACTGACACATCGCCGCGCTCGGTGCCCATTAGGGGCGGGTGATTAATTAGGGGGCGTGGTTATCGGTGAATTAATTAGGGGGCGTGGTTATCGCTGAATTAATTACGTTAATTACACGTACTCATTATAATGTTGTTTTTGTTGTTATTTTTTTTTCTGGTGCAATCATGTTATAATATACAGGAACCTATATATATGAAATTTTCACTTATATGGTTCTAATGTCCATTCGAATCCGCTCTCATATAGAATCTGTATTTTAGATGGAGGTCGATATTTTTTAATACATAATTATATTTATTAGAATTTGGTAATACACAAATAAATAAGATCACTTCTATTTGAAGACCTATCGTATAGGCAGAGCTGGGCACGATACTCGAAAAATGTATAATAGATACTGGAAAATGTCAAATATTGAAGATGCTAACGGAGTACCAATAGAAGATGATAGTGCAAGATTAGAAAGATGGACGGAATATTGCAGAGATTTATATAACTACCCAATTAAAACTGATCAATCTAAGTTACATAATACTCGAGAAGAAAATGAAGAACAACCATTACCCATATTAAAAGAAGAAGTAATCAATGCCATAAGAACCTTGAAAAACGGTAAGTCACCAGGTATTGATAATGTGCCAGGTGAACTTATCAAAGGAGGAGGTGAGGCACTATACGATATACTTACCAAGCTATGTCAGAAAATCTGGTCTACAAACCAATGGCCTGAAGCATGGACGACTTCTTTAATTATACCTATTCCAAAGAAAGGCGATCTCAAAAAATGTTCAAACTATCGTACTATAAGTCTGATCAGTCACACGAGCAAAATTGTATTACGGATCATACTGAATCGCTTAACACCACAAGCAGAAGATATTCTGGCTGATGAACAAGCAGGTTTTAGAAAGGATCGCAGTACAACAGAACAAATTTTGAATTGCAGAATATTAATGGAAAAACATATGGATCATCAACGACAAGTCTACCACAATTTCATCGATTTCAAGAAAGCCTTCGATAGAGTATGGCATGATGGTTTGTGGAATGTGATGTCTGAATTTGGGATAGACAACGACTTGGTAAAAATCATAAAGTCACTCTACGAATCAGCAAAAAGCGCAGTACTATTGAACAACCAGATAGGAACTAAGTTCGATACGACAGTAGGAGTTAGACAAGGCTGCTTACTATCGCCAGTTCTATTCAATATATTTCTAGAAAAAATAATGCAAGACTCTCTAGTAGATCAATCGTCAAGTATAGCAATAGGAGGAAGAAAAATCAACAACTTAAGATTCGCTGATGATATAGATCTCATCGCTGGTTCAGAAAGTGAGTTGCAATCCCTCACAGATTCTCTAGAAAAAGCTTCGACATCATACGGTATGGAAATCAACCATGAAAAAAGTAAAATTCTTGTAAATGGAGATCATTCAACACCACCTGTGATCACTATGTACGGCAAACAACTTGAAAATGTTCAAAATTTCAAATATCTGGGAGCAATGCTAACCGACACCGGAAATTCAAAGAAATAAATCCAAATAAGACTAGCGACAGAAGTTACAGCCCTTGTGAAATTGGAGAAGATCTGGCGTAGTGGAGAAATTGATTTCAAACTTAAATACAGACTCTACATCTCTCTAGTTATTTCAACATTGTTGTACGGATGCGAAAGCTGGACCTTACTAGAAGAATCTAAAAAGAAGATACGTAGTTTCGAATCAAAAGCACACAGACGACTTTTAAATATTAGCTATAAACAAAGAAAAACTAATATATTTGTAAGCAATGAAATTAATAAAAAAGTCGGCCCATATGTACCACTTCTGGATATTATCATGAGAAGAAAAATGACCAAATTCGGACATATAACTCGTCACGATTCGTTAGCTAATACTATTCTTCATGGATATGTCAAAGGTGAGAGGAAAAGAGGAAGACCTAAAAGAAATTGGATGAATGATATATTCGAATTTTCCCATCTTTCTCTTAGGCAACTTTTAGATATTGCAAAAGATCGTTCGAAATGGAGAAAGTTGTGCTATTCATTATCATGTGTTCCCCCTACGATGGCGACGTCACGGGACTAAGTAACTAAGTAAGTAAGTATATATATATAACTAATAACTAAGTAGCATTTATAATATTATATATATAGTTATATATTATAAATTAATTATACATCTGTAGCATAGATAAAGGGATATTCTCTCTAACTCTATGATATGTAGCATAGATACTTAAAAATATGATATATGATATATATTAGTTGCCATATGAATATGTTGCACCACTATTAGGAACTATAGTTTCCAGGCACTATTATACGCAACTATTGGTACTAAAAAATATGATATATGATATATATTAGTTGCCATATGGATATTTTGCACTACTATTAGGAACTATGGTTTCCACGCACTATTATACGCAACTATTGGTTGCCATTGCACTATAGTATGCAACCATTTGTATATAAATATAATCCACTTTTGGTTCCTTGGGATCTTACTATGATAAATTAAATAATAATAAAATTAGGTATTGATTATTTTGTAGCATTTTATCATTACATTCTAATCCTTTCTAGGTTTACATCTTTCATAACTCATAAAATGTGCGATTACTTCAAATTAATTGTCGACCATATTATATTTAAGTTAACATTATAGTTTAAATAATACTTATATATGTTTTATATAAGTATATGTAGCAGATTTGTGATAATCATATAGGTGTGGGTAATTCACATAAAACTAGAGGTATTCCACACAATACAAATATAAATACCATTAAACTAGAGGTATTCCACACACTGACAATTTAAATACCATCATATAATATATTGTTTATATTTAATGGTATTTGACATTTTTAAGGGTATTCCACATTATAAAAATATAAATACCATTAAACTAGAGGTATTCCACACTCTGAAAATTTAAATACCATCGTAAAATATATTGTTTATATTTAATGGTATTTGACATTTTTAAGGGTATTCCACATTTTAAAGCTCAATAAAGTACCATTATTTTTAACAGTGTACGATACTGATTTTTTGCCTTAATAGATACTGTATCGGCGATACTGCCCATCTCTGCGTATAGGTCCTGGCGGTGTAAAGTGGAGAGCTGTACAACGTTCACGTTATATAACCGTCTCTCTATCTATTGTTATTAATAGTATACTATTGAATACAATTCAAATGTAGTGGTATACCACAATAACAATAGATAGAGAGACTGTTATATAACGTGAACGTTGTTATATATATATAATAATATATACGCTTCCGTATAAAGACTATGTTATATATCAGTCCGTCTCGAATTGATAATACGAATATGTTTGCTTATTGACATCCAGGATATCTAACATAGCCTATCCCAGCTAACAGTAATAGCCTCATAATAGCAGCATAAAAGAATAAATAATAGCCTTTAATGTTTACATTGTGCTATTATGCTGTTATTATGTTGGCATTAAAAGTATATTATGTTGTCATTATGCTGCTATTAATTGTTAATGCTATTATGCTGATACTATGTTGCTATTGTTATAATAGCAACATAATAGCAGCATAATAGCATTATAAATTATAATTGCAGCATAATATACTTTTAATGGCAACATAATGGCAGAATAATAGAACAATGTAGACATATGAAGCCATTATTGTTGCTATTATGCTTCTATTATGAGGCTATTACTATTAGCTGGGATATATATATATAGGAAGGGGATTAATATGTGTTTAATATACAAAACGTTTAAAAATGTAGTGCTACAACTATGACAAGAGGCTAACGTTGATGCAGGGCCGAGTGTATGCGCAAAGATGTTACTAAGCAAAGATATAACACCCCCTATTACAGAGCTAGAGATAAATGTCTCTCTAGCTCTATAGAGCATATATCACTCCCTATATATGCAACGTAATTAATAGTACTACCTGCCGCTGCTAGCAGCAGTATCGACTCACTGAAATATATTTAGGTGTGGCGCGGTTTTCATACAACAATGTTTTCATTGATCTATTAAATTACATGCAATATAAATTAGCTTTTACTCGCCAAATAGATGTATATAAATAGATGTATAGAATTTAAAGTTTATGTCACCTATAGGTTATTCGTTAGTGGTAGTGTATATCCGCAGGTGTGTATATACAGTGTGCATAATAATATGTATATACACATATTATATGTATATATATATATACACTGTGCCTACATGTTATAGATACGAAGCAGTGCATGAAATACCATGTTAACTGGGGGGGGGGGGTATTTTCCCCTCAAGTAATAGAAATTACCCATTTAAAAATATTATTTAATGACCTATAATATATTTCATATATGTATATACATGTATTAATATAGCTATATACTGATGTACCTACATATATAAATTAGATTATGTTTGTAGATAATGTATGTATATTAATTGGTATTTATTTATTAGAAATATTTAAAATTATTGCAGAAATAATATAATTTGATAGTCAATAGGGTTAATATTATTTTTTACTGAAATTTGATTATTTTACTTAAAATGTCTAAAAAAAGAACATAACATAAGTGTGTTCGAGCCTCGTCCGGACCATTGATTAATTTAAAAAATGGGTGTTAAAATATTATTTAGAAGTTATCGTATATAATTGTGTATACATAAATGATCGGCTCTCGTTAAAACCACGGATGCCTTAATATGGGAGCGGCTTCGAAGATACATTATAATATCTCTATAGAGCCATATGGTTATAAGTGAAAACTTCATATAATTTCCTGGATTGATTGAAAGGACTCCAAAAAATAACAATAGCAATAAAAATAACAATATATATATATATATATATATATATATATATTGCATCCTACTTGACATACTAATACCCATTACACATATCGTATGTAATATACGTGAATAGCTAGCTGATAGAACAAATATAGAGAACTAAATGACTCGCGAGAACAACATGAAACACACACAGTACGACATAGTTGCCATGTTAGATCCATGTGTGCTGCACTGATACAATACTACAGCACGTCCATCATTAGCAAGCTTGGTTACATGCGGCTAAATACAATACAATACAGTACGGAATTTATGAAAAGTTAAAGTAATGTTATACTTTCCGTTATATAAACAATAACCGATATGCTTTATTATCATGTCACGTGATATGATATATACAAGGAATACTTTATATGGCTTAAATGTAAGGACATTATGAACACATATATAATCGTATGTATACGTATAAGTATATTCTATAGAACTAGAAAATTAAACTTTATTTATAAAGGTTAAACGAGATTAGTTATAAAAGGTTGATCTGGTTTAATTATAAAAGGTTGAATGACACCTACAAATTAGGTATAACTATATGGTTCATTCAACCTTTAAAAGGTTGACTAGACGAACATCAATTCAACATTTGTATATGCCTCATTCAACCTTTTTTTCTAACAGTATATACACTTATAAGTGGTGGTATACTATATATATATATATATATATATATATGATATATATATCATATATGAGATATAATGAAGATAACACTGAAGTCTATCGCTGAATACTATAGGCTAGTATAAGGGATAAAGTTAATCTATTACGTCATCAGCGATAGTAGCCACACCCACTATTACGTCCACTAATTGGTGTGTGTGTGTTACTAGACTGATGTGTATACGCACCTGGTACGATGTGATCACGTAATACGTCATAGGGATGACGCAATACTTTTTATCCAATAGAGACCGCCGCCGCCCAGCCGCTGTATCTTACGTAACTATCGCCTAACTATTACGTAACCGGTCGGCTATCGACGAAGTTACGTAATACAAACAAATGCGTGCGTTGCGCAATATCTATGACGTCATATGACGGCCGGAAACTCGAAACGGCTGCCCGGGGCAGTGGCGGCGCGGCGGTCCGTCATAATAGTGGTGGACGTACAGACACGGTCGATTCGTTGTTGTTCTATTGTTATCGCCCGTGATGGAACGATCACGTGGTGGTAATGGTTGTAGTGGTCAGTAGTGGTAGTAGTTTACGACCTAACCAATACCGTACCGGTCAATAGAGCAAACCATCACTATATAGATGTATATATATACACAGCATTACGTCACAAATATATATATATATATATATATATATATATAATATGCATATTTCTATTCGAGATAAATGCTCGAAGCCATTATTAGGTAACACTATTAAATGCACTTTATTATATTACGTCTGTATACACGCGATGTGTACTCTATACTGTATACGTATAGTGTTATCGTGTATTACTATTATAGTATACTATAATCTACTATAATATACTAGATTATACTATAATATAGACTATAGTATACTCCACTATATTATAATATCGTTTTTAACCTCACCCCACATGCATATTGCGTGTGTTATTATTATGATATAGATGTAGTAACGACATTCGCTTGTTGACTATTCGTTTAGTATTCGAGAATTTATTAATAAAATATATTCATATTTATTAAGAGCTAAGTCTAAGATATGCTGTCAGTATACTGAGTGTATATACAGTATACATTTTAGAAGTGATATTATTATTGTGTATAATAACATGGTAATCTCTAGTTAATATATTCATGCACAAACATTGGTTCGAAGGGACATTACTATTTGTCAAATAGTATTTGATTACAAGTGAAAACGGCATATAAGTTAGTGGATTGGATAACAGAATTCTATCAAGAAAACTAAAATGGGCAATATAAATAGGCTATAGTTATCAGATGTATCTTAACAATCTTCTATTTAGAAAAAGTTGTAATCTACATTTGTTTACCGATAAATAAATATAGAAAATGTATGTAAGGATTTAATCCATCTATATTAATGATTCATTACGATACATAATGATTCGTTATATATATATAATAGGCACTTATGTGTCTTTTATCATGCATATAGAAATTATTTAAAGTAATTAATTGTTATTATAATAAATTGTTATCATATATGAATGGGATACACTTCGTGATATACACAAGTAATCCGGAGCAGCAATAGTGAAAGCAGAATCGGAATATGTAGATAAATAATAAATTGAAAACGTCGCTCAAAATACTTAAATTATAATATCTTATTTACGTATATATCCCATCAACGTAAAATATTATATTTCTGTGAATATCTTATAAATTAAATTTCTTTACAAAATAAATAAAATACTTTACCTAACAGCATTATACTCTAATTTAGTAGATAAATGCACTTTATTGATACTTTATTATTAATTATTTATAAAATAGTAAGTAATTAATTTTTAATACTATCAATACTTATTGAATAATTTATTTAATACAATATTTATTGTAGATTGTTATTATCTAGTATTATTTCTATAACTTTATCAATATATATATATATATATATTTATTTATTTTTTTTATTTATTTATTTAAATCAGACATGAAATACAGAGGTCCATAGAATATAAACGAAAATTAAAAAGAATAAACTAAAAAAAAACAATTAATCTAAGAAACGAAATTTAAAATACTATACAAACAATGAGTTATACCACATGGTAAACAGTGGCGATGGGAACACAATATTATATTCATATAATTGAACAATTAGTGAATCACACGATAATTGTATTCGTTTATATAGCGAATAATATGACTTGCGTAATTTAACAGTTAAATTATTAACATAATCGTTAAAAAACATTAAAGAGGCACTATTTCTACATCTATAGTTCATAACAATACGATAAGCATTATTATAAGCTATATTAAATTTAGCCATGCAATATCTATTTGGTATCCATATGCTACTAAGGTATATATTAGAAACAAATGTTTTAAATAGAATAATTTTTGTATCCTTAGAGCAATGATTAAAGTTATATGATATTGCATAGCTTTGTTTATATAACTGTTTAATATTACTATATATATATATCAATATCATCAGATAAGTCCTCTGAAATCCAATGTCCAAGATATCTATATGATTTGACAACTTTTAGAAGTTTATTATCTATATATAATTTCACAGGTTTATAATATGATTTATCAAAATAAATTGGTAAAATAACCGATTTATCAATATTAAACGTTATGTGGTTATGGTTAGCAAACTCTTCACAACAACTTATCAACAACTGCAAACCCCCTAGTGATGGTGAAAATAATGCTATATCATCTGCATAACATAGATTATTTATGATATTTCCATTTAAGCAATAACCTGAATGTATTTCATTTAATTTCTTAATCATAGGATTAGTATATAAATTAAATAACAATGGTGAGAGAATGCCACCTTGACGAACACCCCTTGTAACAGGAAAGCTATCCGATGAATTATTACACCATTTAATATATATTCGTTGGTTTCTATACCAGTAATTTAAAAAATTAATTATGTATAAAGGAATATTATTATCTTTTAATCTTTGAAATAAAATGTTATGATTAATTTTATCAAAAGCTTTGGAAGCATCTAAAAATGCTACGAACATATTAGTGTTATTATTATTATAATCTGTTAAATATTGCTTAAGGGCAAACACACACATTTCAGTACCGAGATTTTTTTAAAGCCAAATTGATTATCCATAGTAATTAATAATGAAGATATTCTATTATGTATAACCTTTTCAATTATCTTACAGATAATATTAGATATACATATAGGCCGATAATTAGTGGAATCATTCGACCTTTTATTTTTATTTTTAACTATCGGTAAAATATAAGATAACATTAGCTTCTTCGGGAAATACGAATGCCGCAACATATTATTAATTAGTAGCATTATTAATTCAATTACAAAACTATTCGCGTGAGAAATATGTTCTATAGATATTCCATCAGGGCCTATAGCTTTACCCTCTTTAATTGATTTAATTATAGATGAAATTTCAGCATAGTTAGTATATTCAATGTCATTAACATTAATAGTATTGTAAGGATAAGGTATATCAGTAGTACTGTTAAATAAATTATTAAAATAATTATACCAGAATTTAGTAATATTAACTATACCATATTCATTTTCAATGTTATTTGGTGCGGAAGAGTTTTTTTTCTTCAGATTGTTTGAAATCACCTTCCAAAAATTATTACGATTTTTAATTAATTTCAAGGCAATCTTATTAGATTCTGATTGATTAGATATCAATTTACTACGTCGCAATTCGTATTTGAAATTTTTTCTCGAATTGACCATATTATCATAGCATATTCCAGCCAAGGGTTTGTTATTACATTTCCAAGTTAAATAGTAAGATCTGGCAATAACATGTTTCTCATGTACATTATTATTCCACTCCATACGTGCATATTTACATTTATTAGCTACTGAATATATATCGTTAGAACAATATACAAGAATACTCAATAAAGAATTATATAAGTAATCCGAATAATTAATATTACTATCAAAAGAATATATATCATAACTTAATTTTCCTAAGTTGAACTTAGTATCAATATTATATTTCAAAATTTGTTTCTTATCAAGTCTATTCCATTGAATTTTTTTATGAATAATACTATTATTATAGCTAATTGAGCTAGGAATAGTATTCTGATTTATGATAAAAACTAATGGATGATGATCTGATAATATAAAGGAGTAATCAATTTTAATATCTAAAATGGATGAATGCATATCAAAAGTGGATAATAAGTGATCTAACCATGAACATGTTTTCCACGCCGAACTAACACAAGTATAACTATCAGAATCTAGTAATAATTTATCTGACATAATATTATTGTTATCAGCACAATATTTAATTAAAGTATTACTAAAGTATGAATCAGGATTAGAAATATTAGCATTAAAATCTCCTACTATACAATAATTAGATGAATTTAAGAATTCACAATATAATAACAGTTGAACGAGATGACCTTCAAATAAACTAATATTATCAGGACTCTCATACGGTAGATATATATTAATAATGTAGAAATCGAATACTTTAATACATATAAGCCAATCATATTCAGATTGCATAATACTTATATATCTCTAACATATATATATATATATATATATATATATATATATATGTATTAAAAAGGATACTTATTATATAATATAATTACAAATTACCCATTGACCTTTATTTTTGTCAATTAAAAAAAATAATTTTATTGGATATTAAAATATATTATATATTCTGTAGAGTATTTTATTATCTTTAATCGTGCCTTGCCTATATATTCAAGTAAATAGTTTTCAGAACGAATAATATTAAGTATTTATATTAATAATATTAACATATGTTAAATGTATGTAAAGTATAATATAATGTATTATTAATAGTAAGAATACAAATAATGATAGTATGGGAGATATGAGCTGAGACAATGAAAGATAGATGCAGATGATTGATGAAAGTGATATAGAAATTATAATTTGATTAACAAAATGCATATTTAAAGAAAGATTTATCTTTCTATAGTTATAATAAAACTAATAATTTATATAATTAGTAAATGAAATTCATTTATATCGTGATCAAAATAATGTGTTACAAATATATATGTAAGTTATCAACAAGAGAAAGTAGTGAATATAAGGTTATTTTAAAATTAATTTTAATTGGATGAATATATAATATAACAATAACTGGACATATAGGTACTGTAGTATTATAGTACTGCTCCTCCATAGACCACAAATGACTCATCACTCACGACTCGTGAAACGTGACTCGTGATCACTCAGTCACGTGATTAAAACAACTGACCTTAATTGGCCTCCTTTAGCTTCAAGCTAAAGTAAACATAAATTGCGGCTTTTACTCGACTTATCACATAATTCTATTAAAATATCAATATTGTTATTGTTATTGTTATTTTTATTTGGTGGAGTCCTTTCATCCTATCCAGGAACTTAGATGAAGTTTTCACTTATAACCATATATGGCTCTAACGTCCCTTCGAAGCCGCTCTAATGTTAAGGCATCCATGGTTTTAACGAGAGCCGATCATTTATTTATACACAATTATATAAGATCACTTCTAAATAATATTTTAAGACCCATTTTATAAAATTAATTAATTGTCCGGACGAGGATCGAACCCGTGTCCTACTGCTTGTGTGTCTGACGCATTAGCCACTGAGCCACACATGCAGTTATAATGACACCATTGATATAATATACTGAATATAATAACACATATCTGTGACTTACTATGGTAACTACTAAACTGTAAATCTATACTAACAAATACAAAACTCTCTATACTAATTGAGCTCGACCGTTTACCAAATAGTCAGACTGAACCCTATTGACAACCTCATATCTGTAGAAAAACTATATGATATTATACAATATGCCATACTATTAACTATAGGATAACCTAGCTATAGTATATCCTATAACTTCCATATATATTATATAATATATTCATACCACTTAAACTTACTTTCTCCATAATAGTTTTATCCTAAACATCAACTAACAATCAACTATTCTTTACCATCTCATTCTGCTTAAATAACAGATTTTCGTTTTGTGAGATTTGGGAATCGTCGTTACACGACAGAAGCTATTATTAATAGCCTATTAATAGCCTATTAACAGCCTATTAAACACTGGAACGAACTGCCTGATCTTTATTAAGCTTGACACCAGTTATAATTTATTCAATTGACTAATTAAAAACTACTTACTATAAAATCCACCAATTAACCTCGGTTATTATAATACATTGAATATACATTATATGGTGTAGGTATATAGCTATAGCTCCCATAGATTATAATCTATAAACTAATAATTATTTGTATTATTTTTATAATTTCTATAACGGCTATTACTATTATTAATAGTGTTTATTATTAATATTAGTATTATGTAAATAACATCGCTAATAACATAAATATAATCAATACAGAAATAAATATAAGTTTAGTAATTCATTTAGTTATCTAAATATTTACAGATTAATATATAATTTAAAATTAATTTACACAGAATACATATCTTACATATGGTATGGTATCAGATTCGGGTAAACCCCATGGAAGATAAAGAAGCCTTGGAGGCTTTCTAGTTATCAACCCATTGATATTTAACACATATTTATAATAAATAAAACAGACGATATATTAATTTTAAGTTTACATTTATTACACAACGTTACATCGTAACACTATTTTCTTGCTAACTTCATCCGGGTATCATCCATCTTTATTTTACTTATTTTCATATAGTTCATAGTCTTTGTTTTCTTTCTTTCTTTTTATTATCGGGTTATTATGTTGTTGGTTATTGGTCGTTATTTTATTCTACTTTAATGTTTTATTTAATATT